>JARQOD010000006.1:138570675-138642134 GCA_033576555.1 Oophaga sylvatica
ACTACCCACAATTTGCATTTTTTGGGGGGCGCTCACTCTAAACACATTTCTTCTACGGCCTTCCATTCACTAAAAATCATTCAGTGTAATTTGGGGTGTGTCCCCCCATTCATTTTTCCCATCCATCCCTCACCCCTAAAAGGCTGGGCCATCATTCAAATACACCATTGTAAAAAACCCCCGTTTTTTGTATCTCCCCCCCCTTTTTGTAATTGAACTCTCCAGCATGGGGGATTAATTTTTTCTTTTTTAATTGGAACTTGTTAGTTATGACTTGTGTTCTAAACGTTAAACTGTAAAGCGTGCTAATCTGTGGCGCTATTAACAAAAAAATCTTATTAACGTTCAGGGCCATTGGAGGTAACCGTGAGGCTCCCAAACGTTTTTTCGGGGGAAGGAGAAGGGGAGTCATGGTACAGTTTTTTTTTCCCGCAATCCTTGTATTCCCCCTAACACGTCACCCATTTCGCGACTGTACCCGGGCCCCCACAACTTGCCCGGGGCATAAGGGGAAAGGGGTATGTCCCTGCCATGGATACTGGCCAACGCCCCGGTGGTGGGGTGGACATTGCCTGACAGTTAGAGGCATGTTTAATTTTTAAAACCTCAACAACAGTTTTACAGCCCGGGGACGCTTCCCTGCGAAATAAAATCATTGGCAAAAAAAGGGGGGACTCCAAAATGCCAAAAGTTCCGTAAACTGCATCTCCACCACCGAAGACGCATTTCAAGGGCAGGAGTTTTGCAACCAGTTTTTCAGAGCCTGTCCGGGGGAAGGGTTTTGCCTTGGGCCTAAAACCCGATACCCACAACCGACACCCACAATAAAGAAGCCATAAAACCCCGAAAGAACCCCCCCATTTATTAAAACCACAGAAAGGGGGGGGTGCATTTTTATTAGAATAAGACCCAAAAATTTTTTCCAAAATTTCAAAAAACTGTCAGTTAAAACCAACCTACAGAAACTCAATTGTGACCCCATTTTAATCGTAAAAAAATTGATCGTATCCTAAAAAAATTTTTAATTGATCCCATAGCTGAAGGACTATAAAAAAAAAACTATTTTATCCACCCCTACCCAAGGGATAATTCCCTTTTTCTACAGACACCCAAAGTTTAAACTGTTGCCAATTCCTATGTATATATATTCTTCACCCTATGTATTTATTAAATATTATTTTTTATATTTTGTTTTTTGACTTAAATTTTTCTATCTTTTCCCCGGACTATTTGAAAAGGGGCCACTGCTTCCCCACACGTCGCATGTCTCATGCTTTTTTTTTTTTCACACAAGTGTGCAATAAAAATTTAAAATTTTTAACCATGACATTGCATTAAAAACTTGTGCATATTCTCTATGACTGTACTCTTCATGTGTCTTTGTAACTAACTATTTTTTTCTCCACACATTTTACAAATATTTGTGGTAGGGTTACTCACTTTACCTCTTTTTTTTTTTTTGATTAACATTTTGCATTTCATACAAATATCCTCAAGTGGTGAAAAAAGGCCACGAGGCAAGCCTGGGAGGTCCTTTAGACTTTGTAAAAAACCGAACAGGTGAAAAAGGGAGGCTAAGGCAACAGATATGCAGCCTAACCCCCCCTCCTGTTTGTAACTTTGGGGCAATCGCTTCCCAACTGCTCCCCCCACCTTCCTTTTTTCCTCACGCCATGGGGTCTTGGACCTCTCATCTCCACTAACCTCTTAAACCTGCTCTGTTGGTGCCGGCACCACCACTAAACAAAAATGTACCTAGTCTCATCTCACAATCTTCGCGGTGTGCTGACCAGGGGCACGTTCACCCCCTCTTCAATTCAGAGGACACAGCTGTTGCGCACACGCATACCCCTCTTCCACATTCCAGAAACTGTTGGGGTTTCCCCTTTTTAAAACCCCAAAAATTCTAGAACAGAAGCAAACTCAGCTGGGGCCTTACAACCTCTGCTGACTGGGAATTTGGCAGCGGTGAAGAAAGATGGTTTTTTCAACATGCTTGTTTTTCCGAGAGGAGGGAAACAATTTTAATCGAAGCATTGGACCCGGGCTCCAACACCGCCATTTTTTTTCCTGTAAGGCTGTTAGCACATCAACACTTTTTCCGTTTACTGGGTTATAACGGGGGTGTTCCCCTGTGGTACGACAAAAATCATGCGCCTCCACCCTGTCCTCCTCCCCCTGGGTCCAACACCGCCAGTTGTTGCTCGAATAAAATTGGGACGGGGCTACCATGCCCACCTGGTTACGCACCACAACTGTTTCCTGGGAGGTCAACGTAAATTACCTCAAATAAGTTGTCCTTCATGTTGCATTCCGGTTATCCGACTCTATTCCCCAGTTTAGGTGATTCCTATGTGTGCTGTGGATAGTAAAAAAAGGCCTTTCCGTTTGAAAATAACAAGCCCCACTTTGACTGTTGATTTGGTAACTGCAGACGGTTGCGGGGCCGTCCCCCTTCATTTTATGGGGCCTTAGGTCCCGTCCGGTTCCAGTCCCCCCGGTTTTTCCACAGTGCCTTTGGGGCCAGGGGCCTCCCCCTCGGTATCCGAGTTCCAGCAACGTCTGCTGGTCCTTTATGCTTTGGGGGACAGGGGCCTCCCCAAAACCCTGTCCCCGAACGTCAGCTGTCCTCGGTTTCCTTGCTCTTTTTTCCTTTTTCTCCCCTCCGGTTCCACCCCAGTCCCCGGGCCTCGTTTCTTGCATTGGGGCTTTTTCCCCCCTTTTTCCCGTCCGGGTTCCGAAAACCTCACTGGTTCTCCGCATGCCTTTGGGCCAGGTGCCTCCATCTCGTATCCATTCCACAAAAATTTGCTGGTCCTTGGTAGTCTTTGGGCACAGGTCCTCCCCCTTTTAAAACCGGGTTTTCCCGTAACGTCACTGGTCCTCGTTGTGCCATTTGGCTCTTTTCCTTCGCGCCCCCGGGTTCCCACAGTCCTGGGCCCGTTTTTTTGCTTGCTCTTGTACCTTCTGCACCCTCCGGGTTCCCGTACGCAACTGGTTTTTCCCCAGTGCCTTTTTCCTAGGGCCTCCATCTGGTATCCATTCCAGCAACCTGCTGG
Organism: Oophaga sylvatica; assembly: GCA_033576555.1. Taxonomy (NCBI): domain Eukaryota; kingdom Metazoa; phylum Chordata; class Amphibia; order Anura; family Dendrobatidae; genus Oophaga; species Oophaga sylvatica. Next base: position 138,573,735 of record JARQOD010000006.1, read on the forward strand.
TCCTTGGGTTTTTGGGGCACAGGACCTCCGCTTTTTAACCTTCCCGTAACACAGCGGGGCAAGGTTGTGCTACAAATACAAGATACAAAACAAGAGACACAAGAACAATAAGCAGAAGATCTAAAGGCAGAAGAACATAAGTATAAGACAAAAAATGAAGAGCAAAATATATGCTCTAAATTATAAGCAGAAGAAGACTAAGCAGTGTATGGGGGGAGTCCGTTCCTCCTCGTGGTGCCCCTGGTAAATGCCTGATGCTGCAGGCTAAACTGAACACGGACAAATACTGTGTAATTTAAATCTTTTGGGGCAGCAAGAACAAACGATGAAAAAATCATACTTTTACAGATTACAAGTACAGGAATCATGTCACAAATAAGAATATGATGAAGAAGATGAAGGACTAAAAATATGAAGAAGAATAATAGTTTAAAAAAGAACAATATGAGTAATGTTAACAAAAACATGAAAAGCAAGAAGTTTAGAAGAAGATAAAGAAGGTGAAAAGAAATAATTTGATGACAAAGATGATGCTGCTGAAGATTATGAAGGAGAAAGTGTGTCAAAAGTTAAAAGGTGAAGAGCATGGAAGTTGTGAAACATACATATTTGCCAAAATAGAAAAAAGGTTAACAACATTGTCAATTTCTTCGTCAATCCGAAGTATTTCCAAAAAAAAAAAATTAATGCTATTCCATTGGATTGGGTTAAACATCTATGCCTTTAATGTCTCCTCAACCTCCCCCAATTACATTCTACATTACTCTTTGTTGTTTTCCTTCATGTACAATTAACCTACAAGGCTAAATGGTTTTTTTTTAATTTCGATATTTTGTTCCCATAGACTTACATTGGACTTCCGTATCGTATCGGGTATCGCCGATATTTTTTGGGTATCGGCGATACCATTCCGATTCCGATACTTTTGGATATCGGAAAGTATCGCTCAACTCTACCAGGGACGGCTTGCCTGCTGAAATAAAATCGGCTGGGCACATTGTATTGTGGGACTGCCAATGACATTAAGTCACGGAAACTGTCAGTCTCCACCAGCCTGAATGACAGCATTTCAAGGGACAGGAGTTTTGCAATGCCAGCATTCAGAGCCTGTGCTCGTGGATGGTTTTGCCGAGTATGGCCATCTTTTATCCCATGCCTGTGCTACCGATGGCTGTTTTGTGGCCTGGGAGTGTGAGGATGACAGGGAACTTGCAGCTGTGGGTGGAATAACACTGGGTCTCTGGACAACAGTTACAGAGGTTCTTCCATGGCGATCCTGTGAGGAAGCCGAACCAGCTGTGTGTGAGCTGGAGGAAAGGCTCCAACACGAGCTGAAGATGTAGGTGCTGCTGTAGGTTGGCCTACATCTCCAGTGTGTCTTTGTAACTCAGCTACGTGCTTTGTCCGTACATGTTTCCACATATTTGTGGTATTGAGGTTACTGATATTTTTACCTCTTTTAACTTTTTGATTACACAGCTTGCATTTGACATAGCAAATATCATCTGCAAGTGTGTCAAAAAAGGACCACGCAGTGCAAGTCCTGGAGCGCCCGGTTTGGCTGTTGGAAGAGAACTGCTACGAACGGTGCCAAACTGGAGGGTACAGGCAACCGAGTCTGCAGCCTACCTCTCCTTACTGTTTGGACCGTTGGGCAATCTCTTCCTCAGAGCTGCTACCACCACCTTCCTGTTCCTCACGCCATGTTGGGTCTTGGACCTCATCATCTCCACTACCCTCTTCCAACACCTGCTGCTGTTGGGTGGTCTGGCCAGCACCTTGCTCAACAGAAAATGGCACCTGAGTCTCATCATCATCAGATGCGTTTCTGCGGTGTGCTGACCATCGGCACTGGCTCACCCGCCTCTTCACATTCAGAGAGACACAGCTGTTGCGCATCACTGCATACTGCCTCTTCTTCACATTCCAGAATGCTGCTTGGCTGGGCCCCTGTTTCCAAGCCAACAGATTCTGAGAACAGAAGCAGAGACTCAGCTGGCTCCAGTTCAGAACTCTCTGACTGCCTGGGCAATTTGGCAGGCGGTGAAGAGACAGATGGTTGTTCAACAGTGCTGTGGTCCTGAGAGGAGGTGGAAGCAATTGAAGTCGATGCATTGGCTGCCATCCAACCAACAACGGCTTCAATTTGTTCTTCCCGCAGCAGTGGGGTACGCTGAGCTCCTACAAAAGTGCGCATAAAGGAACGCTCACGGGGAAAACTGGTGGATGCTGTGTCACTGGGTGCGGCAGCAGCCACATAATCCCCCACGTCCTCTCTCTGCTGAAACTCCCCGCCACGACCACGTGCCTTACTCCCTGCCTTCTTCATCTTGGTAGATTGATAAAGAAAGTCAGAAAAGTTATAAGGCCTAAGTGTGGTTATTCCTCAGAGACTGCAGTGAACACTGCAGACAACTGTTCAGTAGCTGTGAAAGGCCCCTTTGTGTACTTCTATAGTGTTTGCAACCAATGTATTGTATACGGATGGAAGCGCGTCACACTAATAGATTAGATTTTTTTCAAATATAATGGAGCAGCACCAATTAGAGAAAAATGTGAAGGATGAGGCAGTGACACACGCTCAGCAGACTACAACCAGCAGTAGTTGAAGAACTAACTGGAGCGTGATCTGCACTCAAAAAATGAAAAGCTCACAGACTACAGTGAACACTGAAACACAACTGTTCAGTAGCTGTGAAAGGCCCCTTTGTCTACTTCTATAGTGTTTGCAACCACTGTATTGTATACGGATGGAAGCGCGTCACACTAATAGATTAGATTTTTTTCAAATATAATGGAGCAGCACCAATTAGAGAAAAATGTGAAGGATGAGGCAGTGACACACGCTCAGCAGACTACAACCAGCAGTAGTTGAAGAACTAACTGGAGCGTGATCTGCACTCAAAAAATGAAAAGCTCACAGACTACAGTGAACACTGAAACACAACTGTTCAGTAGCTGTGAAAGGCCCCTTTGTCTACTTCTATAGTGTTTGCAACCACTGTATTGTATACGGATGGAAGCGCGTCACACTAATAGATTAGATTTTTTTCAAATATAATGGAGCAGCACCAATTAGAGAAAAATGTGAAGGATGAGGCAGTGACACACGCTCAGCAGACTACAACCAGCAGTAGTTGAAGAACTAACTGGAGCGTGATCTGCACTCAAAAAATGAAAAGCTCACAGACTACAGTGAACACTGAAACACAACTGTTCAGTAGCTGTGAAAGGCCCCTTTGTCTACTTCTATAGTGTTTGCAACCACTGTATTGTATACGGATGGAAGCGCGTCACACTAATAGATTAGATTTTTTTCAAATATAATGGAGCAGCACCAATTAGAGAAAAATGTGAAGGATGAGGCAGTGACACACGCTCAGCAGACTACAACCAGCAGTAGTTGAAGAACTAACTGGAGCGTGATCTGCACTCAAAAAATGAAAAGCTCACAGACTACAGTGAACACTGAAACACAACTGTTCAGTAGCTGTGAAAGGCCCCTTTGTCTACTTCTATAGTGTTTTCAACCACTGTATTGTATACGGATGGAAGCGCGTCACACTAATAGATTAGATTTTTTTCAAATATAATGGAGCAGCACCAATTAGAGAAAAATGTGAAGGATGAGGCAGTGACACACGCTCAGCAGACTACAACCAGCAGTAGTTGAAGAACTAACTGGAGCGTGATCTGCACTCAAAAAATGAAAAGCTCACAGACTACAGTGAACACTGAAACACAACTGTTCAGTAGCTGTGAAAGGCCCCTTTGTCTACTTCTATAGTGTTTGCAACCACTGTATTGTATACGGATGGAAGCGCGTCACACTAATAGATTAGATTTTTTTCAAATATAATGGAGCAGCACCAATTAGAGAAAAATGTGAAGGATGAGGCAGTGACACACGCTCAGCAGACTACAACCAGCAGTAGTTGAAGAACTAACTGGAGCGTGATCTGCACTCAAAAAATGAAAAGCTCACAGACTACAGTGAACACTGAAACACAACTGTTCAGTAGCTGTGAAAGGCCCCTTTGTCTACTTCTATAGTGTTTGCAACCAATGTATTGTATACGGATGGAAGCGCGTCACACTAATAGATTAGATTTTTTGCAAATATAATGGAGCTGCACCAATTCCACAAAATCAAATAAAAAAAAGAGTCAGTGAGTGACACTTGCAGATGCCTGCAAACAGCGGTGGATGCAGAGCAAACTGCAGCATCACCTGCACTCTCACACACACCTTGCACACAGCTGTTAAAACAACACTGGCAAAAGGAAGCTTTACACAGCGGTTGGTAAACTAGCCTGCCTAAAGCACAGTAGAGTACACAAAATCGCAATGTCTAACTGTCCCTCAGAGTCAGCACAGCAGCGTTCTGTCCCTAACTGAGTTCACAGCACAGTGACGCTAAAATGGAGGCGGCGCCTTTTATAGTGCATTCTGACATCATTTCAGCAGCCAATCACAGCCATGCCATTAGTTAAGATGACCGCAGCATTACAGGATGTGCCCACACTTCATAAGATTCCTCATTGGCTGACTAAAGTCACATTGCCTCTCAAAGAATTATGGGAACTTCCGATTCCGGTATACGATATATGAAAAATATCGGAACTAAGTATCGGAATTCCGATACAGCGAATATCGGCCGATACCCGATACTTGCGGTATCGGAATGCTCAACACTAGTAAAGACCTTTGTTGGAACACCATCACTGGAACTACCACTGCGTTGTTAACTTGTAGCCAAGAACTAGGGAATTCACCTAGAACAGTGCGAATCTTGGTATCAGTCTTTTCTTTTTGCTGAGTGTCTTCCTTCTTCTCAACTCTTTCATGCAATTGTGCTGGACATACTTTCAGATTGTCTCTGGATACTGTGGTACACGTTTTTTCCGCCGTCTTTGGAGATGGTACACACTTTGCTGTTGTCATAGCTAGATGGTTGAATAGTGTAAGGCTGAGCCTCCCATTGGTCATCTAACTTGTGGGTTCTTCTCTTTTTCTTCAGCACTTGTTCACTTGTTAGTAAGAGGGTTGCCACAGCATGTCTGTTAAAGTTCCTTTCTTGTTTTTGCCTAGCTTGCGCAATACTTTCCTCCACACATTGTTGAACTTTTTGATACTGCAGTTGTCTTTCAGTATTCCAATCAGTGTCCATTTCGCTGGAGATGGTTTCAGGAGTTAGGACTCCCATTTCCAAGTCGATAGGGAGTTTACCTGGCCGTGCACCCATTAAGTACACTGGGGCATATCCTGTTGCATTGGTTGGGATATGGTTGTACATTTCAATTAAATCAGGCAATTTCTCAGGCCATTGGTTACTTTCTTCTAGTGGTAGGATCTGCAATAAATTGATAACCAGATGATTTAGTTTTTCACAAAGACCATTGCCTTGTGGATGGTATGGTGTAGTTCTGATCTTTTTACATCCATAGAGGGAGCAAAATTCTTGAAAGACTTCTGCTTCGAAGGCTGGACCTCTGTCTGTCAGCACTTGATCTGGGTAGCCATGGGGTCTGCAGAAATATTCTTGGAATGCCTTTGCAGCTATTCTTGCTGTTTGGTCTTTCACCGGAACGACCACTAGGAAACGGGAATAGTGGTCCACTATTGTTAAGGCATAGGCATACCCTGCTCGGCTTGGGGGTAGTTGCACATGGTCTAAGGCCACCAGTTCCAAAGGTTGTTTAGTGATGATGGGCTTCAAGGGGGCCCTTTGATTAGCAGAATTCTTTCTTCTGAGATTACAGGGGGCCGCATTCTCTACACCACTGTTCAATGGACCGTTTCATACCTGTCCAGAAGAAGCGGTCTCGGATGACTACTTCCAGTTTTTTCCAACCAAAGTGTCCCGCTTGATTGTGGTAAGCTTCTAAGACCATGGGCACGTCCTTTCTGGGGACCACGATCTGCCATATCAGTTCATGTGTACGTGGGTTAATAGCGCTTCGGATCAACTTGCCTTCGTAAAGGAACAACCTCTTCTTCTCTTTCCACAACTGCTGGACCTCTGCAGGCACATCAGGAGCTGGAGATGAATCCGCTTCTCCAAGGAGTTCTTTGACCATACCTATAGCTGGGTCACTGCTCTGCGTCTCTGCCCAACCATGGTGAGGTAGCGGATTAAGGCAAACTTCATGAACGGCATGACTTCTCCCTGTCACGTGGTTAGAGTCTTGGGAGGCACCTTGGCGATGGAATGCTGGCATCTCTATTTCTTCCAGGTCTTCTTGATCTTCTGCTGGATCAGGAGCATTTGGCATACCTGACAAAGCATCAGTATTGGTGTTTTTAGTGTCAGCTCGGTATTTAATGACAAACTCATAATTGGACAACAGAGCTATCCATCTTTGTTCCAAGGCGCCCAACCTGGCGGTTTCCAGATGGGTTAACGGATTGTTGTCTGTATAGATGGTAAATTTGGAGGAGGCCAAATAGTGCTTGAACCTCTTGGTTACTGCCCAAACGATAGCCAAGAATTCTAGCTTAAAGGAACTATAGTTGGTAGGGTTCCTCTCAGTAGGACAAAGCTTCCTACTGGCAGAAGCAATGACTTTCTCCTTACCCTGCTGCACTTGAGATAGGACAGCTCCTAACCCCACATTGCTGGCATTGGTGTGCAGGATAAATGGCTGATCATAGTCTGGATACGCTAAGATCTCTTCTCCAGTAAGTGCTTGCTTAAGGCTGTTAAATGACTCATCCAACCTAGCATTCCACTCGATCAGGGGACTCTTGCCTCTGGCCTTTTTGGATTGGCCAACTAGGAGATCTTGAAGAGGGGCTGCCAATTTAGTAAAGTCTTTGATAAAACGTCTGTAATACCCCACTAGGCCTAAGAATTGTCTGACCTCTTGGATGTTGGTGGGTACTTGCCAGTCCCTGATGACAGTCACTTTGTCTGGGTCTGGTGCTACTCCTTCTGAGCTCACGACGTGGCCTAAATACTGTACTTTGGGCTTTAGAAGATGACACTTAGATGGTTTTACCTTTAAGCCAAAGTTGGACAACGCCTCCAAGACCTCTGCTAGGTGTTGCAGATGTTACTCGTAGGTCCTGGAATATACAATCACATCATTCAAGTACAATAGCACAGTCTCAAAGTTCATGTGCCCCAGGCAACATTCCATAATTCTTTGAAAGGTTCCAGGAGCACTGCTCAACCCGACCGGCATGTAGTTAAATTCACATAGCCCATCGGTGTAGTGAATGCAGCTTTTTCTTTGTCTGCCTCAGCAACAGGAACCTGCCAGTACCCACTGGTTAAGTCCAAAGTGGAGAAGTACCTAGCTGATTGTAATTCTTCTAGAGACTCCTCTACGTGCGATAAGGGGTATGTATCTTTGTGAGTAATTTTGTTGAGTTGTCTGTAATCTACACACATACGCATTGTACCGTCTTTCTTTTTGACTAACACCAGGGGAGCTGCCCAAGGACTGTAGCTATCTCTGATTACCCCTGCTTGTTTAGTTTCTTTTAGCATACCTTTTGCACACTGATACTGAGCTGGAGGTACAGGACGATACCTTTCTTTGATAGGTGGGTGATCTCCTGTTGGATGTTATGTTGAAACCCTTTTACCTGCCCATAATCCAAAGGATGCTTACTGAAAACCCTCTCGTATTCCTGCACCACCCGCTGCACTCTGTTTTTCTGAAGTACAGGAGTGGAGTCGGTGCCAATATGTAAATTTTGGAACCATTCCTCCGTCTGAACAGAAGAGCCATTGCCATCTGTCGCTTCTGACGGAGCCGAGGGTTCTACAGCCTGAATATCATTGTTACTGACTGTGAACAGTTTGGCTACGGTTGAATAACGAGGCAAGCAAGCTTCCTCCTCTCCACAGTTCAGAACACGTACTGGAACCCTGCCCCTTTTAACATCAACAATTCCCCTTGCTGTCAGGTAGGTCTGCTATCTGAATAGACTGGTTCAAGGAGAGCTTGGTAGTCCCGTCCTCTGATGCCCATGGCTGCTCGGCACCAGATGACGGTCTCACTCCTAGGGGGAAGCATAATGGAGTAGGGATCACTCACCCTTACGCTACCAATCTCTCCACCAGTCAACACCACCTGCTGTTGCTGCACAAGGGCCTTAATATCTTTATTGAGGGCATGCTGTTCCTTGTATGGGGCCGACTCGGCTATGTCTTTCAAAAGGGCTATGACCTCACCTAAGCAATTTTCAATCACATTTGTATCCAATGTTATCATAGGTGGACACTCTCCTCTTTCCACCTCTACCATCACCAGACCTTGAGCTTTGAGCTCCACCTTCCCCACTTTAATGACAACCTCTTTGTACCCCTCCTGTGTCAGAGGTTGACCATTACTTGCTATTAAAGACAAGTCACCATCAGGAAGTTGGGTGAAATCAGTCTCAGTCCAATATCTTTGGTACAGTGTGTGAGGCATTGTGGTTTCCTGTGATCCAGTGTCCAGGAGGGTGGTGAAGAGGATACCATTCACTACCACGGGTATAAGTGGACGTCCTCCAACATACCTGTTTCTCCAGTTAGTTGGACTAGATTGTCTTACTCCTGGGGATCGGTCCTCGGCCCCAGGCGTCGCCCATTTAAAGGACATTCTCTTTCGATGTGAGCCACCTTATTGAACCATCTGCAGATAGGTCTTCCAGAAGAATCAAATCGGTCCGCTGTTCTCCTGCCGGTGTGAGTCAGTCGTCGTTGATGTTGTGGCTTCCTCTTTGGCCGTCGCCATGGGAGATCATCCGGACTTGATGCTAGTTGGATCCTATCTGTGGGGGAACAAGTCTGGAGAGTCTGACCAGTTTTACATAGACCAGCCATATTTTTAGTCAGCTCCTGTACTTGCAGCCGTAAATCCGCAATAGAATCATAAACTGGAGTCTGCATGTGCTGTACTGCAGGCACCCTGGGTGAGGATACTGCCCACTGGTGGTAGGTAACTGCTGGATGTGTAAATGGCTCAGTGCAGATATAGGTAGATTCTCTTAAGAAACGGATGGATCTGTCCCTAAACTGAACAAAGTCCATGTCAGGGTTCTGTAATGACAACATATGCAGTTGTGCCTTACTAGAGTCAGACAGAAGACCTTCAATAAACTGTTCTTTCAGAATTTTGTTCCCATCTGTTACAATATCTGGATCAATTTGTTTAATGGCCTGCAGCGCCTCCTGCAGGTTGAGGGCATAGTCTCTGACAGTGTCCTGTGGTTTCTGTCTGCAGCTGAAAAATCGCATCTTTATTTCTGAAGCAGTACGGGTGTCAAAAGTTTCCTTTAACTTAGCAAAAATGTCTTTTACTGTCTTTTTATCAGTAGCTGGCCAAGATTTAATTTCTCTCTGGGCAGCGCCACTGAGCTGACTTATAAGTATGCTGACTTTCTGCTCCTCTGACATAGGGTAAATATCAAACATACTGCGCAACTTCCCCTTAAAGGTGTGCGAATCACCATTGTACTGTGGCAGCCATGTTGCACCCGGTATATAAGGCCTGGTGAGAGGCAATATGGGAGATGCAGCCGCTGCACCCTGAGCATCGCCGGGATTAGACATCTTCCTCCCCTAGTTAACCTTTGCAGGGGTGTGACTCACAGCTTCAGTTGCTGCAGGTCATTGCTCCTGTAGGACTTTAGGCACGCACGATAATCCTGTCCAGATCCTGTTCGTGACGCCAGAAATTGTCTCGCCCAAGGGGCCGTGGGGTACTTGGTACCGAGCCTGTTAACTTCAATGGGAGATGTCACAGCGGCGACGACCCAGTCCATGGCCTCAGGCGGTCAATTAAAAGGGGATATATTTACAGGGGATAAAGTTTATGTAGTGATTCGTGACGCCAGTTGGAGTATTCGACTGTAGTATAGCCGGCACTGCAGAGGATCTCTGGGGTAGTAGATGGTGATGGCAGTGCAGATGTTAAAACCCTCTCCATCCAGGGCAGGTCCCCCAGAGATGGTGATACAAGTAGAAGGCAACGAGTAATGAAGCAGGAGACACGGAAAGTCACTTTATTATTTACTGGAGTTCTGTTGCACTTCAGAGGAGATATTACAACTCTCACAGTTTACAGTTTGCTCTGGATAATGGAGTTAACTTTCTCTGCCAGGACTCAGAGTATCCTCATGCTAATCTAATCCCTTCTGGGACCAAGGCTTTCTGGGGTTTAGCACTTCCCAGTATCGCTTCTACTCACTGTGTATTTCACCTTCAGCAACATGCAGTTTGAATCCTTTGTGAAGCAACTTGTACTGTCCTTCACTGACTCCTGGTCACTGCTGTAATTCTGAGGGAAAACACCTTCTGCTGGTTGAGTAATCCCACGCAGTCTCTCAGCTTATCACCCAGCTCTGGAAGCATGGATAATCTAGGGGCTGGCTCCCTGCTTGCTAGATAACACTCAGGGATCAACCACATGTATCACGGCTTCCCCAGCGTTCTTCCTCCTTCTTCTCACACCGAAAACACAACTCAGCTCCTCCCCCTTCCAAATTAGGGTATGTCTGCCAAGCTCTCAGCTTCAGACAAGTAAGGGAGTGAGGCAAATTATGTGAGCCTGTCCAGCAGAGAAGGCACAATTCCCATTGCTTACAACACAATTGTGGCGAATAAGACACAGGGCGCCACATTGTCATCAGAGGGGGAAGGTGGTGGAGTCAGTATTAAAGAGCAGAACCAATGTCTTGGCAGCAGATCTTATAGGGAAAGATCTGTTTCTTCTGCAGTGATGGTGGCGAGTCCTATCTCGGGTGTGAGAATCTTGTCCACCTAGACAGAGGACCAATCTATTTCAGTATGTAGGCTCTGATGTTGGAAAATAAAGGTTATGCCACACTAAACGAGATCGCTAACGAGATCGCTAACGAGATCACTAAAACGTCACTATTTAGCGATCTCGTTAGCGACCTCGTTGTGTGTGGCATGTAGCAACGATGTGGCCCCTGCTGTGATGTCGCTGATCATTCACTAGCGTTCTGGACCTTTCTTTGATCGTTGGCGTCCCGCTGGTGAGCCTATATTGCTGTGTTTGGCACCTTTTGCGAATGACGAGCGACCTCGTTTGTGACGCATATGACAGCGGCGCAGGCGGGACTGACTTTTAGCGTCACAGAGTGGATCGCAATATCTGTAAGTTCTCTTTTGCGTCACAGAGAGGATCGCAGACGTTGCAAAGCAGGCAAGCAGGATGCAGAGAGCAGGCGCAATACTGGAAATTCCTATGAATCAGAAGCGCTCAGTACATGCTAATGACAGATCCTAACGACCGCCAAAGTCGTTAAAGAGATCGCTGACCACTGATGTGTCGTTTATGAGATCTCCTGTTTGGCAGCTACTAGCGACCTAAAAGAGATCACACCAACGATCTCGTTAGCTTGCGTCGTTATCGTGATCGCTAACGAGATCGCTAAGTGTGGCAGTACCTTAAAGCCCCGTCTCACATAGCGATATCGCTAGCGAGATCGGTGCTGAGTAGTGTTGAGCGATACTGCTCGATATCTAAAAATATCGTATCGAAATGGTATCGCCGATATCACTGAATATCGTCGATATCCGATTCCGATACCGGAAGTCCAATGTAAGTCTATGGGAACCAAATATCGACATTAAAAAAAAACATTCTTGCCTTGTTGGTTAATTGTACATGAAGGAAAACAACAAAGACTAATGTAGAATGTATTGGGGGAGGTTGAGGAGACAATAAAGGCATACATGTTTAACCCAATGCATTGGAATAGCATTAATATATATTTTTTTGGAAATACGTTTGGATTGACTAACAAATTGACAATGTTGTTAACCTTTTTTCTATTTTGGCAAATATGTATGTTTCACAACTTCCATGCTCTTCACCTTTTTAACTTTTGCCAGTGCCACACTTTCTCCTTCATAATCTTCAGCAGCAGCATCATCTTTCTCATCAAATTATTCTTCATCTTCACCTTCTTAATCTTCTTCTTAAACTTCTTGCTATTCATGTTTTTGTTTACATTACTCATATTGTTATTATTAAACTAATTAATCTTCTTCATATTCAAATTCTTCATCTTCTTCCTCTTCATCTTCTTCATCATATTCTTATTTGTGACAGAGATTCCTGTACTTGTAATCTGTAAAAGTATGAATTGTTCATCCTTCCGTTCTTGCTGTCACAAAAGATTTAAATTACAACAGTATTTGTCCGTGTTCAGTTTAGCCTGCAGCAGCAGGCATTTTCCAGGGGCACCACGAGGAGGAACGGACTCACCCCCATACACTGCTTAGTCTTCTTCTGCTTAGAATTTAGAGCATATATTTTGCTCTTCATTTTGGTCTTATACTTCATGTTCTTCTGCTTTTTGATCTTCTGCTTATTGTTCTTCTGTCTCTTGTTCTGTATCTTGTAGTTTGTCTTAACCTTCTTTGTCCTGTTGGTGATCTTCTTCTGGGTAATCTTTTATTTTTTCTTTGTGATGGTGTTCAGGCTGGTTGGCTTCATGCTCGTCGTCCTTGTTGTCGTCATCTTCTTCTGGGTGGTCTTTAAGGTCGTCTAATTTCCGAGAAACAGCTGACGTTACTGGAACCCTGACGGGTATCAGATGGAGCAAGAGACAATGGAAGTAACGAGGACCAGCTGACTGTGCTGGACCCCGGACGGGTAGCAGAAGGAAAAGAGGCAATGTCACAACCGAGTACCAGCTGACGTTACTGTGACACGGTTACTAAGCAGGAGGTACCTGTGCTCCAAAGCACTACCAAGGACCAGCAGACGTTGGTGGAACTCGGATACGGAGATGGAGGCACCTAGGCCAAAGGCACTGGGGAGAACCAGTTGACGGTACTGGACCCCGGACGGGTAGCAGAAGGAAAAGAGGCAATGTCACAACCGAGTACCAGCTGACGTTACTGTGACACGGTTACTAAGCAGGAGGTACCTGTGCTCCAAAGCGCTACCAAGGACCAGCAGACGTTGCTGGAACTCGGATACGGAGATGGAGGCACCTAGGCCAAAGGCACTGGGGAGAACCACTTGACGGTACTGGACCCCGGACGGGTAGCAGAAGGAAAAGAGGCAATGTCACAACCGAGGACCAGCTGACGTTACTGTGACACGGTTACTAAGCAGGAGGTACCTGTGCTCCAAAGCACTACCAAGGACCAGCAGACGTTGCTGGAACTCGGATACGGAGATGGAGGCACCTAGGCCAAAGGCACTGGGGAGAACCACTTGACGGTACTGGACCCCGGACGGGTAGAAGAACGCACCCATGAAAATGTAAGTTGACAGGACGCAAGCCGTCCGCAGTTACCGAATCACACAGTCCTACAGTGGGTGCTTATCCTATTGTCACAATGGAAACCGCCTTTATTTACATATCCCACAGCACACATAGGAATCACCTAAACTGCAGGCACCATAGAGTCGGCTAACCCGAATGCAACACGACAGCACAACTTATTGGAGGATAATTGACGTTCACACTGCCAGGAAACAGCTGTCGTGCTGTAACCAGGCTGGCCAGGAGTCAGTACCCCTGCCAATTACTTACGAGCAACAAATGGCGGTGTTGTAGCCCAGGGAGTAGAGTTCAGGTGGTAGAAAGATGAACATAACAGGAGACATGGAAAACGTTGCCAAACAGTTATTTAATCTGAAAACAGACAGGCAAATTCAGGTGAGATCCATGCCTTGTTCATTTTCAGAAAAGTAAGCCGGTCTACATTCTCTGAGGATAGTCGCATGCGACGGTCTGTTACTACACCACCTGCAGCACTAAAGACACGCTCAGATAATACACTGGCAGCAGGGCAAGCCAGCACCTCCAATGCATACTGGCTAAGCTCTGGCCATGTATCCAACTTAGAGACCCAAAATTTGAAAGGGGAAGAGGCATCTGGGAGTACACTTAGAGGGAAAGCCAAGTAGTCTGTCACCATCTTACGGAAACGTTTCTTCCTGGTGACTGGAGCCGTCTCGGATGGTGTAGACCTTGCTGGCGCTGTCACAAAACTTTGCCACATTTGTAACATACAGTTCTTGCCCTGTGCAGAGGCGCTGCTTCTGCTCCCTCTTGTTGTATAGGTGTCTATACTGCCTCGACGCACAGAGCTGCTTTGTAAAGCAGTAGCAGCAGCAGCAGCTCTCTCGGCTGGAATGTACAACAGTATGGATTGCACCAGTGTGTCTTGGTTCTCCTGCATTTTACGTTCCCGGATCTCCGGTGTGATGAGGGTTTGTAAGTTGTCCCGGTAGCGAGGGTCTAGGAGGGTGTACACCCAATAATCTGATGTGCTGAGAATGTGGGCGATGCGGCGGTCGTTTCTCAGGCACTGAAGCATGAAATCAACCATGTGCTGCAGACTCCCAACTGGCCAACAAAGGCTGTCCTCTGGAAGAGGCGTCATCTCTGTCTCCTCTGCATCACCCCACCCTCGCTCTACATACTGACTACAGCGTTGTGTACCTCCCTCTGTAGGGATTTCTTCCTCCTCCATTTACTCCTCCTCCTCCTCATCCTCCTCACAAAGTGAGCCCTGCCCAGCCCTTTGTGAGGAACCACATTGCGCTGACTGTCCTGAAGGTAATTGAATTTGTGACTCCTCATCCTCCACCTCTTCCAAAACCTCTTCCTTTAGTGCTTTCAGTGATTTCTGAAGCAGGCAGATAAGGGGGACAGTCATGCTGACTAGTGCATCATCTGCACTCGCCATCCGCGCTGAGACATCAAACGCACGCAAAACGTCGCAGATGTCCTTCATAGAGGCCCACTCAGTAGTGGTGAAGTGTGAACGGCGCAAATTGCGAGTTGATTGCGCCTGTTGCAGCTGATACTCCATTACTGCTGGCTGCTGCTCACACAACCGCTCCAACATATGTAACGTGGAATTCCACCTGGTGGGTACGTCACATATGATGCGATGTTCAGGAAGGCGAAATCTGACTTGCAGAGCTGCAATGCGCAATCTGGCCATGCTGGAACGTCGCAAGTGAGCGCACTCTAGGCGGACCTTGTGCAGCAGTGCATCAAGATCCGGATAGTCCCTCAAAAAACTCTGCACGACCAAGTTGAGCACATGTGCCAGACATGGTATGTGAGTGAGGTTGCCAAGGCCCAGAGCTGCCACCAGATTTCGGCCATTGTCACACACTACCAAGCCTGGCTGGAGATTAGCTGACAAAAACCACACGTCGCTCTCCTGCTTGATGGCATCCCAGAGCTCCTGCGCTGTGTGGCTTCGATTCCCCATGGGAATTAATTTCAGTACGGCCTGTTGACGTTTGGCCACGGCTGTGTTCATATCGGTCGCAACAGGTAAGCGTTCACGGGTCCATGTGGAGGTATACCGTGACGGCTCGTGCAGCGATGATTCTGAGGAACTGGAGTAGGAGGAGGAATCAATGTGCACAGACTGGATTCCTGCAATCCTTGGAGTTGGCAGAACACGTACAGCGCCACTGGCAAGATCTGTACCCGGCTCCACAACATTGACCCAATGGGCAGTGAGGGAAAGGTATCGTCCCTGGCCATGGGTACTGGTCCACGCATCGGTGGTCAGGTGGACCCTGCTACTGACGGCGTTTAGTAGCGCATGTTTAATGTTTCCCTCGACATGTTTTTGCAGAGCAGGGACAGCTTGCCTGCTGAAATAAAATCGGCTTGGCACATTATATTGTGGGACTGCCAATGCCATAAAGTTCCTGAAACTGTCAGTCTCCACCAGCCTGAATGACAGCATTTCAAGGGACAGGAGTTTTGCAAGGCCAGCATTCAGAGCCTGTGCTCGTGGATGGTTTGCCGAGTATGGCCGTCTTTTATCCCATGCCTGTGTTACCGATGGCTGTTTTTTGTTCTGGGAGTGTGACGATGACTGTGAACTTGCTGCAGTGGGTGGAATAACAGTTTGTCTATGGACAACAGTGACCGAGGTTCTTCCATGGAGATCCTGTGAGGAAGCCGAAACTGGTGTGTGAGAGCTGGAGGTAGAGGCTCGAACATGACCTAAAGATGTAGGTGCTGCTGTAGGTTGGCCTACATCTCCAGTGTGTCTTTGGAACTCAGCTACGTGCTTTGTCCGTACATGTTTCCACATATTTGTGGTATTCAGGTTCCTGATATTTTTACCTCTTTTAACTTTTTGCTTACACAGCTTGCATTGAACATAGCAAATATCATCTACAAGTCTGTCAAAAAAGGACCACGCAGTGCAAGTCATGGGAGCGCCAATTTTGACATTTCTAAGAGAACTGCTCCCAACAGGTGCCAAACTGGAGGCTACAGGCAAGCGAGTCTGCAGCCTACCTCTCCCTCCTCTTTGTACCGTTGGGACAATCTCTTCCTCAGAGCTGCTCCCACCACCTTCCTGTTGCTCACGCCATGTTGGGTCTCGGACTTCATCATCTCCACTACCCTCTTCCAACACCTGCTGCTGTTGGATGGTCTGGGCAGCACCATGCTCCACAAAACCTGGCACCTGAGTCTCATCATCATCATAAGATGCGTTCTGCGGTGTGCTGTCCATCGGCACTGGCTCATCCGCCTCTTCAGATTGAGAGAGACACAGCTGTTGCGCATCACTGCATACTCCCTCTTCTTCAAATTGCAGAATGCTGCTTGCCTGTGCCCGTGTTTGCGAGACAACAGATTCTGAGAACAGAAGCAGAGACTCAGCTGGCTCCTGTACAGAACTCTCTGACTGCCTGGGCAATTTGACAGGCAGTGAACAGACAGATGGTTGCTCAACAGTGTTGTGTTCCTGAGAGGAGGTGGAAGGAATTGAAGTCGATGCATTGGCTGCCATCCAAATAACAACGGCTTCAATTTGTTCTTCCAGCAGCAGGGGGGCACGCCGAGCTCCTACCAAAGTGCGCATAAAGGAACGCTCACGGGGAAAACTGGTGGATGCTGTGTCACTGAGGGCGGCAGCAGCCACAGAATCCCCACGTCCTCTCCCTGCTGAAACTCCACGGCCACGACCACGTGCCTTACTCACTGACTTCTTCATCTTGGTAGATTGATAAAGAAAGTCAGAAAAGTTATAAGGCCTAAGTGTGGTTATTACGCAGAGACTGAAGTGAACACTGAAACACAACTGTCCACAATCTGGGAAAGGCTACTCCTTTGTCTACTTCTATAGTGTTTGCAACCAATATATTGTATACGGATGGAAGCGCGTCACACTAATAGATTATATTTTAAATGGAATGGAGCAGAACCAATTGGAGATAAATGAAAAGGATGAGCCACTGAGACACGCTCAGCAGAGTACAAGCAGCAGTGCTTGAACAAGTAACTGGAGCGTGATGTGCACTCAAAAAATAAAAAACACAGACTGAAGTGAACACTGAAACACAACTGTCCACAATCTGGGAAAGGCTACTCCTTTGTCTACTTCTATAGTGTTTGCAACCAATGTATTGTATACGGATGGAAGCGCGTCACACTAATAGATTATATTTTAAATGGAATGGAGCAGAACCAATTGGAGATAAATGAAAAGGATGAGCCACTGAGACACGCTCAGCAGAGTACAAGCAGCAGTGCTTGAACAAGTAACTGGAGCGTGATGTGCACTCAAAAAATAAAAAACACAGACTGAAGTGAACACTGAAACACAACTGTCCACAATCTGGGAAAGGCTACTCCTTTGTCTACTTCTATAGTGTTTGCAACCAATGTATTGTATACGGATGGAAGCGCGTCACACTAATAGATTATATTTTAAATGGAATGGAGCAGAACCAATTGGAGATAAATGAAAAGGATGAGCCACTGAGACACGCTCAGCAGAGTACAAGCAGCAGTGCTTGAACAAGTAACTGGAGCGTGATGTGCACTCAAAAAATAAAAAACACAGACTGAAGTGAACACTGAAACACAACTGTCCACAATCTGGGAAAGGCTACTCCTTTGTCTACTTCTATAGTGTTTGCAACCAATGTATTGGATACGGATGGAAGCGCGTCACACTAATAGTTAAATTGCATGGAGCTGCAATAATTACACTGAAGGAAAAAAAAAAGAGTCTGTGAGTGACATGTGCAGATGCCTACAGACAGCGTTGCATGCAGAGCAAACTGCAGCGTCACCTGCACTCACACACACCTTGCAGAGCTGTTAAAACAACACTGCAGGCAAAAGGAAGCTTTACACAGCGGTTGGTGCTAGCCTGCCTACAGCACAGTACACTAAATCGCAATCTCTAACTGTCCCTCAGAGTCAGCACAGCAGCGTTCGGTCCCTTACTGAATTCACAGCACAGTGACGCTAAAATGGCGGCGGCGCCTTTTATAGTGCATTCTGACATCATTTCAGCATCCAATCACAGCCATGCCATTAGTTAACATGACCGCAGCAGTACAGGATGTGCCCACACTTCTTAGGATTCCTCATTGGCTGACTAAAATCACATTGCCTCGCAAAGAATTATGGGAACTTCCGATTCCGGTATTCGATAAGACGAAAATATCGAAACGAATTATCGAAAGGCCGATAGAGCTAATATCGGCCGATACCCGATATTTGCAGTATCGCATCGCTCAACACTAGTGCTGAGTCACTAGTTTTGTGACGCAGCAGCGAGCTCACCAGAGATATTGCTGTGTGTGACATTCAGCAACGATCAGCCCCCCTGCCGGGTATCGCTGATCGTCGCTGAAATGTCGGGACATTTTTTTGATCGCTGGTCTCCCGCTGACAGGCACGCATCGCTGCGTGTGACAGGCGGGAGACCAGCGATCCGCTGGTAACCAAGGTACACAGCGGGTTTCCAGGCGCGGGGCGTGCCTAGAAACCCGCGGTGTACCTTGGATACCAGCTCCCTGATGCAGGGAGCTGGTAACCAAGGTACACGTCGGGTTTCCAGGCACCGCGCAGCGCCTGGAAACCCGATGTGTACCTTGGTTACCAGCTCCCTGCATCAGGGTGCTGGTATCCAAGGTACACTGCGAGTAACTAAGTGATGTTACCCGCAGTGTCGCTTGTACTGATCGCTGCCTGAGCTGCCTGTTTGGCAGCTCAGCAGCGATAATGTAGCGATACACCAGCGATCCTGATCGTTGTCGGGATCGCTGGTGTATCGCTATGTGAGACCCAGCCTTAAGTCATGTACATACTGGAACACATTAACTAGGAGCTAGGAAGTATGTTTGTCTGTTAGCATATGAAAGGGAATCACCTGTCAATGTGAGGAAAGTAAACTAATTAGGCTCAAGTTATCTTTGTTATTTTCTTTGTGATCATCTCTCTGGCAAGCATTCTGCACATGTAAGTAGTGCCTCCTCATAGTCATCTACCCCATCTCCCATCATAATCTGCTTTTACTGTTTTCTATACTTTTCCATGAACAGATCAATTTGCATAGTATAGAGTTAGAGTTCACTCTCCTGAAATTTGCCTTTTCACATGAATCCGAACATTTTGAGATTTGATATGCGGTTTGCAAAAAAAATTTGCACCATTTCCTATGCTACTGAAGAATCAGAAAACAGGAAAACTTAATTTTGCATTACAGGCTTTCCTGTTATACCCTGCTGCTAGGACGTCTTATGGATTATGATACTTTGCACAGTGGTGGTCAATAGCTGGGCCTTCAGAAATCAGCGGTATCAAGCGGAGCACAATTTTTACAGCAGAGTCACTTTCCATCTCCATTATCATAAGGGTAAGTCTCTCTCTTCTGCAGAACGCAAGTTCTTATTGTCAGTGGGGTCCTCTATCACTCTTGAAGAGTGTAAGCTCTTATAATCAACAGGGATTTCTTTCTCTTTCTTTCTTTCTTTCCTGTAAAGTGTAAGCTCCTATTGTCAGTGGGGTCATTGTTCTCTCTCCTGTAAAATGTGAGCCTTTATGGTCAGTGAGGTCCTCTCTCTCCTCTCCCACTTGTATTTTATGAGCAATTATAAGCTTTCCAGTATTGAAATACATGCAACTTTATTCTCTGTGAATCTAATTTTTTTGGGAAAATTTGGCAAAGTCAGCACATTTGAATTTCAAAAGATCAACTGATTTTTACTTCAGTCATCTGTTTGTATGGAAACTGAACTTGCACATGTCCAAGTTCATTACAATCTATGCCGAACCACCTGGATTGTATTGCCTTTTGCAAAAGAACCACGTGAGCTGTGCCGCAATTGATGATACCTAGCTGCTATATTCATTGATAAATGCTTTTCCTGGCAGGTATGGGTACAAAATGCAAACATTATTCCTAAACAAAATTTATTGTGTCCTGTGTGTCAAATTTTTGCTATATCTCAGCTTCTTTATAATTTTTTTATGATTTTTTTCATTATTCCTGCATCTGGAGGTGTGTTGAAAGTGAACCAGTGTTCTCCTCAATAATTCTGCAAAGCATGGCAAGTTGTATGCTGGAATGCTTGTGGGATGACAGGTATGTCGTTACCACAAAGCAAAGGGATGACTAATCTTTAGCAATGATTTTAGACCCTCTCTATAAAAGAAAAATGTAATTTTTAATGACTTTCAGAAGGGAGTCCAAATTGACTTATTAACAGGACCGAATGTCTGATGCGGACACCCCATTCTGCTCCCTGCACTGTCAATACTCCTCTACATGTGCTAGATGTGCTAGCACTACAGCACTATAACCAAGGTAGCAGCAGCAATTATAGTATATTTCACATGATGGACCAGATATTTAATCTTCTGCTGCACCATTCTGATGAACAACAGTAAACAGAGTCGCATTGCCTGAACAGCCAAGATGAATGTGTGTGTTTTTTTCAGCAGGTACCTTAACCCCTTAACGTCCAATGACGGACAGAATCCGTCATTGGACGCCTCCCCTTGTTTGGTGCGGGCTCCGGCACATGACAGCTTGTTATGATTTGGTAGCTGAGGAGAGCAGGCAAAAACGGCAATACACCAGAGAGGTTGGAATCTACTGGATTGCAGTACCCTGACTAACACCACAACTAAAGGCAGCTGTGGAGCGTACCTACGTTGGTCCTAGACGCCTCGTCACAGCCTGAGAGGCTAACTACACCTAAAGATAGAAAGAGGAAAGCTATCTGCCCCGGAGAAGATCCCCAAAGAACATAGGAAGCCCCCAAACATGTAATGGCGGTTAGACAAGAGGAAATACAGACACAGAAAGAAAATAGTATGAGCAAACGTTGGGGCCCAATCTTCCTAGAAAGAAAAGGATAGGAAGGACACTTACTGCAATCCAAAAAACCCTAAAAAAATACCAACTCTACTAATTGCAAAAACACCTGAGATCACACGACCTCTACCACCTAAATTAGTTCTCTGGTGTAACAAAACTAAGCCGCAGCCACTGAATAAACTGGAAAAGGCAAATGAACAAATAACAGTGGCTAAGATAAACTGAGAGGAGCACAAGCCCCCGGAGGGGACCTGGCTGACCTCCACATAAATGCAGGAAAAAATGCAAAAAGCAAGCACAAAAATAAAAGCAGAAAATATCTTATCTGTTAGCAGAAGATGCAGGCAAGACTCAGCAAGCTTCCAAGTGAACCAGGAACCAAAGTTGAGACAAGAACAATTGATCACCGGCAACCCTGATGGGAGGGAACCTTCCTTATATAAGACCAGTCTGTAACTCCTGATTGCCAATCTTCACAATCTTCATTGAATGGTTCAGTACTGTTTGTAACCACCAGAGGGAGCTTCTGCTCAGAATTCATTTCTAACACATTCACAACAACAGCTGATCTGATTAAATGCCATACTCTGACAGCAGCATTTAACATGCACACGCAGGAAGTGCGTCATTACCTCCAGTGTGACATGACCATGAGTCGCCCATGGGTTGCATGACAGCAGGAGACCCCTGTGGTTGTCATAGCCAGATAGCTATGAGAGCTGCCCGATCATAGCAAGTGAGCATATCTGCTACTTGAGAGTCCAGTGTTTCTGATGTTATTTCTTTGTATCCCGAACAATTTTCCTGACATTTGTCACCGATCACAGGTGAGGATGTTACCTTTAGTAGCCATTCAAACCCATTTGTGTCAACTCCTGTGCATGTTATCAGGCCAAAATCACCAGGGTATGTAAAATTTTGATTAAGGTCATTTGGATGTTTTGGGTTGTCAATATGATTTAACCCCTTTATTCCATCAGACGTACTATTCCGTCCATGTGACCCTGGACCTAATTTCCATGGACGGAATAGTACGTCATGGGCGATCAGCTGCGCTCCCGGGGGGAGCGCAGCTGATCGCGGCCGGGTGTCAGCTGTTTATCACAGCTGACACCCAGCACTATGTGTCAGGAGCGGTCACGGACCGCCCCCGGCACATTAACCCCTGGCACACCGCGATCAAACATGATCGCGGTGTACCGGGGCACAAGGGAGGATCGCGCAGGGAGGGGGCTCCCCTGAGACCCTCAGAGCAGCGCGATGTGTCGCTCTCTTCCGAGGGTCCGTCCTCCCTCCAGGTCCCCGGATCCAAGATGGCGCCGGGGTCCTGAAGGGAAGCCTGCAGCGATGCCAGAGCGATTGCTGGTGTGACAGAGTGCTGTGCACTCTGTCACACCAGCGATCTGCTAAAATACTGTGATGTCCCACCCTGGGACAAAAAAAATCATAAAAAAAAAAAAATATTCCCCAATAAATTCATTTCTTCCTGTAAATAAAAAAAAAACAATAAAAGTACACATATTTGGTGTCGCCGCGTCCGTAACGACCCCCCTATAAAACTGTCCCACTAGTTAACCCCTTTAGTGAACCCCTTAAAAAAAAAACTAAGCAAAAAATCAATGCTTTATCATCATACCGCCTAACAAAAAGTGGAATAACACGCGATCAAAAAGACCGATATAAATAAACATGGTACCGCTGAAAACGTCATCTTGTCCCGCAAAAAATGAGCCATCATACAGCATCATCAGCAAAAAAATAAAAAAGTTATAGCTCACAGAATAAAGCGATGCAAAAATAATAATTTTTTATATAAAATTGTTTTTATTCTATAAAAGCGCCAAAACATAAAAAATTGATATAAGTGAGGTATCGCCGTAATCGAACTGACCCGAAGGATAAAACTGCTTTATCAATTTTACCACACGCGGAACGGTATAAACGCCCTCCCCAAAGGAAATTCATGAATTGCTGATTTTTGTTCATTCTAACCTCCCAAAAATCGAAATAAAAAGCGATCAAAAAATGTCACGTGGTCATAAATGGTACCAATAAAAACGTCAACTCGTACCGCAAAAAATAAGACCTCACATGACTCTGTGGGCCAAAATATGCAAAAATTATAGCTCTCAAAATGTGGTGATGCAAAAAACTAGTTTTTGCAATAAAAAGCGTCTTTTAGCGTGACAGCTGCCAATCACAAAAACCCGCTATAAATAGTAAATCAAACCCCCCTTTATCACCCCCTTAGTTAGGGAAAAATAATAAAATTAAAAAAATGTATTTATTTCCATTTTCCCATTAGGGTTAGGGTTAGGGTTGCGGCTAAAGTTAGGGTTAGGGTTGGCGCTAACGTTAGGATTAGGGTTAGGGTTGGGATTAGGGGTGTGTTAGGGTTAGGTTTGTGGTTAGGGTTGGGACTAGGGTTAGAGGTGTGTTGGGGTTAGGGTTGGAGTTAGAATTGGGGGGTTTCTGCTGTTTAGGCACATCAGGGGCTCTCCAAATGTGACATGGCGTCTGATCTCAATTCCAGCCAATTCTGCGTTGAAAAAGTCAAATGGTGCTCCTTCACTTCTGAGCTCTGCCATGCGCCCAAACAGTAGTTTACCCCCGCATATGGGGTATCAGCGTACTCTGGACCACAAGAGTTATTGTGCAATTTGTCCTATTTCTTCTGTTACCCTTGGGAAAATAAAAAACTGGGGGCGACAAAATCATTTTTGTAAAAAAAAAATGATTTTTTTGTTTTTACGGCTGTATGTTATAAATTTTCTGTGAAGCACTTGGGGCTTCATAGCGCTCACCACACTTCTAGATAAGTTCCTTGTGGGGTCTATTTTCCAAAATGGGGTCATTTGTGGGGGGTTTCCACTGTTTAGGCGCATCAGGGGCTCTCCAAATGCTACATGACGCCCCAGACCATTCCATCAAAGTCTGCAATCCAAAACGTCACTACTTCCCTTCCGAGCCCAGACGTGCACCCATACAGTCGTTTTCTCACACATGTTGGGTATCAGCGTACTCAGGACAAATTGGACAACAAATTTTGGGGTCCAATTTCTCCTGTAACCCTTTTGAAAATAAAATATTGGGGGCGAAAAAATAATTTTTGTAAGAAAAAAAAGGATTTTTTTATTTTACGGCTGTACATTATAAACTTCTGTGAAGCACTTCGGGGTTCAAAGTGCTCACCACACATCTAGATAAGTTCCTTGTGGGGTCTATTTTCCAAAATGGGGTCTCTTGTGGGGCGTTTCCACTGTTTAGGCGCATCAGGGGCTCTCCAAATGCGACATGACGCCCCTATACCATTCCATCAAAGTCTGCAATCCAAAACGTCACTACTTCCCTTCCGAGCCCCGACGTGCGCCCATACAGTAGTTTACTCCCACATATTGGGTATCAGCGTACTCAGGACAAATTGGACAACAAATTTTGGGGTCCAATTTCTCCTGTTACCCTTGTGAAAATAAAATATTGGGGGCGAAAAAATCATTTTTGTAAAAAAAAAAAAAGATTTTTTTATTTTACGGCTGTACGTTATAAACTTCTGTGAAGCACTTTGGTGTTCAAAGTGCTCACCACATATCTAGATAAGTTCCTTGAAGGGTCTAGTTTCCAAAATGGTGTCATTTGTGGGGGGTTTCCACTGTTTAGGCAGATCAGGAGCTCTCCAAACACGACATGGTATCCAGCCAATTCTGCATTGAAAAAGTCAAACGGCGCTCCTTCCCTTCCAAACTCTGCCATGCACCCAAACAGTGGTTTACCCCCACATATGGGGTATCAGCGTACTCAGGACAAATTGCACAATAACTTTTGGAGTCTTGTTACCCTTGGGAAAATAAAAATTGAGATGAAAAGATCAATTTTGTGGAAAAAATATGATTTTTTAATTTTACGGCTCTACGTTATAAACTTGTGTGAAGCACTTGGGGTTCAAATTGCTCACCAAAGATCTAGATAAGTTCCTTAGAGGGTCTAGTTTCCCAAATGGGGTCTCTTGTGGGGGGTTTCCTCTGTTTAGGCACATCAGGGACTCTCCAAATGCAACATGGCGTCCAATCTCAATTCCAGCCAATTCTGGTTGGAAAAAGTCAAATGGTGTTCCTTCCATTCCGAGCTCTGCCATGCGCCCAAACAGTGGTTCCCCCCCACATATGGGGTATCAGCGTACTCAGGACAAATTGGACAACAACTTTTGAGGTCCAATTTCTCCTGTTACCTATGGGAAAATAAAATATTAGTGACTAAGAGATAATTTTTGTGGGAAAAAAATAGGATTTTTTATTTTCATGCCCGGGCATTATAAACTTGTGTGAAGCACTTGGGGGTTCAAAGTGCTCACCAAAGATCTAGATAAGTTCCTTAGGGTGTCTAGCTTCCAAAATGGGGTCACTTGTTGGGCGTTTCCACTGTTTAGGCTCATCTGGGGCACTACAAACGGAACATGACCCCATCAATGTTTGTATTCCAAAACGTTACTGCTTCCTTTCCAAGCCCTGCCGTGCGCCCAAACAGTTCCCCCCCTCACATATGGGGTATCAGCGTACTCAGGACAAATTGGACAACAACTTTTGGGGTCCAATTTCCTTGGGAAAAATCAAAAATTTGGGACTAAAAAATCATTTTTGTGGAAAATTGTTTTTTTTTTTTCACACCCAGGCATTATAAACTTTTGTGAAACACTTTTGGGTTCAAAGTGCTCACAACAGATCTAGTTAAGTTCCTTAGGGGTCTAGTTTCCAAAATGGTGTCACTTGTGGGGGGTTTCCACTGTTTAGGCGCATCAGGGGCTCTCCAAACACGACATGGCGTCCAATCTCAACTCCAGCCAATTTTAGTTTGAAAAAGTCAAACGGCGCTCCTTCCCTTACGAGCTCTGCCGTGTGCCCAAACAGTGGTTTTCCCCCACATATAGGGTATTGGCGTACTCAGGAGAAATTACACAACAACTTTATCTGCCAATTTTCTCCTTTTACCCTTGTGAAAATAAAAAAAAGTTTGTAAAAGATCATTTTTGTGGCTAAAAAGTTAAATATTAATTTTTTCCTTCCACGTTGCTTCAGCTCCTGTGAAGCACCTGAAGGGTTATTAAACTTCTTGAATGTGGTTTTGAGTACCTTGAGGGGTGCAGTTTTTAGAATGGTGTCACTTTTGGGTATTTTCTGCTATATAGACCCGTCAAAGTGACTTCAAATGTGAGGTGGTCCCTAAAAAAATGGCTTTGTAAATATTGTTGTAAAAATGAGAACTCACTGGTCAACTTTTAACCCTTATAATTTCCTAACAAAAAAAAAATTTTGGTTCCAAAATTGTGCTGATGTTTAGTAGACATGTGGGAAATGTTATTTCTTAACTATTTTGTGTGACATATTTCTCTGTTTTAAGGGAAAAAAAATTCAAAGTTTGAAAATTGCAAAATTTTCAAAATTTTTGCCATATTTGCATTTTTTTCAAAAATAAACGCAAGGTATATCGAAGAAATTTTACCACTAACGTGAAGTACAATATGTCACGAGAAAACAATCTCAGAATCGCGAAGATCCGTTGAAGCGTTCCAGATTCATTAACGTGCAAACCACCCTTGGGGTGAATGGGTTAAAAAGAGAAAACACAGTAGTCTGACAATAAATGGCTTCACCCATCCACTAACCATGAGTGGAGAAAAAGTTTTGGTGCTATCATTCATATTCTCTGAAAAAGGCCAAGAAAGCAAAAATTCTGCCGGGATATGTAAAATTTTGAGCACAACTGTATTAACTTGGTACAAACCCCTTAAACATTACATTTAAAAGATTCTTAAGAAATGTCTTGAAGAACACTTTATAATTTAATTTATAGTTTTGAACATTATATAATAAGGACATGCAAATATACAGTCTAGATTAATTTTCTGGAAATGAAAAATAAAAAAAATGGAATGTCAGACTTTTAGCATTGCAATATGGGCTAATTTAAAGTGGTACTTCAAATTATGTAAAAATATTCAATGTTCTAGCTCTACAACTGCAGAAGGCGATGAGGTATTAATATTTTCTGTGTCTGAGGCTCACATGCTAGTAATAATGTAATCTGAGGTTCATAGCAAAACATCATAAAATTGGGCATGTTCAACTTTCCAATGTTTTGTTATGCTCTTTGATTTATTCTAACAACCATGTGATCTACAGACATGTGCAGACACCAGAACTGATGATATTGCCGCCTGCAGTATTTTTACAGCAGTTTCCTCTTATTGCATCCCATTTGGAAGGAAGCCCTAGTCAGATCTTACGAAGACATCGTCTGGATGAGCCCGTAGGGTTTCCAGGTCATGCATTTCAGTAAAAAAAAAAAAAGTGAATACTTTTAAAGACCAAACTCCATAGCAGTTATTGAAGATAATTTTGATACTTCAGATGTTTCCATCAAATTCTTGCTTTTATCTTTTCTGAGGTTATAGTTTTAGAGGCTGTATGATTTCAAGTGCAGATGAAGTGCTCAAGGACACTACAGTTTACTGTACTAAACAACAGAGTAACAACAGAGGCTCATGTAGTAAGAAGCACTGGCGCTTACCACTGAGAGGAGCTGGGATCTAGAAGAATGAGAGCACTAAGCCACTGGTGAATGCAACAGGCACTGTGTGATTCCTGTCGGTTAATGAGCTAGTAGCGCAGGTGATTGCCTTTATTTGTTTTCTATTCTAAGTGTTCAGGGAATGTACCCCAAAGGTTTTTTTTTTTATCTTTTTAATTTTTATAAATAAAGTTATAGTTTTAAATTAAGGCACAGGCTATAGATATATTTATTTATTCACACTTTCTAAATTATTATTTATCATTTTCCATCTCTATAAGAAGTGATCCCATATATTTTCAGGAAACTCACTTAGGAATAAATAATGCAGGTGCTAACCCAAATAGATCGATCTTGTGCCAGGAAAGCCGCCATTTCTATCATATCTATTTTAGTAATGGTACACACAATCCGCATAGGGGAGGGTAGGAAGCTATTTAAGGATGAGCTACACACTAGGGTCACAATGTAGTATTATCTTTTTTTGTAAAGAATAGGAACATTTTTTTTAAATTAAAAAACTGCAGGGGTTGTCTAGAAGGTCAACATTTTCTACAAAAAAAAAAATAAAAAACACAATTTTCACTTCACTCATCCCATGCTATGCCTAGTTGACACTCCCCAGGTCATAGCCAATCTCTACTTCCTGCTGCAACAATCGCAATCAGTGATTTCAGGAACAGAGACCATTGTTGCAGAAAGTAGACACTTCTTTGGAATGGGAAGCATCAGAATGGGAGCAGGAGGTGATTGGTATGGTGAGCATTGCATTCATATTTTTAATCCATTCTGAACATTTAGTGAAAATGTTTTACCAAAATATACATTACTAAAAAGCCCACTGAAGTACATGTAAAAAAAAATCAAAATAACATAAGAAAAAGGGTAACTCATTTCATTTAAAGGGAATTTTTCACATGGTTCCTGCTGCTCAAAGCAAAGGCAGAATGAATCAAAGCCTTATTGCAGCCACGTATGTCTATCTGTGATATATTTTGCAGTGTGCCACAGAAAACATAGTTTAGAAAATTTTGGGACCATAAGCAGAGACAAGACTTGTCCAACGTCTGTGCCTGGCTGGATTCTCACTGCACTACTTCAGGTGATTGACAGGTCTTCGCCATGTGTGTCAATTAAGAATCCAGCCATTGGTGGTGCCAGGCTAGTCTTGTCTATGGGCTAGTCTTGGCCCTTGGCTGGATCTTCTAACTATATTTTCTGTGAAATGCCAGAAAATATATGTGGCTGCAATTGTGCAGCCAGGCACAGATTCATGATGCAAGTGGTGGGCAGCAGGATTTACATGACGAAATTCCCTTTAAGCAAGGAACAAAGTAAAGGGATAAAAACAAGGATTTTTATTACTGTTAAGAATACTAAACAATAAAAAAACTGACAAAAAAGGACACAAAAATAACTTGAATAACTGAACAGCTAAACAACAGAAATTTTTGGTTGTAAATTTGATATATATAATATACATATGTACACTGCTCAAAAAAATAAAGGGAACACTCAAATAACACATCCTAGATCTGAATGAATGAAATATTCTCATTGAATACTCTGTTCTGTACAAAGTCGAATGTGCTGACAACAAAATGACACAAAAATTATCAATGGAAATCAAATTTATTAACCAATGAAGGCCTGGATTTGGAGTCACACCCAAAATTAAAGTGGAATGTAATGTCCTTAAAACAAATCAAAATGATGCTCAGTAGTGTGTGTGGCCTCCACGTGCCTGTATGACCTGTACAAAGCCTGGGCATGCTCCTGATGAGGCAGCGGATGGTCTCCTGAGGGATCTCCTCCCAGACCTGGACTAAAGCATCCGCCAACTCCTGGACAGTCTGAGGTGCAATGTGACATTGGTGGATGGAGCAAGACATGATGTCACAGATGTGCTCAATCAGATTCAGGTCTGGGCAATGGGCAGGTCAGTCCATAGCTTCAATGCCTTAATATTACAGGAACTGCTGACACACTCCAGCCACATGAGGTCTGGCATTGTCCTGCATTAGGAGAAACCCACGGCCAACTGCACCAGCATATGGTCTCACAAGGGGTCTGAGGATCTCATCTCGGTACCTAATGGCACTCAGGCTACCTCTGGCGAGCACATGGAGGGCTGTGCAGCCCTCGAAAAAAATGCCATTCCACACCATTACTGACCCACTGCCTAACCGGTCATGCTGAAGGATGTTGCAGGCAGCAGATTGTTCTCCACGGTGTCTCCAGATTCTGTCACGTCTGTCACATGTGCTCAATGTGAACCTGCTTTCATCTGTGTAGAACTCAGGGCGCCAGTGGCGAATTTGCCATTCCTGGTGTTCTGTAGCAAATGCCAAGCGTCCTGCACGGTGTTGGGCTATGAGCACAACCCCATCTGTGGACAAAGTGCACTTCAATCATCCTCCTGGAGTCAGTTTCTAACAGTTTGTGCAGACATTCACATTTGTGGCCTGCTGAAGGTCATTTTGCAGGGCTCTGGCAGTGCTCCTCTTTTTCCTCCTTGCACAAAGGCGGAGGTAGCGGTCCTGCTGCTGGGTTGTTGCCCTCCTACTACCCCCTCCACGTCTCCTGATGTACTGGCCTGTCTCCTGGTAGTGCCTCCAGCCTCTGGACACTATGCTGACCGATACAGCAAACCTTCTTGCCACAGATTGCATTGACGTGCCATCGTGGATGAGCTACACTACCTGAGCCACTTATGTGGGTTGTATAGTCCGTCTCATGCTACCATGAGTGTAAAAGCCCAACCAATATTCAAAAGTGACCAAAACATCAGCAAGAAAGCATTGGTACTGAGATGTGGTCTGTGGTCTCCACCTGCAAAACCACTCCTTTATTGAGTGTGTCTTGATAATTGCCAATAATTTCCATCTATTGCCTATTAAATTTGCACAACAGCATGTGAAATTGATTGTCAATCAGTGTTGCTTCCTAAGTGGACAGTTTGATTTCACAGAAGTTTGATTTATTTGGAGTTATATTCTGAGAGATAAAATACCACGCTAGAAAAGTTTCCAGCTTGGAACTACCAGCACTTTGCCGGCAGCAGTAAGGAATTTATCCATTTGTCACATTCTCCTTTCTTTCATTTCTTTTATATTATAATTTTGGAAACCAATTAATAAATTCGTTTTTATTATTCTTAGTGACATTTTGCATCAGCAATTCTGATACCTGGATAAATCCTGGGCACTTTCTTCTGGTCTTCATGTCCTATCTCCACCTCTATATCCCTCTTAAGTATCCTCCAGTAAGTATCTCATCACCTAGCCTAATTATTACTTGAAGACTCATTCAGTGATCACCACTTAGCAATCCCTTTTATTCAGCCAGGGATTAAGATGGTTATGTGTATGACTGATGTGTAACCCCAGGACTGCTTTAAGCTATATTCTTCTCCTACGAGCTCTAGACTAAAGCACGTCTAACTTTATATTTATCTGTAAGGAGATCCAGCTTGTACACATCACCATCTAACTAATTAAGTATTACTTTTAATTAAGTATTCATTCATTTCAGGCATTGTGGGTGAGTCACCACCTCTTAGCAACCATTAACCATTTCAGCTAATTTGCACAAGTAAGTGGTCCAACCTACCTACGGGGCAGCACGGTGGCTCAGTGGATAGCACTGCAGCCTTGCAGCGCTGGAGTCCTGGGTTCAAATCTCACCAAAGACAACATCTGCAAGGAGTTTGTATGTTTCTCCCCGTGTTTGCGTGAGTTTCCTCCGGGTACTCTGATTTCCTCCCACATTCCAAAGACAAGCTGATAGGGAATCTAGATTGTGAGCCCCATCGGGGACAGCGACAATAATGTGTGGAAACTGTAAAGCGCTGCGGAATATGTTAGCGCTATATAAAAAAAAATTAAAAATAAAGATTATTATTATTACCTCCCATGTCAGGTTCCCCTGGTTTGGTCCATCTAATTATAAAATCTTTTCTAGCGTGGTGTTTTTTATCTCTCTTTTTCCACCTTCCAGGTATACTTATAAACAGGACAAGACACAGAACCTGTTCCAACACCTGCAGGTTTTAAAGCCCCCCCTTTTTTTCTTCCCCCCTCTTTCTTTTGTACAGACCAATAAATGTATTCCTTTTGTGAGCTCAAGCGCCTGTGTATATTCATTATTCTCATCCCTGGAGTTATATTCTGTTGTTTAAGTGTTCCCTTTCTTTTTTTGAGCAATGTATATATACAGTTGTGCTCACAAGTTTACATACCCCGGAAGAACTTTTGCTTTCTTGGCCTTTTTTCAGAGAATATGAATGATAACACCAAAACTTTTTCTCCACTCATGGTGAGTGGTTGGGTGAAGCCATTTATTGTCAAACTACTGTGTTTTCTCTTTATAAATCATAATGACAACCCAAAACATCCAAATGACCCTGATCAAAAGTTTACATACCCTGGTGGGACTATTAGTGAGTAAGATATTGAAATAGTTTAGGATACAGTCAAAATATTATTTGGGACCAGCCCAGCATGGTCAAACAAAAAGGGAAAGCATTTCTTGATTTTAGTCAAACAGAAAATAAAAGGAAGTTCAAGGGCAGTGGGCTGGAGGCAAGAGATGTTCTTATTTTTCTGGCAGTACAAGATCGTTGAAGCTCCCTGCGCACATTCCTGCAAGGTTCGGAGCCTCAGTTTCAAGTCAATGAGTGCTGACAACCCTATCGTACTGTCGAAGTTGGACGTGGAATCGTGTGAGGGAAAGATGGCAGATCTCACGGATACGGAAAATACTTGGGGCTAAAGGAGATAGTAAGAATAGGGACAGTTCAGGCTGAACAAACGGAAAACATGAAAATGTTTTGTGCTCTCTCTCAACCTAAGCAGAAAAAAGGTTATGCCCAATACTGAATGTTGTCATCTATTGAACTTGGACTGTTAAGTAAAGTTGAACTGATTAATCTGAACCAGGTGTCTCCTAATTTATGTGAGGCTGTTCCTGGAGGTATGTGGCCGAAACTTGAGTGTTCTGAACCACACAAACAGCACATATGGACTGGACAAGTTTTATTTGTAAGGAGTCATGTATGGTCAGGCAGCCCCTCGACCATAAAAACCACACTGCGCACCTTAGAAGTGTATTCCCAATGTAATTGTTATAAGTTGATAAATTCTGTGACCAGGCTCCCTGTCCTTACATATACTTTATTTTGTTTACTACACTACTTTAAAGATTTCAAATATAAAACTTGGACATGTTTTACATTTTTAACCAAAATGTAGAGGAAAGAGAGAGAAAAGGAGGGCACCATCCAATATGGAGAAAAAGTAGTGTATCTACCTGGAGTATGTCAAAAGCAGAACTGAATGAAAAAAGAAAAAAAGGAACATACTAAACACCAGGGATACCACAAAATACAAATATGTTTTATTAAAAAAAAGCCTGAAAAAATGCACACCACAAAAATTAAAAACACTTAAAAACATGACAAAAAAAGCCCCATCATGAAGTATAAGCCCCCCGAGAAAGGCACAAATAACTGACAATTTATGTATTAAGCTAGAATATGAAGGGTAACAAAAAACCAAATGCACAAAATGACAATCAACATATAATCATGCATGAATAGTGCACAGAGATTTTTTTTTATATAAAACACTGGCAATAACCTAGAATGGTACTAGTGAGTCTCTCCCCGAAAAAAAGGCCAATTGTAAAAAGAGGTAATACAAATATCATAAAGAATAAATATACATCATTGGACTATAAATCAAACATATCAAATTCAAGAGATGTTTAAATAGCCGTGGGGTCACTCTCAATATGTCCCAGCAGAAATGTGTGGGTGCTGGTAGCATAAATGATAAAAGGAGAGTACCAACCACCAATCAAGCCTATACAATGAGCCAGATGGCAGGGCTCAATATAGGACACAATACCCGTGGAACCACTCTCAATGTATCACAATCTATGTATATATGTTAAAAGCATAGATAATAAAAAAGAGAGAGGGTTACCATCCACCGAATAAGCCTATACCATGAGCCAAATAAAGGGCTCAATACATGGAGTCCCACACTTAGATCATGACCAGAATGTTACCAATCAAAAATTGTCAGGAGGGCTAAGTCCGACGCGTATCGCCACATCTGTGGTTTCATCAGGGGCAGGGGGTACAAATAGTCAGGCTACTTACAAAAATTATAATAGAATACTCACAGCAGCTGCTTGGTGTTCAGAACGGAAACAACTTGGACGCTAAGAGCGACTGCACGTGTTGCAGTGCCTCGGAAATGTAGAGGAGATTCCATAAACAGCGCTATACAGCGCCCATTGACAAACAGCAAACCCCTAAAAGGCATATTTGCCTAGATTAGTAAGGTGTTTTTTTTTTGCCACCTTACTAATCTAGGCAAATATGCCTTTTAAGGGTTTGCTGTTTGTCAATGGGCGCTGTATAGCGCTGTTTATGGAATCTCCTTTAAATTATCGCGCATGGGGTAGCGCGCTGTTATTTTTCATCTGCTCAGGATGATGTCATTTTGAAATTTGCCAGATGATGTGACACCCTCTGGCTTTTGGCTTTATATATAGCCTTTTACATTCCCGTTAAGGGTCGTTTGCTCTCGGTGCACGTAACTGCTATTTACCGATATTTATTAAAATTTTTGAACATTAGTCACAATTAATTGTGTGCCCCTATACGGTAATATCATCAATAGTTAGCAGGTATATTCGACAAGTGCACATGTTTTCATTTCTTTTAGGAACAGTCTGACTTCTTGCGCCTCCCTGTATCGCATTTTGCGTTTTAGCTCTACCCAATTGAAGATTTTTGTTGCGCACTGTGATCTTTTTATTTAGTTTAGTCCTTTATATGGGAATCATATTAAAATCAGTAGTCTACTTTTTGAGTTGACTATGTGCCATGTGTGCTATGGCACCTTAACAACATCCTCAATATGGACATATGGGCACTCTAGTGCTATGTTATTTATTTTACGAGCGCTGTGCAACGCTTTGGTTATATCTTCATAAATCACAGTGCATGCATAAACCTCTTCTTTCTTTGGGGGGGTCTGTTAGACGCACGCGCATTTACAGGAATAGAATATTTTGTTTGTTTTAATATATAGACTTGTGTTATTTAGAGGCTCTTATATATACCAGGGCACATATATATTTGGAGGGCATTGAATACCTTTATACATCAATGAGCTTTATATGGGGTTTTGATTTTTGATCAGTCTAGCCCCATGTATAGCACTTTTTGTGCTCAATAGGGGTTGATCGCTCCTGGCGCATGTTATATAAAAATATACTGATCGAAGTAATTGCGTGCTATGCTTGTCTTGTCACCTTAAACAGTGTGATTTGCTGGGTCCCCCCTACCCTGAATGCGCTTCAGAGAATGGTTAGCATATTACTAATAAGCGCTGTGTAGCGCTCTCTACTGAATTTCTCCTAAACTATAACGCACGTGTAGTAGGTCTGGGGAGCGCGTTGTTATCTTTCGTTTGAGCAGGGTGATGGCATTCTATCTGGACGCATGCGCACTTTGGAAGGCAGCGGCCATCTTGGTACTCTAATGAGTGCCATTCAGAGCATCCCAGCGAAGCTTATTATGGCGCCTGCGCACTTGAGATGCACCGACCATCTTGCTACACTCATGAGCATTTGTGGCTCTTCCTCTTCTCTACATTTCCGAGGCACTGCAACACATGCAGTCGCTCTTAGCATCCTAGTTGTTTCCGTTCTGAACACCATGCAGCTGCTGTGAGTATTCTATTATAATCTAATATATAAAGCTGAATGTATGTATGTGTGTATGTATGTGGGTATGTTTGTCCGGGATTGGAATCCGCACCGTCGCACTTACGGGCATGAAATTTTGCACGCCCGCACGTCTCGACCCGGAAAGCGTCCTAGGCTATGTTTTGAATCGAAATTTTAACCCCGCGCGTTCCAAATCGCCAAACAATTTTGGCCCTATCTACATAATGGGGAGAAAGCTGAATGCTTGTGTGTATGTTCGGCATAGGAATCTGCATTTACGGGCATGAAATTTTGCACACCCGCACATCTCGACCCCGGGAGCGTCATAGGCTAGGTTTTGAGTCGAAATTTTAACCCCGCGCATTCCAAATCGGCAAATAATTTTGGCCCGGGATAGGAATCTGCACCGTTGTACTTACGGGCATGAAATTTTGCATGCCCGCACATCTCAACCCCAGGAGCATCATAGGCTATGTGTTGAATGGAAATTTTAACCCCCGCACGTTCCAAATCGCCAAACAATTTTGGCCCTATCTACATAATGGGGAGAAAGCTGAATGCTTGTGTGTATGTCCGGCATAGGAATCTGCATTTACTGGCATGAAATTTTGCACACCCGCACGTCTCGACCCGGGAGCATCATAGGCTGTGTTTTGAGTCGACATTTTAACCCCACGTGTTCAAAATTGCGCGCATTAAAAACACACACACGTCTGGTATTTTTATCTTTTAAAAATAAATATCTGATTAATAACCAGCCAAACTACAAGACCAATTTGTTATAAATTTGCCATATAGGGAAATAAGACAGATGTCAGTCACATGAGCTGTATATTATTTGTATGTGTGAGGTAATATATACTGCCAGAGGGGAATGTTTTCTGTTGGCTGGGGATTTATCAGGCTGCCTATAGCAACCAATCACAGCTCAGCTTCTATTTTGCCATAGGTCATTAATATGAGCTCTGTTTGGTTACTATAGGCAACAGAGGACATTGTCAGTATAAGAAAGCTTGTGTGAGGTAATAGGATTTCAGTTACTATGCTTGGCCAATGTTGGTGTAATGACTGATGTAAGTCACATCACCTGTATGTGGGAGGATATATATATAGTAGCAGCCACAGCTTTGTCCTTCTATGTTGCTATCCTGATGAGGGCACAGTTAAGTACATTAACCCGGGCGAAGCCGGGTACTACAGCTAGTTTTTGTATAAATTTGTAAGTAGCCTGGCTATTTGTACCCCCTGCCCCTGATGAAGCCACGGATGTGGCGATAGGCTTAGCCCTCCTGACAATTTTTGATTGGTAACATTCTGGTCATGATCTAAGTGTGGGACTCCATGTATTGAGCCCTTTATTTGGCTCATGGTATAGGCTCATTCGGTGGATGGTAACCCTCTCTCTTTTTTATTATCTATGTGTCATGACCCAGGACGGGGTTTTGTCTTTGCCCCGTCCTGGTCAGACTGGGGTTAATGGTTTCAGCCTCTCTCTGGCAGAGGGCGGCTATTTAGTTGCCAATTGACCTAGGTCTGGTGTCAGTTATACTCCTGCCCTCGGCTGAGTTAGTTGACCTCCTGTGTGCCTGTGCCTTGTGCCTGATCTTGTTGCTTGTTTGGTTTTGACCCGGTCCGTCTCTTCGTTGTGAGTTTGTCTACTGTCTTGGTACTGTGTATTTGCCCGTTCTGGTTTTCTGATCCCTTGGCTATGTTCTGATTATTCTCTGCCTGCTCCACTTGTACTGTGTTGCTCCCTCTGTGTATGACCTGGCTATCCTGACTATCCGTTTTGTCTATGCCACTTGGTAACTCTGTCCCGTAGTTATCCTTCTAGGAGTTTTCCTTCTGCTCATAGCTCTCTGGAGCTTAGGCCACGCCCATCAGCAGTCACGTGCTTAAGGTCCTCTGGCCTGAAGCATTCTCTGTCTGTTACTGCTTTCTCTGAGAGACCTGTGGCCGGCGCCGCCCCTTGGCAGTCACGTGCTTACGGTCCTGTTAGTCTGAAGCACGCATCTTCACCGCTGCTGCCCCGCTCCACAG
This sequence comes from Oophaga sylvatica, assembly GCA_033576555.1. Taxonomy (NCBI): domain Eukaryota; kingdom Metazoa; phylum Chordata; class Amphibia; order Anura; family Dendrobatidae; genus Oophaga; species Oophaga sylvatica. The sequence continues at coordinate 138,611,179 of JARQOD010000006.1, forward strand.
GTATCTTTGAGTGCAGTCTGTCTTATTCAGGACACGCGCACTGGCTCAGTGAGCAAGTGCAGTGCGGTGTTCGTGATATTATAACTGACCGCTACCTTTTTTTTTTTTTTTCCTGTGTGTATTATGGATCCTATGTATGCCCTTTCTGAGCAGGTAAAGCACCTGACTCAGATGTCTCAGAAACTGAATGAGGAACAACGAGCTCTGTCTCAGTCTCAGCAGCTGATGGCTGACACTGTGCAGGGGGCTTTATCATCTGGTGCTCATGGGACAGGGGTTCAAGATGTTACATTAGTTTCCCCAGAGCCCCCGGTTAAATTACCAGATACCTTTTCCGGAGATAGAAAGGAATTTAAAGTTTTCAAAGAGGGCTGTAAGCTTTTTTTCTCTTTAAGACCGCACTCTTCTGGGGATGAAAGTCAGAGGGTGGGGGTCATTATGTCTCTGTTAAGGGGAGCCCCCAGGCTTGGGCTTTTTCCCTTCCTACCACTGCCCCTGAAAGAATGACTGTGGATGCATTTTTTGAGGCCCTGGGGCATATTTATGATGAGCCTGATCGAGTGCTGATGGCTGAGGACATGGTGATGAGTGTATGTCAGGGGAAGCACTCAGCCGAGTGGTTTTGCTCAGAGTTCAGACGCTGGGCTGCTGAGGTCTGTTGGGATGATGCCGCCCTCCAGGGCTTGTTCCGTAGAGGCCTGTCTGAACGTCTGAAAGATGCCTTGGCACTTCACCCTCCACCTGATTCTCTGGAGGACGCCATGACGCAGGCCGTCCGAGTGGATCGCAGGCTGCGGGCGAGAAGTGTGATGCAGGTTGAGACACCATTTTTCTCCAGTGGAAGGGGAGCCAGTCCTGTATTGGAGTCCATGGAGATGGGAGCCATCGACCTCAAAGAGAAAGAAAGGAGACGGAGGCGTTTAGAAAAGCTGTGTTTTTACTGCGGTGATCCTGGACATTGGAAAAAGAACTGTCCCTCCTACCCACCGACTAACAAGCGACTGAGTCTGGGTGATCATCGTGGAGGTCACTCAGACTCTCAGGTACCCTTTCCTTCATTTTCTAAGATACTGTTAAAGGTGGAACTTGGTGTGAAGAACTGCTTTTTCCTTACTTCAGCTTTTGTGGACTGTGGGTCATCCTTGAACCTGATTGACTCTAAGCTGGTGGCCAGCTGTAGATTAGGGACAGTTAGGATGGAGACTCCTATAAAAATAATGGCCATTGATTCTACACCTCTCACCAAGGACGGTGTCCATTTTGTCTCTGAAGAATTCACCCTCAGGGTGGGGCCCTTCACCAGGAGCGTATGTCATGTTTTGTTTTGGATAACCTCTCTGCTGGCCTGGTGTTAGGGTTTCCCTGGTTGCAATGGCATAACCCGATTATTGACTGGGATTCCCGTGATATTGTTAAATGGGGATCTAATTGTTCTGAAAGATGTCTTGCTACTGTGTCTGTGTCGTCCGTTGGTCTGGGAGGTATTCCGGAGTACCTGAAGGACTATGCGGACGTTTTCTCTGAAAAAGAGGCTGAAGTTTTACCACCACACCGCCCATTTGATTGTGCCATTGACCTGGTTCCAGGTACTAAATTGCCCAAGGCCCGCTTGTATAACCTCTCGGGTCCCGAGCGGGCTGCTATGAAAGAATACAATTCCGAGAGCCTTCGTAAGGGACACATTCGTCCTTCTGTTTCCCCCATGGCGGCGGGGTTCTTTTTCGTTAAGAAAAAAGACGGTGGTTTGCGCCCATGCCTCGATTTTCGAGAGTTAAATAAGATAACTGTGAGAAATACTTACCCCCTCCCACTTATTCCTGATTTGTACAACCAGTTGTCTGGGGCTAAGTGGTTTTCGAAATTGGATCTGCGGGGGGCATATAACCTTATCCGGGTCCGGGAGGGGATGAGTGGAAGACTGCTTTTCTCACTACTGAAGGGTTGTTTGAAAACTTGGTCATGCCTTTCGGTCTGACCAACGCACCAGCAGTCTTCCAAAATTTTATTAATCATGTGTTCTCTGACTTTATTGGGCGTTTTATGGTTGTGTATTTGGATGACATTCTTATCTACTCGCCTGATAAACAAACTCACAATGATCATCTTCGGGCAGTTCTCCAAAGGCTCCGGGAGAACTGTCTCTTTGCTAAGCTAGAGAAATGTTCATTCTTCGTTCAGGAACTGTCATTTCTGGGTTCATTGTGTCTGCTGAGGAGTATCGCATGGATCCTAATAAGGTGCAGGCCATTGTTGATTGGGTACAACCTCGTGATTTGAAGGCTCTGCAGCGTTTCTTAGGATTCGCAAATTACTATTGCAAGTTTATAAGGGGGTTCTCGCAGGTAGTTAAACCTCTCACAGATCTGACTCAAAAGGGGGCTGATGTCAAGAATTGGTCAGCCGCAGCGGTGGCGGCGTTTCAGTTCTTAAAAAAATGTTTCATATCTGCTCCGGTTCTTATTCAACCGGACCCGTCTGAACCATTTATTGTTGAGGTGGACGCCTCGGAGGTGGGGGTGGGGGCAGTGTTGTCCCAGGGACCCGCCACTTTGACTAATTTGAGACCCTGTGCCTTTTTCTCTAAGAAATTCTCTCCTGCGGAGAGAAACTATGATGTTGGGAATCGAGAACTTCTGGCCGTGAAGTTGGCCTTTGAAGAATGGAGGCATTTTTTGGAGGGTGCTGTCCATCCTATTACCGTGGTTACGGACCACAAGAACCTAGCTTACATTGAGTCTGCTAAAAGGTTGACTCCTAGACAGGCAAGATGGTTGCTTTTTTTTCCAGATTCCAGTTCTCCATCACTTTTCGGCCAGGATCCAAAAATGTCAAGGCTGATGCCTTGTCACGCAGTCTGGATCCGGTATCTCCCCCTGAACCTCCATCCTCCATTCTTCAGCCTGGGGTGGTGGTGGCAGTTGTTTCTGCTGGGTTGGAGCAGGAGATTCGGGAAGCTCAGTCTCTTGCCCCTCCGGCTAAGCCGGTGGATAAACTTTTTGTACCAGTTCAATTTCGTCTCAGGGTCCTTCGGGAATTCCATGACTCAGTTCTGGGTGGACATCCTGGAATCTCGGCTACCCGGAGGGCCATCTCTAGGATATTCTGGTGGTCTTCTTTAGCCTCTGATGTTGGGGAATTTGTGTCTGCTTGTGGGGTATGTGCCCGTGCGAAACCCATTGTAAGGTTTCAACTCACTCAGCTGCGACAGAGGTAATCAGGACGCACTTTTATATCAAAAGTTCATGGTTTATTTGCTTCATAAACCTCAAAGCACATATAGTACAAGTCTTCAGTACTTCAGCTCCTGCCTGGAGCCTCACTCCTCATAGACACAGAGTCCTCTCTGTAATGTCCCGCCAGGACACATACATGGAAGTCTGTTCACACTCACAGACTCCCACACACTCTCTCACAGGGCCAAGCACACTTCTTACATAGGTGTAACCCTGCCCACCTGTGAGGTCAGGATCACATGGTCAGGTCACCTGACCATGACCTCATCACAGGTCCTTCAGATACACATATTACATACAGGTTTCATCCCGAGTATTTAGACACAAGCCCTTTGGGTGGGTTTGTAGGTGACTGGACCCTCCCAGCTCTCCTAGTCACCTAGAAGCCTCCCAATATATAGCCAAACTCTCAGCAGTATATCTGCTGAACAAAATATGCTCAGGCTTCCATCACAGGGCCACCCCACCTCTGTGATACATAACGTCCATCCATCACATGCCTCCATGCATATCCCGAGGGCCATACACAGTGCCCCCTAGCTGCATCAGGGGTCATTACACCACATACCTCCCCCCTCTGTTCAAACTTGTGGGGTTGAACACTTTTTCCCCGACCAGAGATCCATCTCGGTCGTCTCTGCCAGTCAAACCGTCTCTCTAAGTCGGACCCTGCTACTAATCTCTTTGGTAGGCGTCTGTCCTCCGACTCTGTCACATCTGTTGCTGACGAGGCCCCCCTGTCAGACCACCCGCATCCCCAGCGGTCAGTACGGCGTCGCAATTCACTTGCACCCATACGTCCTGTCTGGTCTGAGTCCTTTCCATTTCGTCCACTACAGGTTCTCCTGCTTAGGTCACTCATCACTGAGCTAACCGAGGCATCACTATTTCCTGTATTATCTCCAGCTTGAGGATTTCTCGTCTTAAGCGAACCTCTTCGCCTCTCAATACCACGGGTTGAAGGTGGAGACCATCTTCTTTCCATTTCCTGTATGTTTCTGTTGACCTGCTCCCTCTCAAGTCGTAGCTGCTCTACTTCTCTCAGGTACGACACACGATACTCCAGGAGCATCCGGATATACCCAAGGCTCTCTCTGGATCCGACAACGAGGAACGGAACCATCCCGTCTTCACCCCTGACCTGGACTTCGTCATCAACCGGATTCCTGACTCTCGTCACACCGGACTTATTTACCATCTCCTGCATCACTTTCCCGAGTCTTCCGATGACCTTCTTCACCAGCCCTCTGGGCACTTGAACGATGTCTTCCATCAAGCCAAGCTGATTTTGAGTCTTTCTGGCTTGCTCCAAACGTCGAGTGGCTTCGTGATTTCTCAACAGGACCAGTTGCTTTGTGCGGAGACAATGTAGGTGCATGTCCCTCAGGATAGCCACTCGCTTCATTGTGACTTCCCTAGTCGACAGTACGACTAACTGTTTCATCTCTGGCACCCAGTTCACACTGCATGCTTCTACTGCTTTTCTAAAGGCCTCATGCACCTCCTCACTGGCACATACTTCTCGCAGGTCTTCGGGTATCTCTATTATACATTTGAAAAGCAATGTCTCCTTTTCCTGAACATGCGGTTGGACCTCCTCATCCTGAGCATCAGCGCAGTTCTTCAAGACCTCAGCATTTCTTGTGTGGCCATCTGTGTGGCACTTCGCTTGCTGTACTTCGTCTCCCGTGGATTTCTGGAGCTGGGCACCAGGCTCCTCCTCGATCTTGAGCTTACGGAGAACTTTATCTTGCTCCTCTGCCAAGCCGCGACACTCATCCTCTCTCCGGAGAAGCTCCTGCTGGTGCTTCACTTGGGCCTCTCTGAGCTTAGAGACTTCCTTCTCCAGCTCCTCCATTCTGTGCTCAATTATTCGTCTCAGGACCCTTTCCTGCTCGAGTGCTTCTTTCACTGTTTCTTTACACAGCTCTATCTCCCGGTCCTGCTCTCTTTTAGCCAGCACATGTCGCACCATCACTTCTTTAATCACAATTTCAGATGGGCACTCTTGTCCACTCACACTCTGCTTCTTCAGAGTTTCGCCTGTTCCGGCATCCGCCACTTCAACTGTCTCACGACTCTTAGTAACTTCAGAGAGCTCCAGCTCTGCCTCCGGTACTCTGGAGCCTTCATCATACTGAGCCATTTCACCCTTTCCGGGCATTGCAGATGTGGATCTACTACAGGTCTGTTCTACCTCCAGCCCTATCTCTGTGCTGGGCTTTGTCAGAGATAACATGGCCTCTTTATCAAGGACAGTAATCTGACCGGTACCTGACCCTACCTCCTCCTCATCATTTTGCTTCTTAGAGGATGTAGCCTGTCCCGCCTTTCCACGGCCCCTGCGGCGAGAGGAAGATCGGCCACTTTTACTCGGCTCCACGTTACTGCACTCGCTTTCCCTTGCAGTCGAGTCACAGTCTGCACAGGAGTCACTCTCGGGGCCCCTCCCGTTACCCTCTAACCGGGTGTCCGTTCTAGAGGTCTTATCTACCAGATCGTCATTGGTTCTACTGTCATACATTTCAGATGACATCATGTCAGTAAGTCGGGCAGAAGCATCCTTTCCTCCTGTGTCACCGTCTGACTTGTCAGTTTTGGGAGGTGTCACTGTCCCAATGTCTGTCACCCCAACAGTAGACAGGCCTCCCTCCTGCTGTAGAGGAACTCCCCTGTCCCACAAGCCAGAGAACAGTTTAGAGTCCCGACCTATGACCACTGGACACGACAAATTAGGGACTATAGCGACATCCTGTCCTGCAATGTCCCAGCCTGTCTCAAAGATTACCTTGGCCACTGAATAATCCTTGGTGTCCCCATGGATACAGGTGACCCCCACCTTTCTTCCAGGGATTTGAAACCCGTCAGGTGCTACCTTTACTATAGTCACCGGACTCCCCGAGTCGACCAGACCCACCACCTCATCATCGTGTATCTGCAGGGCACACCCCCGTAGTAGTGTGCCGGGCGGATAGTTCCTAAGGCAGACTGGACACATATAAGATATTTGTCTTGGGCAACAGTTTGTCTGGACCTCCCCTTTAACGTTGGGATCCTCCACCTCCTTTTTTCCATCCGCCCCTTTTTGGGTTGCCGCCCCCTTTTGGGACTCTGCCCCCTTTTGGGCCATCATCCCCTTTTGGGTTGCCACCCCCTTTTGGGACTCCGCCCCCTTTTGGGCCATCACCCCTCCTTGGGTTATACACCGTGGACTCTGCTACGGCTCTACCAGACCCCAGTTCGCACAGACCCTTATGTCTCTTTGGGCTGGTACTGTTCCTTTAAGAGGTCACCCACTCTGGACCTGAAGTCCTTATGGTACCTCACCAGCTCCTGCTGGTACTGCCACCACCCGCCAGCACCTCCGGCTACCGCGCACAAGCCGCTGCTGCCACTGCAGCTCTTGCTGCTGCAGAACCTCTTGCTGCAAGTCACTGTAGCTCTTGCTACCATAAGTCTCTGCACGCTGCGCTGTCTTGCCGCTTGTCACCTTCGTGACCCCACGAGTCACAGCCAGCCGCTTGTCACCTTCATGACTCCATGAGCCACAGCACACACCTCACACGTGTTCCAGAAGGAAAAAAAAACACCAAAAAGAAAAAAAAATCGTTTCTCACCAACTCTTCTCACTGATCCCGATCAGCCCAACACGGTTGTCAAAACCGTCCCCTGTTGGCTTCAGCCACACAGGTTCCTGGAGACCTCAGCCTCAGAGGTACCCAGCAAACACAAAAAATACAGTCTTTCTCACTGACCCGTCAGCACAACACAGACTCCTGTCTGTTACTCTTGGCCACAGAGATTTTCCGGACACCTCCTTTCTCATAGAGGCATCCCACAAAGGAAAAAACAGTCTCACTGACCCGTCAGTACAACACAGACTCCTGTCTGTTACCTGCTGGCCACGCAGGTTTCCGGACACCTCCTCTGAGGTATCTTCTCAGCATGCTTTTTTTTTTTTTTTCTTTCTTACTTCACTTTTCAATGACCCTGGTCAACATAACACAGACTCCTGTCTGTCACCACTGCTTAACAGCGTCTTCAGATACCTCATATCTTCAAAGGCACCACATAAACATAAATGCACAGTTTATTCGTGACCACTGGTCACACTCATGGTTTTCACAGACCGTCCGTTCCTGCATCCGATTCCTCATTCCCAGTCCTGGAACATGTGCTCCTTGGGTCGCTGCCAGCATTCCATCCACCAATTGTAAGGTTTCAACTCACTCAGCTGCGACAGAGGTAATCAGGACGCACTTTTATATCAAAAGTTCATGGTTTATTTGCTTCATAAACCTCAAAGCACATATAGTACAAGTCTTCAGTACTTCAGCTCCTGCCTGGAGCCTCACTCCTCATAGACACAGAGTCCTCTCTGTAATGTCCCGCCAGGACACATACATGGAAGTCTGTTCACACTCACAGACTCCCACACACTCTCTCACAGGGCCAAGCACACTTCTTACATAGGTGTAACCCTGCCCACCTGTGAGGTCAGGATCACATGGTCAGGTCACCTGACCATGACCTCATCACAGGTCCTTCAGATACACATATTACATACAGGTTTCATCCCGAGTATTTAGACACAAGCCCTTTGGGTGGGTTTGTAGGTGACTGGACCCTCCCAGCTCTCCTAGTCACCTAGAAGCCTCCCAATATATAGCCAAACTCTCAGCAGTATATCTGCTGAACAAAATATGCTCAGGCTTCCATCACAGGGCCACCCCACCTCTGTGATACATAACGTCCATCCATCACATGCCTCCATGCATATCCCGAGGGCCATACACAGTGCCCCCTAGCTGCATCAGGGGTCATTACACCACACCCCCCATAACCGGCCGACCGGGGAATTGGTGCCACTGCCAATTCCTGATAGACCATGGACCCATTTGTCCATGGATTTTATCACCAACCTTCCTCTTTCCAAGGGTAATACCGTCATTTGGGTAGTGGTGGACAGGTTTAGTAAACAAGCACATTTTGTACCCTTGTCGGCTTTACCTAATGCAGAAACGTTGTCCAGATTGTTTGTTGAGCATGTGGTGCGGTTGCATGGGGTACCCTTGAATGTGGTGTCTGATAGGGGGGTACAATTTGTTTCCAGATTTTGGAGGGCATTTTGTAAGAGGTTGGGTATTGATCTGTCTTTTTCATCCGCTTATCATCCAGAGACTAATGGGCAGACTGAGCGGACCAATCAGTCTTTAGAGCAAATCCTGCGTTGCCTGACCTCAGCCCGACAGGATGATTAGTGTACTGCGTTACCTTTGGCTGAGTTCGCGTTTAACAACCGTACTAACCAGTCTACGGACACATCTCCCTTTTTCTGCAATTATGGGTTTCATCCACATTTTGGGGAGTTCTCCCGTTTGGACTCTGGGTGTCCTGGGGCGGATGGGACAATACAGTGGTTGGGGGAGTTATGGCAGGAGGTCCAAAGGAACATTACGAAGGCTCAGTCTAAATATACGTTTTTTGCTGACAAAAAACGGTCTGTGGGGCCGGTGTTCCAGGTTGGGGATAAGGTATGGTTATCTACTAGGAATATAAGGCTCAAGGTCCCCTCTGCGAAACTTGGACCTAAATTTATTGGTCCTTATGAAATTACGGAAGCAGTTAACTCGGTGGCATTTCGGTTGCGTCTCCCTCCGTCTCTACGGATTCCCAACGTTTTCCATAGGGCCCTTTTGAAACCTGTGGGGTCCTGTAGGGAAGGATCATTGTCTTCCCCACCACCGGTTTTGGTAGATGGGCAGTCTGAGTACGAGGTGGAACAAATTCTTGACTCTAGGTTTGTCCGTCGTGCTCTTCAGTATCTGATACATTGGAAAGGCTACGGTCCAGAGGACCGGTCGTGGGTTCCTGCCCGATCTGTTCATGCGGATCAGTTGGTCCGGGCCTTTCATGCCAGGTGTCCTGAGAAACCCGGGGTCCGGTGGCCCCGAGTTGAGAGGGGGGTACTGTCATGACCCAGGACAGGGTTTTGTCTTTGCCCCGTCCTGGTCAGACTGGGGTTAATGGTTTCAGCCTCTCTCTGGCAGAGGGCGGCTATTTAGTTGCCAATTGACCTAGGTCTGGTGTCAGTTATACTCCTGCCCTCGGCTGAGTTAGTTGACCTCCTGTGTGCCTGTGCCTTGTGCCTGATCTTGTTGCTTGTTTGGTTTTGACCCAGTCCATCTCTTCGTTGTGAGTTTGTCCACTGTCTTGGTACTGTGTATTTGCCCGTTCTGGTTTTCTGATCCCTTGGCTACGTTCTGGTTATTCTCTGCCTGCTCCACTTGTACTGTGTTGCTCCCTCTGTGTATGACCTGGCTATCCTGACTATCCGTTTTGTCTATGCCCCTTGGTAACTCTGTCCCATAGTTATCCTTCTAGGAGTTTTCCTTCTGCTCATAGCTCTCTGGAGCTTAGGCCACGCCCATCAGCAGTCACGTGCTTAAGGTCCTCTGGCCTGAAGCATTCTCTGTCTGTTACTGCTTTCTCTGAGAGACCTGTGGCCGGCGCCGCCCCTTGGCAGTCACGTGCTTACGGTCCTGTTAGTCTGAAGCACGCATCTTCACCGCTGCTGCCCCGCTCCACAGGTATCTTTGAGTGCAGTCTGTCTTATTCAGGACACGCGCACTGGCTCAGTGAGCAAGTGCAGTGCGGTGTTCGTGATACTATGCTTTTAACATATATACATAGATTGTGATACATTGAGAGTGGTTCCACGGGTATTGTGTCCTATATTGAGCCCTGCCATCTGGCTCATTGTATAGGCTTAACTGGTGGTTGGTACTCTCCTTTTATCATTTATGCTCCCAGCACACACGCATTTCTGCTGGGACATATTGAGAGTGACCCCACGGCTATTTAAACATCTCTTGTATTTGATATGTTTGATTTATAGTCCAATGATGTATATTTATTCTTTATGATATTTGTATTACCTCTTTTTACAATTGGCCTTTTTTTTCGTGGAGAGACTCACTAGTACCATTCTAGGTTATTGCCAGTGTTTTATATAAAAAAAATCTCTGTGCACTATTCATGCATGATTATATGTTGATTGTCATTTTGTGCATTTGGTTTTTTGTTACCCTTCATATTCTGGCTTAATACATAAATTGTCAGTTATTTGTGCCTTTCTCGGGGGGGCTTATACTTCATGATGGGGCTTTTTTGTCCTGTTTTTAAGTGTTTTTAATTTTTGTGGTGTGCATTTTTTCAGGCTTTTTTTTGAATAAAATATATTTGTATTTTGTGATATCCCTGGTGTTTAGTATGTTCCTTTTTTTCTTTTTTTCATTCAATTTTAACCAAAATGTGCCGTTAATCTTCAATGAAACGTTAGCATATGGCTAGTTATAGTGAACTTACAGAATGAACATGACGAGACCTAATCCTGGCCGTATGAGACACTTTGCATCACATACAAATCATATTAGTAGCAGTTGATGAGGCACTTCAATAAAAGTACTTTCGTCTGTTCTATGTTTTTGAAGCCTCCCTGTTGAGAGCAGGGACATTAACTTTATATGTAAGTGTTGTTTAAATAGAAGTTCTTCAAAATGAACCAAAAAAACTCAAGCATCTTCTTGTCACCGCAGATTCCCAAAAAAACACAGTAAAGGTGAAGGCAATTGGACTGAACAGTCTTTGAAGATACTTTTTGCTATTGAACGTTACAAATTGGTTTGAATTGGATGTGAACCAGAAAACTACACATGTGCCTGTTCTGGATATCTGTCACTACCTATTTACTTGATTTAAAACAATTCATTTCTTTCTTTCTTTCTTTCTTCCTAGTGTTCTTCTCACTTGATTATTCAAGGCTGGTTTCCTCTGGATGGCTTGGTTATGCCCATGTAATTGCTTCAAGATCTCACCCCTAGTGCAGCTGGAGAATTATTCATTTTGCTAAACCATTATGTAAAGTACAAGACTTGTGCTGTGTTGGTTTTGTTACTGTAAATGTCATATACATATTCTCCAGACGTTCTCAACAGGTGAGCAACAATAAGAATATTTTTATCTATAAAATGATATATAAAACCCTAGTCTGGTTCTTTGTGCGCCATTTAAAATCAGTTGTTTTCTGATATTGTTACAGTTCTCCATGTATTCAGAATGTTTTCTATTCTCTTGTCTCATCAGTTCTATTGTTTTTACATAAAAAAGACAATTGTACTTTAAGTATAAAATGTGCAATTTTAAATAGCCCATATAAAGGCGTTAATAGCTAAACCACAAATAGTTCTTAGAATTTAGGCGAACTGAGGGGTCTGGATATTTTATCAGTAATACAGACCTAAATATATGACCATACTAGTATTATGGCTATTTAAAATTGACCTAAAAGTAAAGGGAGTTTCATACGCCATTAATTTAAGCATTTTCTCTAGTGGTTATCAGCTTTGCGGTGGTATGGCAGTCTGAATATGCACCACTATATAATCACACAGTCGCTAAGCCATCACAATTTGGCGTTGGTCAAAATTGCTCAGATCCTCGAGTTGACCTATTTCTTCTGCTTGTAACACATGAACTTTAAGAACTGACTGTTCATTTGCTGTCTAATATTCATTGGCAGGCATCGCTGTAACAAGATAATCAATGGAATTAATTTTACCTTGCAGGGGGGTTTAATGCAATGGTTGACCAGTGTTATTATATATAGTAAAAACTGATATAAGTAAAATCAATGACAGATGAAGTACACGACATTGAAGAATTGATTAACTCAGTATATATAGAGTATACTATTCAGCTAACCTAAGCAGTTGACTAATTAGTGTATTAACAATTGTGTGACTGGAGGAGACCCATCCAAAACAGGTAATAAAAGTAGTCAAAGTAGCTTTCCTCATTTCCTTAACTCTTTTCCGACTGGGCAATTTTCCGGTTATGCACTTTCGTTTTTTTTTCTTCAGTCTCTAAGAGTCATAATTTTATTATTTTCCTGTCAATATAGCCATGTGAAGGCTTGTTTTTTATTTTTTTTTCCAGGAGTTGTACTTCTGAATGACACTAGAGACCAGTGGATCTTTCGAAATTCAAATTTACTGACTTTTTCACCAAAAATTTGATTTGCAGTGATAAATTTGCACAAATCTCAATACTGGAAAGAGAGAGAGCGAAAACCATGATGACCATAAGAGCTTACAATTTACAAATAAACAAGAGAGATGACCCTGTTGACTATAAGGCCGGCGTCACACACAACTACAAAAAATCGGTCCGTTTTAGTCGGTCGATTGTCGGATCAAAATGCAAACATCACACATCCTTCTGGCATCCGATTTTCCTTCAAAGATGCGATTTAGTCGCATGTGTGTGTACCTTGTAATATCCGATTTTCATCCGACTTGCGAGAATTTCTCGCAGGCTTGCAAAACTGACATATAATGGATCCAAAAGAATAGTATTTAAATCACAAAAGAAAGAATAGATATATACACATAGAATACATATATATATATACATATATATATGTCATTGTGACATATATATATACATATATTTATAGTTCTTACTAGAGTTGAGCGATACTTTCCGATATCCAAAAGTATCGGAATCGGAATGGTATCGCCGATACCCAAAAAATATCGGCGATACCCGATACCGATACTGGAAATCCAATGTAAGTCTATGGGAACAAAATATCGGAATTAAAAAAACCCCATTCTTGCCTTGTTGGTTAATTGTACATGAAGGAAAACAACAAAGAGTAATGTAGAATGTATTGAGGAAGGTTGAGGAGACATTAAAGGCATAGATGTTTAACCCAATCAAATGGAATAGCATAAATATTTTTTTTTTTAAAGATGTTCGGATTGACGAAGAAATTGACAATGTTGTTCACGTTTTTTCTATTTTGGCAAATATGTATATTTCACAACTTCCATGCTCTTCACCTTTTTAACTTTTGACACACTTTCTCCTTCATAATCTTCAGCAGCATCATCTTTTTCATCAAATTATTCTTCATTTTCACCTTCTTTATCTTCTTCTTAAACTTCTTGCTATTCATCTTTTTGTTAACATTACTCATATTCTTCTTATTAAACTATTATTCTTATTCATATTGTACTTCATCTTCTTCATCATATTCTTATTTGTGACAGAGAATCCTGTACTTGTAATCTGTCAAAGTATGAATTTTTCATTCTTCCGTTCTTGCTGTCACAAAAGATTTAAATTACAACAGTATTTGTCCGTGTTCAGTTTAGCCTGCAGCAGCAGGCATTTTCCAGGGGCACCACGAGGAGGAACGGACTCACCCCCATACACTGCTTAGTCTTCTTCTGCTTATAATTTAGAGCATATATTTTGCTCTTCATTTTGGTCTTATACTTCATGTTCTTCTGCTTTTAGATCTTCTGCTTATTGTTCTTGTGTCTCTTGTTCTGTATCTTGTATTTGTAGCACAACCTTGTACCAGCTGATGTTACTGGGACACGGTTACTAAGCAGGAGGTACCTGTGCTCCAAAGCACTACCAAGGACCAGCAGACGTTGCAGGAACTCGGATACCGAGATGGAGGCACCTAGGCCAAAGGCACTGCGGAGAACCAGTTGACGGTACTGGAACCCGGACGGGTAGCAGAAGGTACAAGAGCCAATGCAAGTAACGAGGACCAGCTGACTGTGCTGGAACCCGAGGGGCAGCAGAAGAAAAAGAGCCAATGGCACAACCGAGGACCAGCTGACGTTACTGGGACACGGTTACTAAGCAGGAGGTACCTGTGCTCCAAAGCACTTCCAAGGACCAGCAGACGTTGCTGGAACTCGGATACCGAGATGGAGGCACCTAGGGCAAAGGCACTGCGGAGAACCAGCTGACGGTACTGGAACCCGGACGGGTAGCAGAAGGTACCCATGGAAATTTAAGTTGACAGGCCGCGAGCCGGCCGCAGTTACCGAATCCCACAGTACTACAGTGGGTGATTGTCCTATTGTCACAACGGAAACAGCCTTTATTTAGATATCCCGCAGCACACATAGGAAGCACCTAAACTCCAAGCACCATAGAGTCGGCTAACCCGACCGCAACACGACAGGACAACTTATTGGAGGCTAAGTGACGTTTACACTGACAGGAAACAGATGGCGTGCTGTAACCAGTCTGGGCAGGAGTGAGTACCCGTGCCAATGACACGTCCGAGCAACAACTGGCGGTGTTGAAGCCCAGGGATGAGAAGACAACAGGGTGGAGGCAGCATGACTTTTTGCCGTTCACACAGCAGGGGAACAGCTGACATTACTGAACGCCAGTAACACTATAGCTTGTGTATTGGTCTGTGGACACGACACTTCTGAGCAGCAACTGCCAGTGTTGTAGCCCAGGGAGTAGAGTTCAGGTGGTAGAAAGATGAACATAACAGGAGACATGGATAACGTTGCGAACCAGTTATTTAATCTGAAAACGGACAGACAAATTCTGGCGAGATCCATGCCTTGTTCATTTTCAGAAAAGTAAGCCGGTCTACATTATCGGAGGATAGTCGCATGCGACGGTCTGTTAGTACACCACCTGCAGCACTAAAGACGCGCTCCGATAATACACTGGCAGCAGGGCAAGCCAGCACCTCCAATGCATACTGGCTAAGCTCTGGTCATGTATCCAGCTTAGAGACCCAAAACTTGAATGGGGAAGAGCCATATGGGAGTACACTGAGAGGGAAAGACATGTAGTCTGTCACCATCTTACGGAAACGTTGCCTCCTGCTGACTGGAGCCGTCTCGGATGATGTAGACATTTGCCACATTTGGAACATACTGGTCTTGCCCTGTGCAGAGGCGCTGCTTGTGCTCCCTCTTGTTGCAGAGCTGTCTCCACTGCCTCGACGCACAGAGCTGCTTTGTAAAGCAGTAGCAGCAGCAGTGCTCTCGGCTGGAATGGAGAACATTATGGATTGCACCAGTGTGTCTTGGTACTCCCGCATTTTACGCTCCCGGTTCAACGGTGTGATGAGGCTTTGTAAGTTGTCCCGGTAGCGAGGGTCTAGGAGGGTGTACACCCAATAATCAGACGTGGTGAGAATGTGGGCGATGCGGCGGTCGTTTCTCAGGCACTGCAGCATGAAATCAACCATGTGCTGCAGACTCCCAACTGGCCAACAAACGCTGTCCCCTGCAAGAGGCGTCATCTCTGCCTGCTCTGCATCACCCCACCCTCGCTCTACATACTGACTAGAGCGTTGTGTACCTCCCTCTGGAGCAATGTCTTCCTCCTCCATTGACTCCTCCTCACAAAGTGAGCCCTGCCCAGCCCTTTGTGAGGAACCACGTTGCGCTGACTGTCCAGAAGGTGATGGAATTTGTGACTCCTCATCCTCCACCTCTTCCAAAACCTCATCCCTTAGTGTTTGAATTTTTTTTTGAAGCAGGCAGATAAGAGGGACAGTCAGGCTGACTAGTGCATCATCTGCACTCGCCATCCGCGTTGACTCATCAAACGGACGCAAAACGTGGCAAATGTCCTTCATAGAGGCCCACTCAGTAGTGGTGAAGTGTGAACGGCGCAAATTGCGAGTTGATTGCGCCTGATGCAGCTGATACTCCATTACTGCTGGCTGCTGCTCACACAACCGCTCCAACATATGTAACGTGGAATTCCACCTGGTGGGTACGTCACATATGATGCGATGTTCAGGAAGGCGAAATCTGCGTTGCAGAGCTGCAATGCGCGATCTGGCCATGCTGGAACGTCGCAAGTGAGCGCACTCTAGGCGGACCTTGTGCAGCAGTGCATCAAGATCCGGATAGTCCCTCAAAAAACTCTGCACGACCAAGTTGAGCACATGTGCCAGACATGGTATGTGAGTGAGGTTGCCAAGGCCCAGAGCTGCCACCAGATTTTGGCCATTGTCACACACTACCAAGCCTGGCTGGAGATTCGCTGGCAAAAACCACACGTCGCTCTCCTGCTTGATGGCATTCCAGAGCTCCTGCGCTGTGTGGCTTCGATTCCCCATGGAAATTAATTTCAGGACGGCCTGTTGACGTTTGGCCACGGCTGTGCTCATATCGGTCGCATCAGGTAAGCGTTCACGGGTCCATGTGGAGGTAGACCGTGACGGCTCCTGCAGCGATGATTCTGAGGAACTGGAGTAGGAGGAGGAGTCAATGTGGACAGACTTGATTCCTGCAATCCTTGGTGTTGGCAGAACACGTACAGCGCCACTCGCAAGATCTGTACCCGGCTCCACAACATTGACCCAATGGGCAGTGAGGGAAAGGTATCGTCCCTGGCCATGGGTACTGGTCCACGCATCGGTGGTCAGGTGGACCTTGCTGCTGACAGCGTTTAGTAGCGCATGTTTAATTTTTCCCTCAACATGCTTTTGCAGAGCAGGGACGGCTTGCCTGCTGAAATAAAATCGGCTGGGCACATTGTATTGTGGGACTGCCAATGCCATTAAGTTACGGAAACTGTCAGTCTCCACCAGCCTGAATGACAGCATTTCAAGGGACAGGAGTTTTGCAATGCCAGCATTCAGAGCCTGTGCTCGTGGATGGTTTGCCGAGTATGGCCGTCTTTTATCCCATGCCTGTGCTACCGATGGCTGTTTTATGGCCTGGGAGTGTGAGGATGACAGGGAACTTGCAGCTGTGGGTGGAATAACACTGGGTCTCTGGACAACAGTGACAGAGGTTCTTCCATGGCGATCCTGTGAGGAAGCCGAACCAGGTGTGTGTGAGCTGGAGGTAGAGGCTCCAACACGAGCTGAAGATGTAGGTGCTGCTGTAGGTTGGCCTACATCTCCAGTGTGTCTTTGGAACTCAACCACGTGCTTTGACCGCACATGTTTCCACATATTTGTGGTATTAAGGTGTCATGTGTGCATTGCCACGAAGATCGTCGCGGTTGCACATTTTGACTTCTCACAGCTGAGCTGCTGTTTCTTTGTGTTTGGCAGCTAGGGAGTTAATTCTGTCTGTGCTCGGTGCTGGGACTGGGTGCAGTTTCTCCCGGCTGCAATTGATTGTTTGTTGATTGGTTTCCTTTAAATTCCTGGTTGTCTGCTTGGGGAGTTGCCAGTGAAACCTTCATGCAGACCACAGATAGGAATGAATCTGTATAGACTTTAGTTGTGAGCTCCTTAGTTGTTCTAAGCTCAACTTGGTTAGAGTTTATTTCCCAGACCATTTATGTTCCTTTGGTGTTTGAGTGTGTATGCAAGAGAGTGCTATCCTGTCTGTCTTATATGTCTAATCTGTGTATTTAGCTAAGTTCAGCCCTTATCCCTTTGGTGGTAGTCAGGATCCTTCTTAGGACTGATTACAGGGTTTAGGGTCTGATAGGAGACAGGGTTAGGTTGGAGACTTGGACCTCTGAACCATTATCAGTACCTCCAAGGTGAGGGATTAGTTAGGACCCCAGTTTAGGGTCAGGTTAGATCCCGGTCCACCTCTTTCCTGTTTCAGCTCATCAAGTCCTCAAGATTAACCCTGAGTTCAGCAGATATCGTGTCAGGTAAATCTATTCTATACTTACATGCTGATGTTGCTATACTAGTTGTTGTATAGAGTGTTGTTCCTGTATTAATAGTTTACTGACATTGTATACATATCATTAGACAGCGTGACATAAGGTTACTGACATTTTTACCTCTTTTTACTTTTTGATTACACAGCTTGCATTTGACATAGCAAATATCATCTGCAAGTGTGTCAAAAAAGGACCACGCAGTGCAAGTCCTGGGAGCGCCCGTTTTGGCTGTTGGAAGAGAACTGCTACAAACGGGTGCCAAACTGGAGGCTACAGGCAACCGAGTCTGCAGCCTAACTCTCCCTACTGTTTGGACCGTTGGGCAATCTCTTCCTCAGAGCTGCTACCACCACCTTCCTGTTCCTCACGCCATGTTGGGTCTTGGACCTCATCATCTCCACTACCCTCTTCCAACACCTGCTGCTGTTGGGTGGTCTGGCCAGCACCATGCTCAACAGAAAATGGCACCTGAGTCTCATCATCATCAGATGCGTTCTGCGGTGTGCTGTCCATCGGCACTGGCTCACCCGCCTCTTCACATTCAGAGAGACACAGCTGTTGCGCATCACTGCATACTGCCTCTTCTTCACATTCCAGAATGCTGCTTGGCTGGGCCCCTGTTTGCAAGCCAACAGATTCTGAGAACAGAAGCAGAGACTCAGCTGGCTCCAGTTCAGAACTCTCTGACTGCCTGGGCAATTTGGCAGGCGGTGAAGAGACAGATGGTTGTTCAACAGTGCTGTGGTCCTGAGAGGAGGTGGAAGGAATTGAAGTCGATGCATTGGCTGCCATCCAACCAACAACGGCTTCAATTTGTTCTTCCCGCAGCAGGGGGGTACGCTGAGCTCCTACAAAAGTGCGCATAAAGGAACGCTCACGGGGAAAACTGGTGGATGCTGTGTCACTGGGTGCGGCAGCAGCCACAGAATCCCCACGTCCTCTCCCTGCTGAAACTCCACGGCCACGACCACGTGCCTTACTCCCTGCCTTCTTCATCTTGGTAGATTGATAAAGAAAGTCAGAAAAGTTATAAGGCCTAAATGTGGTTATTCCTCAGAGACTGCAGTGAACACTGCAGACAACTGTTCACTATCTGTGAAAGGCTCCTTTCTGTACTTCTATAGTGTTTGCAACCAATGTATTGTATACGGATGGAAGCGCGTCACACTAATAGATTAGTTTTTTTTCAAATATAATGGAGCAGCACCAATTGGAGAGAAATGAAAAGGATGAGGCACTGAGACACGCTCAGCAGAGTACAAGCAGCAGTGCTTGAACAAGTAACTGGAGCGTGATGTGCACTCAAAAAATAAAAAACACAGACTGAAGTGAACACTGAAACACAACTGTTCACAATCTGGGAAAGGCTACTCCTTTCTGTACTTCTATAGTGTTTGCAACCAATGTATTGTATACGGATGGAAGCTCGTCACACTAATAGATTAGATTTTTTTCAAATATAATGGAGAAGCACCAGTTGGAGAAAAATGAAAAGGATGAGGCACTGAGACACGCTCAGCAGAGTACAAGCAGCAGTGCTTGAACAAGTAACTGGAGCGTGATATGCACTCAAAAAATAAAAAACACAGACTGAAGTGAACACTGAAACACAACTGTTCACAATCTGGGAAAGGCTACTCCTTTCTGTACTTCTATAGTGTTTGCAACCAATGTATTGTATACGGATGGAAGCGCGTCACACTAATAGATTAGATTTTTTTCAAATATAATGGAGAAGCACCAATTGGAGAAAAATGAAAAGGATGAGGCACTGAGACACGCTCAGCAGAGTACAAGCAGCAGTGCTTGAACAAGTAACTGGAGCGTGATATGCACTCAAAAAATAAAAAACACAGACTGAAGTGAACACTGAAACACAACTGTTCACAATCTGGGAAAGGCTACTCCTTTGTCTACTTCTATAGTGTTTGCAACCAATGTATTGTATACGGATGGAAGCGCGTCACACTAATAGTTAAATTACATGGAGCAGCAAGAATTACACTGAAGAAAAAAAAAAAGAGTCTGTGAGTGACACGTGCAGATGCCTACAGACAGCGTTGCATGCAGAGCAAACTGCAGCGTCACCTGCACTCTCACACACCTTGCACAGAGCTGTTAAAACAACACTGGCAAAAGGAAGCTTTACACAGCGGTTGGTAAACTAGCCTGCCTAAAGCCCAGTACACAAAATCGCAATATCTAACTGTCCCTCAAAGTCAGCAGAAAAGCGTTCTGTCCCTAACTGAGTTCACAGCACAGTGACGCTAAAATGGAGGCGGCGCCTTTTATAGTGCATTCTGACATCATTTCAGCAGCCAATCACAGCCATGCCATTAGTTAAGATGACCGCAGCATTACAGGATGTGCCCACACTTCATAAGATTCCTCATTGGCTGACTAAAATCACATTACCTCTCAAAGAATTATGGGAACTTCCGATTCCGGTATACGATATAGGAAAAATATCGGAACTAAGTATCGGAATTCCGATAAAGCGAATATCGGCCGATACCCGATACTTGCGGTATCGGAATGCTCAACACTAGTTCTTACACTTCTACATACTGTAATAGCTGCTAATTCAGTTGCCGGCTTTTGTGAAATCACAGAAGCCGACATGAAATGATACATTGTTTCCACACAGTTAACCATGTCATTTCCTGTATTTTGATATATGGTTTGAACTTACAATTACATGAGTGTATTTGTACCAAATTTCAGACATGTAGGGGTTAATTAAAGGTGTAAATTAGTTGAAAAAAAATGCGTGGGCTCCCGCTGTATTTTCTCCACCAGACAGACAAAGCAAGCGAGTGGGGGCAGATAATAATAGCCTAGGGAGGGTACATTTTTTTTGTGCCCCCCCTGGCTACTAACATCTGCCCCCAGACACCCCAGAAAGGGCAAATCTATAATTAGATTCGCCCTTTCTGGCACTTTGCCCGTCTATTCCCATTGCCCTGTAGCGGTGGCGAATGGGTTAATAAGGCGTTAATGTCACCTTAGTATTGAAAGGTGACCTTAAGGCAGGTTAATAATTGAGAGCTGTCAATTAGACAACTATCAATTATTAATCCTATCGAAGTAAATAAAAAAACACAAACACACTTTAAGAATAAATAATTTTAATGAAATCAAAACACATATTTTTGACCATCTTTTATTTCACTCTTAATCCGTTCAAAGCCCTTGTTCTTCTAAAATAAATATAAAATAATAAAACAACATTATTCTTACCTATCTGGCGATCTGTCACGTCCCACAATGTAATCCTTCACAAAGGGTTAACTAGCAATCAGATAAGCAGCGCAAGTAATCCTGCGTGCTCATCTGATAGCTCCTGAATGAATGAGCTTATCTCCTGCCGACAGGAGAGGATGTGATTAATGAATGAAGCTTAATTGATTGTATCCACTTTCATGTTAGGTCAGGTCACTGAAGTGAAAGTGGCAATAAATCAATTAAGCTCCATTCATGAATCTATTCCTCTCCTTTCACTGGGAGAGTAACTGATTCATTCATGGGGTTACTACTTGGAGACAGTATTAGCTCTCTGCAAGCTGTAACCTGTTAACCCTTTCTGATGGATTACACAGTGGGACCTGACTGTACATCGGATTGGTAAGAATAATTTGGCTTTTTTATTTTATTTTTATTACAGGAAATGGTTTTAGCAGGAAAATAAAATATGGTCAAAAACTGTGTGATTATTTCATTAAACTTCTTTTTATTAAACGTGTGTGTTTGATTTTTGTATCATACAATAGGATTAATAATTGATAGTTGTCTAATTGACAGCTCTCAATTATTAACCTGCCTTAAGGTCACCTTTCAATACTAAGGTGACATTAACGCCTTATTAACCCATTCGCCACCGCTACAGGGCAATGGGAATAGACGGGCAAAGTGCCAGAAAGGGCGAATCTAATTATAGATTTGCCCTTTCTGGGGTGTCTGGGGGCAGATGTTAGTAGCCAGGGGGGGCACAAAAAAAATGTACCCTCCCTAGGCTATTATTATCTGCCCCCACTCGCTTGCTTTGTCTGTCTGGTGGAGAAAATACAGCGGGAGCCCAGGCATTTTTTTTCAACGAATTTACACCTTTAATTAACCCCTACATGTCTGAAATTTTGTACAAATACACTCATGTAATTGTAAGTTCAAACCATATATCAAAATACAGGAAATTACATGGTTAACTGTGTGGAAACAATGTATCATTTCATGTCGGCTTCTGTGATTTCACAAAAGCCGGCAATTGAATTAGCGACTATTACAGTATGTAGAAGTGTAAGAACTATAAATATATGTATATATATATCACAATGACATATATATATATATATATATATATATATATATATATATGTATTCTATGTGTGTATATCTATTCTTTCGATTCTATATTAAAGCTGTCAGTGTGATTTTACAGTATAGCCGGGGATGAATTGCCGGCTTTTCTAAAGGACACCGATGCGATTTAATCTCAAGTCACACGTGCGGTCCGTTTGTAATCCGATTTTTCATAGCTCCCATAGACTTGCATTGGCGATAGTCGACCCACAATCGGTGACAATCGCAGCATGCTGCGATTGCACACGGACGTTTAAAACGGACCACAAAAAATCTGATACTGGGAGCTGCTCCATAGATTAACATAGGGCAGACTGCAATACGATATTTCATCGTATTGCAGTCGTCCGATTCTGTCGCCAGTGTGACGCCGGCCTAAGAGTTTGCATTATGTATGAGAGAGAAAGGACACTGCTGTCCATAAGTACTTACACTCTACAGGAGTGAGGATGCCGCTGATCAAAATAGCTTACATATTGCACAAGAGAGAGAGAGAGGGCCTAAATAGTCATAAGAGTTTACTCTTTATAGGAGAGAGCGCAAGAGAGAGAGAGAGGCATTGCAGACCATAAGAGCTTACACTCTACAACAGTTTTTCTCAAATCCAGTCCTCAAGACCCACCAACAGGTCAGGTTTTCAGGATTTCCCTAGTATTGCATAGGTGATGGAATTAATGCCTAAGCAGGTGATGAAATTACCACCTGTGCAATACTAAGTATATCCTGAAAACTTGACCTGTTGGTGGGTCTTGAGAACAGGAGTTGAGAAACACTGCTCTCCAGCAAAGAGAGATAGAGAGAGAGGACCCTGCTGATCATAAGAGCTTACACTCTTCAGGAGAACAAAAATCCTGCTGACCATAAAAGCTTACACTTTACAGAAGAGAGAGAGACTTAGGCTACTCTGTGATGCTTCAGTAGTTTGGGAAATGGAGCAAGTTTTTTGTGAACCACAAATAAAATCTCAATATGTTCAAATTCTGAAAAGTGGCCAGCTTTTTACTCTTATTTTTCTGTAAATCCACCAGACCATTCCAGATCGGTCTTTTTATTTAGTTCACATTTTTATGGTATGTAGCAAAAGGCTCATGGAGTAAAGCTATGTTCTCACATTCAGTTTTTTTATTGTTTTTTTTTATGCAAATTTTCAGCTGTGGTTTACAGTATCAGAAAAGTCTATGAGATTTCAGAAATCTCATCCGCACAGCTTGTTTTTTTGTCCTCAGTATTTTGTTCAATACCTTGGTTTTTGCAAAATGCAGCATTTTTTTTTCAGTGTTTTTCACCCATTGAAAGCAATGGTTGGCACTGAAAAAGCACTTCAAAAACGTAAGTATCGGTTTTTGCTGCCTTTTTGGTGCCAAAACCTGATAAAGTAGAATCAGATTTTTTTAATGCACTAAACTTTATCAGCATGCAAAATACGAATGTACCATGACAAAAACACGCAAAAATGTAACAAAAACTAATCAAAACCTGCTTTTTTGAAGCAAGTTTCTTATTGCCAAAAGAGCAGTTTTTGCCTTCTGAAAAAAAAACGCATGAAAAATGCAACGCGTGAACACAGCCTAATAATGCAGCGCAGCCTAAAGAAACAACCCCAAAGAATCCTGTGACCCAGACCATCTTGGTAGTGATTAGTGTTGAGCGATACGATACCGCAAGTATCGGGTATCGGCCGATATTAGCTGTTTCGGCCTTTCGATACTTAGTTCCGATATTTTCCATATATCGTATACCGGAATCGGAAGTTCCCATAATTCTTTGAGAGGCAATGTGATTTTAGTCAGCCAATGAGGAATCCTAAGAAGTGAGGGCACATCCTGTACTGCTGCGGTCATGTTAACTAATGGCATGGCTGTGATTGGATGCTGAAATGATGTCAGAATGCACTATAAAAGGCGCCGCCGCCATTTTAGCGTCACTGTGCTGTGAATTCAGTAAGGGACAGAACGCTGCTGTGCTGACTCTGAGGGACAGTTAGAGATTGCGATTTAGTGTACTGTGCTGTAGGCAGGCTAGCACCAACCGCTGTGTAAAGCTTCCTTTTGCCTGCAGTGTTGTTTTAACAGCTCTGCAAGGTGTGTGTGAGTGCAGGTGACGCTGCAGTTTGCTCTGCATGCAACGCTGTCTGTAGGCATCTGCACGTGTCTCTCACAGACTCTTTTTTTTTTCTTCAGTGTAATTCTTGCTGCTTCATGCAATTTAACTATTAGTGTGACGCGCTTCCATCCGTATCCAATACATTGGTTGCAAACACTATAGAAGTAGACAAAGGAGTAGCCTTTCACAGATTGTGAACAGTTGTGTTTCAGTGTTCACTTCAGTCTGTGTTTTTTATTTTTTGAGTGCACATCACGCTCCAGTTACTTGTTCAAGCACTGCTGCTTGTACTCTGCTGAGCGTGTCTCAGTGCCTCATCCTTTTCATTTCTCTCCAATTGGTTCTGCTCCATTCCATTTAAAATAAATATAATCTATTAGTGTGACGCGCTTCCATCCGTATCCAATACATTGGTTGCAAACACTATAGAAGTAGACAAAGGAGTAGCCTTTCACAGATTGTGAACAGTTGTGTTTCAGTGTTCACTTCAGTCTGTGTTTTTTATTTTTTGAGTGCACATCACGCTCCAGTTACTTGTTCAAGCACTGCTGCTTGTACTCTGCTGAGCGTGTCTCAGTGCCTCATCCTTTTCATTTCTCTCCAATTGGTTCTGCTCCATTCCATTTAAAATAAATATAATCTATTAGTGTGACGCGCTTCCATCCGTATCCAATACATTGGTTGCAAACACTATAGAAGTAGACAAAGGAGTAGCCTTTCACAGATTGTGAACAGTTGTGTTTCAGTGTTCACTTCAGTCTCTGCGTAATAACCACACTTAGGCCTTATAACTTTTCTGACTTTCTTTATCAATCTACCAAGTTGAAGAAGGCAGGGAGTAAGTAACGTGGTCGTGGCCGTGGAGTTTCAGCAGGGAGAGGACGTGGGGATTCTGTGGCTGCTGCCGCCCTCAGTGACACAGCATCCACCAGTTTTACCCATGAGCGTTCCTTTATGCGCACTTTGGTAGGAGCTCGGCGTGCCCCCCTGCTGCGGGAAGAACAAATTGAAGCCGTTGTTGGTTGGATGGCAGCCAATGCATTGACTTCAATTCCTTCCACCTCCTCTCAGGAACACAACACTGTTGAGCAACCATCTGTCTGTTCACCGCCTGTCAAATTGCCCAGGCAGTCAGAGAGTTCTGTACAGGAGCCAGCTGAGTCTCTGCTTCTGTTCTCAGAATCTGTTGGGTCGCAAACACGGGCACAGGCAAGCAGCATTCTGCAATTTGAAGAAGAGGGAGTATGCAGTGATGCGCAACAGCTGTGTCTCTCTCAATCTGAAGAGGCGGGTGAGCCAGTGCCGATGGACAGCACACCGCAGAACGCATCATATGATGATGATGAGACTCAGGTGCCAGGTTTTGTGGAGCATGGTGCTGCCCAGACCATCCAACAGCAGCAGGTGTTGGAAGAGGGTAGTGGAGATGATGAAGTCCGAGACCCAACATGGCGTGAGCAACAGGAAGGTGGTGGGAGCAGCTCTGAGGAAGAAATTGTCCCAACGGTACAAAGAGGAGGGAGAGGTAGGCTGCAGACTCGCTTGCCTGTAGCCTCCAGTTTGGCACCTGTTGGGAGCAGTTCTCTTAGAAATGTCAAAATTGGCGCTCCCATGACTTGCACTGCGTGGTCCTTTTTTGACAGACTTGTAGATGATATTTGCTATGTTCAATGCAAGCTGTGTAAGCAAAAAGTTAAAAGAGGTAAAAATATCAGTAACCTGAATACCACAAATATGTGGAAACATGTACGGACAAAGCACGTAGCTGAGTTACAAAGACACACTGGAGATGTAGGCCAACCTACAGCAGCACCTACATCTTCAGGTCGTGTTGGAGCCTCTACCTCCAGCTCACACACACCTGGTTCGGCTTCCTCACAGGATCTCCATGGAAGAACCTCGGTCACTGTTGTCCATAGACAAACTGTTATTCCACCCACAGCAGCAAGTTCACAGTCATCGTCACACTCCCAGACCACAAAACAGCCATCGGTACCACAGGCATGGGATAAAAGACGGCCATACTCGGCAAACCATCCACGAGCACAGGCTCTGAATGCTGGCATTGCAAAACTCCTGTCCCTTGAAATGCTGTCATTCAGGCTGGTGGAGACTGACAGTTTCAGGAACTTTATGGCATTGGCAGTCCCACAATATAATGTGCCAAGCCGATTTTATTTCAGCAGGCAAGCCGTCCCTGCTCTGCAAAAACATGTCGAGGGAAACATTAAACATGCGCTACTAAACGCCGTCAGTAGCAGGGTCCACCTGACCACCGATGCGTGGACCAGTACCCATGGCCAGGGACGATACCTTTCCCTCACTGCCCATTGGGTCAATGTTGTGGAGCCGGGTACAGATCTTGCCAGTGGCGCTGTACATGTTTTGCCAACTCCAAGGATTGCAGGAATCCCGTCTGTACACATTGATTCCTCCTCCTACTCCAGTTCCTCAGAATCATCGCTGCACGAGCCGTCACGGTCTACCTCCACATGGACCCGTGAACGCTTACCTGTTGCGATCGATATGAGCACAGCCGTGGCCAAACGTCAACAGGCCGTCCTGAAATTAATTTCCATGGGGAATCGAAGCCACACAGCGCAGGAGCTCTGGGATGCCATCAAGCAGGAGAGCGATGTGTGGTTTTTGTCAGCTAATCTCCAGCCAGGCTTGGTAGTGTGTGACAATGGCCGAAATCTGGTGGCAGCTCTGGGCCTTGGCAACCTCACTCACATACCATGTCTGGCACATGTGCTCAACTTGGTCGTGCAGAGTTTTTTGAGGGACTATCCGGATCTTGATGCACTGCTGCACAAGGTCCGCCTAGAGTGCGCTCACTTGCGACGTTCCAGCATGGCCAGATCGCGCATTGCAGCTCTGCAAGTCAGATTTCGCCTTCCTGAACATCGCATCATATGTGACGTACCCACCAGGTGGAATTCCACGTTACATATGTTGGAGCGGTTGTGTGAGCAGCAGCCAGCAGTAATGGAGTATCAGCTGCAACAGGCGCAATCAACTCGCAATTTGCGCCGTTCACACTTCACCACTACTGAGTGGGCCTCTATGAAGGACATCTGCGACGTTTTGCGTGCGTTTGATGTCTCAACGCGGATGGCGAGTGCAGATGATGCACTAGTCAGCATGACTGTCCCCCTTATCTGCCTGCTTCAGAAATCACTGAAAGCACTAAAGGAAGAGGTTTTGGAAGAGGTGGAGGATGAGGAGTCACAAATTCAATTACCTTCAGGACAGTCAGCGCAACGTGGTTCCTCACAAAGGGCTGGGCAGGGCTCACTTTGTGAGGAGGATGAGGAGGAGGAGTCAATGGAGGAGGAAGAAATCCCTACAGAGGGAGGTACACAACGCTCTAGTCAGTATGTAGAGCGAGGGTGGGGTGATGCAGAGGAGGCAGAGATGACGCCTCTTCCAGAGGACAGCCTTTGTTGGCCAGTTGGGAGTCTGCAGCACATGGTTGATTTCATGCTTCAGTGCCTGAGAAACGACCGCCGCATCGCCCACATTCTCACCACGTCAGATTATTGGGTGTACACCCTCCTAGACCCTCGCTACCGGGACAACTTACAAACCCTCATCACACCGGTGAACCGGGACCGTAAAATGCAGGAGAACCAAGACACACTGGTGCAATCCATACTGTTGTACATTCCAGCCGAGAGAGCTGCTGCTGCTGCTACTGCTTTACAAAGCAGCTCTGTGCGTCGAGGCAGTGTAGACACCTCTACAACAAGAGGGAGCAGAAGCAGCGCCTCTGCACAGGGCAAGAACTGTATGTTACAAATGTGGCAAAGTTTTGTGACAGCGCCAGCAAGGTCTACATCATCCGAGACGGCTCCAGTCACCAGGAAGAAACGTTTCCGTAAGATGGTGACAGACTACTTGGCTTTCCCTCTAAGTGTACTCCCAGATGCCTCTTCCCCTTTCAAATTTTGGGTCTCTAAGTTGGATACATGGCCAGAGCTTAGCCAGTATGCATTGGAGGTGCTGGCTTGCCCTGCTGCCAGTGTATTATCTGAGCGTGTCTTTAGTGCTGCAGGTGGTGAAGTAACAGACCGTCGCATGCGACTATCCTCAGAGAATGTAGACCGGCTTACTTTTCTGAAAATGAACAAGGCATGGATCTCACCTGAATTTGCCTGTCCGTTTTCAGATTAAATAACTGTTTGGCAACGTTTTCCATGTCTCCTGTTATGTTCATCTTTCTACCACCTGAACTCTACTCCCTGGGCTACAACACCGCCATTTGTTGCTCGTAAGTAATTGGCAGGGGTACTGACTCCTGGCCAGCCTGGTTACAGCACGACAGCTGTTTCCTGGCAGTGTGAACGTCAAATATCCTCCAATAAGTTGTGCTGTCGTGTTGCATTCGGGTTAGCCGACTCTATGGTGCCTGCAGTTTAGGTGATTCCTATGTGTGCTGTGGGATATGTAAATAAAGGCTGTTTCCATTGTGACAATAGGACAGGCACCCACTGTAGGACTGTGTGATTCGGTAACTGCGGACGGCTTGCGTCCTGTCAACTTACATTTTCATGGGTGCGTTCTGCTACCCGTCCGGGGTCCAGTACCGTCAACTGGTTCTCCCCAGTGCCTTTGGCCTAGGTGCCTCCATCTCCGTATCCGAGTTCCACCAACGTCTGCTGGTCCTTGGTAGTGCTTTGGAGCACAGGTACCTCCTGCTTAGTAACCGTGTCACAGTAACGTCAGCTGGTACTCGGTTGTGACATTGCCTCTTTTCCTTCTGCTACCCGTCCGGGGTCCAGTACCGTCAACTGGTTCTCCCCAGTGCCTTTGGCCTAGGTGCCTCCATCTCCGTATCCGAGTTCCACCAACGTCTGCTGGTCCTTGGTAGTGCTTTGGAGCACAGGTACCTCCTGCTTAGTAACCGTGTCACAGTAACGTCAGCTGGTACTCGGTTGTGACATTGCCTCTTTTCCTTCTGCTGCCCCTCCGGGTTCCAGCACAGTCAGCTGGTTCCGTTTTTCCTTTCTCTTCCCCCATCTACCCCCGTCAGGTTCCAGTAACTCGGGGGTTTGGGAAATTAGAGCCTTAAAGAACCCAGAAGAAGATGACGACAACAAGGACGACGAGCATGAAAAACCAGCCTGAAAAAACCATCACAAAAAAAAAAAAAAAATCCCCCGAAGAAGATCCCCAAAAGGGGAAAAAAAGGTTAAAAAAACAAAATCGAATAAAAGACAGAAAACAATAAGCAAAAGAAAAAAAACAAAGAACAGAAGTAAAAAACCCCAAAAGAAGAGCAAAATTATGCTTAAATTTTAACAGAAGAAAATAAGCAGTTTTTGGGGGGGGTCCGTTCCCCTCGTGGGCCCCTGGAAAAAACGCTAAACTAAAACAAAAATATGTTGTAATTTAAATCTTTTTTGACGCAAGAACGGAAGGTGAAAAAATTATACTTTTACAGATTACAAGTACGGGGAACTCTGCACAAATAAAATTTAGAAGAAGAGAAGGGGAAAAAGATGAAAAAATTTAATATAAAGAAATTATTATTTTAAAATAACAATATGAAATGT
This sequence comes from Oophaga sylvatica, assembly GCA_033576555.1. NCBI lineage: Eukaryota > Metazoa > Chordata > Amphibia > Anura > Dendrobatidae > Oophaga > Oophaga sylvatica. The sequence goes on from JARQOD010000006.1 coordinate 138,640,913, forward strand.
AACAAAACTGAATACAAAATTTTCGAAGAAGAAAGAAGGGAAAAGATGAAGAAAATTTGATGGAAAGTTAGCTCTGAAGATTAAAAAGGAGAAATGGGGGCCTGGAAAAATTTAAAAAGGTGAAGAGCATGGAAGTTGTGAAACATAAAATTTTCCCCAAAAAAAAAAAAAGGAAAAACTTGTCAATTGTTAGTCAATCCAAACTTTATTTCAAAAAAAAAAAATATTAATGCTTTCCAAGCATGGGTTAAACATGTATGCCTTTTTGTCTCCTAAACCCCCCCCAAAACTTCTCATTTTTTTTGTTGTTTTCCCCTTTATTTACTTAAAACCAACAAGAAAAAAGGTTTTTTTTAATGTCGTTTTTTTGGTTCCCTAGACTTAAGGGACCCGGGGATGGAATCGGATATCGACGAAAATTTTTTGTACGGCGATACCATTCGTGTATTTTTTAAAATCGAGCAGTACGCTCAAACTAGTAAAAGATCAAAAAGTGCACTAAAAAAAAAGGCCCCCTTTTTTTATGATGGATTTTAAAAAAAAAAACAAAAAAAAATCAGGGGACAATGGGGAAAAAAAAAACAAAATTTTGGCCAAATCTGACCTGATGACAAGTCTTCTTAATAAAAAAAAAAAATGACTCCAAACTTCCCTTTTTTCGCACCAACCCCTTTTTTTTTGGCCTAAATAATGTTAGGCTTGGGGAAAAAAAAAAATTCCCCCAAAAAGATTCACCTGAGAGGGATTGGAGCAAATTTTTTGCACAAGAAATATTGGGAATTCAGTTGGAATCTTTACAATTTTGGGAAGAGCTTTGGATTATTAAAAAGACGTAAAAAAGGGATCAGTTTAAAAAAAAGGGATGATCAGAAAGTTTTTCCCGTCATTCCTTTTAAATTTTGTAATAACTTTAGGGTCATACTCACGGCTGGAAAAAAAAAAAAAAAAAAAAAAAACCGTTTTCTGCAGGGGAAAAAAGGTTTTTGTAAAAAGGGGTGCGATTTGCATCGATTTTAAATCGCACCATGCTTTTTTTCCTCAGTTTTCCACAGTTTCCATCTGTATGCAATGCGATTTTAACATAAGTTTTTCTAAGCAGTTTTTATTTAAAAAGTCATGTAAAAAAAATATTTTTAAAAAAAAAAGACAAAAAAAGCAAATAAATATTATTTTTTATATATTTTATATAAATTTATATTTAAAAATTTTAAATATAATATTA
>JARQOD010000006.1:138642234-138687677 GCA_033576555.1 Oophaga sylvatica
TTTTTGTAACACATTTTTTATAATTTTGATAATGAGAATTTATTTATTGTTTTTTTTTAATTTTAAAAAAAATATCAGAAATTTGACTTTTTAAAAAATTTGCTTTTTTGAAACTTTGAAGATTATCACACCAAACGAAAGCTTTAAAAAAAAACCCTCATGTCTGTTTTACATCGCGCCATTGTAAAATTTTCTTTTATTTTTTTTAGCATTAAAAAAATTTTAAAAATGTGCAGTAATTTATTTTTTTTTTAAAGGAAAATTTACAAAATTTATTTCAAAGGCCAAATTCAGTTTTGAAGTGACTTGGGGTCGTTAATGGAATCCCCCCAAAAGTGCTTTGCTTCGGATTCATTACCCTTCGATTTTTGAATTAATGCAAAGTGACTGAAAGAATAAAACAGGTCACTGTACTCGCAGCTCTAAGGGACTTTAATTAGCCCTTTAAAATCTGGGCCACACGATCAAGATTAGGCTATGGTTCCACGATCCGAACCATAGCCTTTTGGGCGGAGGGAAATTCCGCCCGTCTAACCCCCCCCCCTTTTGACGGGGCTCTTTCCGGGTTTTTCAGGACACCTCCGGAACCTCCGGGAAAAAGCGCAGGGCACATAGCCCTTTTTTAATTATGTTTCGGCGACCACCCCGCCCCAATACGCGAGGGCATGCTGCGGCTGAAAAGACGCCCGCATTTTCCTTTACGCAGGGTTGCCACCCGATTGTTACGATAGTGGAGACGGGGTTTTTGAAAACCCCCCCACTATCTGTAACATCTACGCGCGTTTTGGGCGCTGCCCACGCACACCCAAAAACCCGCGTTTCCTGCCGTGGAAATCACCTTTGAATCCAAGGGGTTAAAGAGGACCCACGCACTCTCTTACCCCCTTTTGTCTGTAGTCCTTTTAACAGCCATTTAAATGGGTTTTGACTAAATCGGGGCCAACACTGGGCGTGACGATGCAGAAAAGTCAGCGATAAAGTAAAAAACAACAGCGGGGTTTTTCACCTGATAGGGGGGCTATTTCTTTTCTCATCAGTAAAAAGAATATTTGGGGCTCACTAAGGGGGTTAAAATACAATTGTACTTTAAATTCTATAGAAATTGAATTTTTGCTTTTTTAACAGTTTTTTTTTATATTTCAAAGGGGGTTGCTTTAACTGCTTCTTTTTTCATTTTTTTTTGACTTGGGGTCAATATTCTTTTGCACACAACAGTCCTTTCGGTAGTGAATAACTCGTCACAAATAAAACATGCTGATGTTATTCCAAGTTTATCATTTGTTAAGAGTCTTCCTTTGACTTTCCAACGGCATGTAAAAGTTTTGTAGAATTAATGTCGGGTGAGGTTGTAAGGCTATCTTTCTTTTATCCTGATTAAAAAAAATAGGAAAGATCTCACTTGTGCAGAACACATGACGGTTATAAAAGGAGGATAGACGCCAAGGAGACACTAAATATAGCCTTTCTTTGACTGGTCAGAAAGATAAGTAAGGAAAAAGACTGTGGTTAGTCTATAAATCGTGTGCCAGCAAGTTTATCACTGAAGACTACAGATTATGTTGAGTAAAGTAATCAGGAGGAAGAAAGGGAGGCTAAAATAACAAAATGAGGAGGATATTTTGACTTCACAATCAAACTTTCCTTGACTTCTGCCCTTTTAGCAGAGAATGGTTTTGTTAGAAAACATATTATGGTTGTGATCTTTCATTATTTGGCTGTAAGAAGTCGCAGCACAAATCTGACTATTTTATACTCTATGTACTTATACACCCTTCTCAAGATTAATGAATGGTTTTAAGATCAAGGTTTTCCTTTGAAGAAAACCTCTGAAATTGGTGTGGTCAGTTTGTACACATGACCGGAGATGCCTTTGTCTCTACTGCATATTTACATTATGCAGTATTTAATCCTGTGGGGGAAATAAAAGCACATGCTGTTAAATAGATTCCATTTGTTTTAAAAGTGCTACGTTATTAAAGAAGCCCCCTACAACTTTTTTATTGATCAAATGTGTGTACATGCATGTTATGTAGTGTGAGTGTATTAATATACTCACCTACCGCTGCTTTCTCCGATGTCCAGCGCCATTCTTCTCTGCTTCTCTGTGACATCACCGCAACTCTCACAAGCCGACTCGTTCCATGCGCAGTGCATGAACTTGAAGTCTATTTTACAATGAGAACCTTTTTCTGATGCTGCATAGGCTTACATTATGAAAGTCACTTTTGTATCACACCGACCGCAGCGTGACCCAGACGGTCTGCAGAGCAGTGATGTCACAGAGAAGCTGACAAGAAGGGTGCTGAACACTGGATAGAGCAGTGGTAGGTGAGTATATTAAGACTTCACACTACATTCATGACCAAAAGTTTTGAGAATGACACAAATATTAATTTTTACAAAGTCTACTGCTTCACTTTTTCTAATGGCAATTTACATATACTCCAGAATGTTATAAATAGTGATCAGCTTAACAGCAATTATTTGCAAAGTCAATATTTGGCTAGAAAATGAACTTTATCCCCCAAAACACATTTCAACATCATTGCAGCCCTGCCTTAAAAGGACCAGCTAACCTCTTTTCAGTGATTGCTCCATTAACACAGGTGTGGGTGTTGATGAGGACATGGCTGGAGATCAATCTGTCATGATTAAGTAAGAATGACACCACTGGACACTTTAAAAGGAGGCTGGTGCTTGGCATCATTGTTTCTCTTCTGTTAACCATTGTTATCTCTAAAGAAACACATGCAGACATCATTGCAATGCACAAAAATGGCCTAACAGGGAAGAGTATCGCAGCTAGAAAGATTGCACCTCAGTCAACAATCTATCGCATCATCAAGAACTTCAAGGAGAGAGGTTCCATTGTTGCCAAAAAGGCTCCAGGGCGCCCAAGAAAGACCAGCAAGCGCCAGGACCGTCTCTTAAAAGTGTTTCAGCTGCGGGATCAGGCTACCAGCAGTGCAGAGCTTGCTCAGGAATGGCAGCAGGCAGGTGTGAGTGCATCTGCACGCACTGTGAGGCGGAGACTCTTGGAGCAAGGCCTTGTCTCAAGGAGGGCAGCAAAGAAGCCACTTCTCTCCAGAAAAAACATCATGGACAGACTGATATTCTGCAAAAGGTACAGGCAGTGGACTGCTGAGGACTGGGGTAAAGTTATTTTCTCTGATGAATCCCCTTTTCGATTGTTTGTGACATCAGGAAAACGCCTTATTCGGAAGACAAGGTGAGCGCTACCACCAGTCTTGTCTCATGCCAACTGTTAAGCATCCTGAAACCATTCATGTGTTCATGTGTGGGGTTGCTTCTCAGCCAAGGGAATCGACTCTCTCACAGTCTTGCCTAAAAACACAGCCATGAATAAAGAATGGTACCAGAATGTCCTCCAAGAGCAACTTCTCCCAACCCTCCAAGAGCAGTTTGGCGATCAACAATGCCTTTTCCAGCATGATGGAGCACCTTGCCATAAAGCAAAGGTGATAACTAAATGGCTCAGGGAACAAAACATAGAGATTTTGGTCCATGGCCTGGAAACTCCCCAGATCTTAATCCCATTGAGAACTTGTGGTCAATCATCAAGAGACGGCTGGACAAACAAAAACCTAACAATTCTGACAAAATAAAAGCATTAATTGTGCAAGAATGGACTGCTATCAGTTAGGATTTGGTCCAGAAGTTGATTGAGAGCATGCCAGGGAGAGGTCCTGAAGAAGAAGGGTCAACACTGCAAATATTGACTTGCTGCATTAACTCATTCTAAAGGTACTGCCACACTATACAATCCCGCTAGCGATCACGATAACGACGCATACTAATGCGATCGCTAGCGGGATTGTTTCTATATCGCTAAGTGCGGCCACATTTAGCGATATAGTTAACGACGCTATCGCCGTTAGCGATCTTCTTAACGACTTTAGCGGTACAAAAGTACCGCTAAATCGCTAAGAAAAGGTGCCACACTAGCGATATATACTTACCCAGCGGGAGCGCCGACAAGAAAATAGGGTCCGGAAAAATTCCAGCGACGAGCGAGATCACAGCAGGAAGCTCGTCGCTGGCAGCTGCCGCACTGAACAACATCGCTAACGGGATCGCTAAATAGTGACGTTTTTTAGCGATCCCGTTAGCGATATTGTTCAGTGTGGCATACCCTTAACTGTCAATATAAGCTTTTGTTACTCATATGTTTGCAATTATATTTCTGTGATAAAAACATCTGTCAAAAACACATATAAAAACCAGAGGGCAGCAGATCATGTGAAAATATAATATTTGTGTCATTCTCAAAATTTTTGGCCATGACTGTACATAACATGCATGTACACACACGTTTAATGAATAAACAAGTTTTTGGGAGTGCTTTTTTAATGGCTGTGTTACAATTATATAAGTTGTAAAGACTGATTCTGCACAATGACTACCGAGTAAATTTATTAATTGTATAATAGCAAATATTCCACAAAGCTCACTAATTCTGAATATCAACTTTGTTCCAAACCAGAACCAGATACCAATTTGCTAACTAATGTTACTCTATCTAAAAGGCCCCCATACACATTAGATTAGTGTCAACTATATGCACTGATATTGATGGGTTTGGATAACAATCTAATATGTATGGGGGCTGTGAAGGACAACCCCCGTCCTCCCACGTCACCAATGTGACGTAACTCCAAAGGCACAGCTCTCCGGCGCCCCTTTGTCTCTCAGGCCAGTAAGGGAACTGCACCTAGAGCAAATGGCCGCCGGGGAGGGTGTTATGTTAGGTAGCTGAGGACAGGAACAACAGCCGTGCAGCCAAACACCTGAGATGTTGGTAACTAATGGGTTGCAGATTCCTAAACTAACCAAACAACTAGAGGTAGCCCTGGAGCGTTCCTACGTTGATCCTAGACGCCTCGTCACAGCCTGAGAGATAACTACACCTAAAGGCAGAAAGATGAAAGCTATCTGCTCCGGAGCAGATCCCCAAAGAAAATAGGAAGCCCCCAAACATGTAATGGCGTTTAGACAAGAAGAAGGCACGAACACAGACAGAAAATAGAATGAGCAAACGCTGGGGCCACAAGCTGACTAAATAGGATAGGACAGGAGAGATTACTTTCTGCAACCCAGAAAACCCTACAAAAATCCAACAATTCTGATTACAAAAATACTGAGATCACACAATCTCGCCACCCACTAAATCAGATCTCAGTGTGAACAAAACCAAGCCGCAGCCACTGAAAAAACAGGAAAAAGAAAATGAACAAATAACAGTGGCTTCAGATAAACTGAGAGGAGCACAAGCCCCCCGGAGGGGACCTGGCTGACCTCCACAGAAGTGCAGGGAACAATGCAAAAAGCAAGCACAAAGATAAAAGCAGAAAATATCTTATCTGATAGCAGAAGTTGCAGGCAAGACTCAGCAAACTTCCAAATGAACCAGGAACCACAATTGAGACAAGAACAATTGATCACCGGCAACCATCATGGGAGGGAACCTCCCTTATATCAGACCAGTCAGTGAACCCAGATTGCCATTCCTCGCTGAAAGGTTCAGTACTGTCTGTAACCACCAGAGGGAGCCTCTGCTCAGAAACCATATCTAATACATTCATAACAGTACCCCCCCCTTGAGGAGGGGTCACCGAACCCTCACTTGTGCAACCAGGCCGATCAGGATGAGCTCGGTGATAGGCACGGATCAGTCTCCTAGCATGGATGTCCGAAGCAAACACCCAAGAATTGTCCTCCTGACCATAACCTCTCCACTTAACCAAATACTGGAGTTTCCGTCTAGAAAAACGAGAATCCAATATTTTCTCAACCACATACTCCAGATTGCCCTCAACCAAAACAGGGTCAGGAGGCGCAGCCATAGGAACCACTGGCTCAACAAACCTCTTCAATAAGGACTTGTGGAACACGTTATGGATCTTAAATGTCCCTGGAAGAAGCAAACGGAAGGAAACAGGATTAAGAATCTCCATGATCTTATAAGGTCCAATGAACCTAGGCTTAAACTTTGGAGATGCAACCCTCATAGGGATATTTCTTGAGGACAACCAAACCAAGTCCCCCACTTTAAACCGAGGACCATCAGTCCTATGCCGGTTGGCAAACCATTGGGCCTTCTCCTGAAAGAGAGACAACCTCTCCACTACCTGGTCCCAAATCGGCTGCATTCGCTCCACAACAAAGTCAACACCTGGACAGACAGAAGCCTCCGCCTGTCCCGAAGAAAATCGAGTGTGAAACCCAAAATTGCAGAAAAATGGAGACATCAAGGTGGCAGAGCTAGCCCTATTATTAAGAGCAAACTCAGCCAAAGGCAAAAAAGAGACCCAGCAGACACAAAACATCTCAAATAAGTCTTCAAGGTCTGGTTTGTTCTCTCGGTTTGTCCATTGGTCTGAGGATAAAAAGCAGAGGAGAAAGATAATTGAACACCAAGTTTAGAACAAAAAGTCCTCCAAAATCTGGAAACAAACTGGACTTCTCTGTCAGACACAATATTCTCCGCAATGCCATGTAACCGAACCACGTGCTGATGGAACAAAGGCACCAATTCGGAGGAGGAAGGTAACTTAGGTAATGGCACAAGATGTATCATCTTGGAAAACCTATCACAGATTACCCAGATAACAATCATTCTCTGAGAAACAGGGAGGTCGGAAATAAAATCCATAGAGATATGAGTCCATGGCCTCTTGGGCACAGGTAATGGCATTAACAAACCACTAGAACGAGAGCAAGGCTTGGAGCGAGAGCAAGTCCCACAGGACTGCACAAATTCTCTGACGTCACGAGACAAAGTAGGCCACCAAAAGGACCAATTCACCAAGTCTCTGGTACCAAAAATCCCGGGATGACCAGCCAACGCGGAACAATGAATCTCAGACATCACACTCTTCTTCCACTGGTCTGGGACAAACAATTTCCCAATAGGGCAGCACTCAGGTTTATCCTCCTGACACCCTTCCAGAGCCAGTCTCAAATTGGGCGAGATGGCGTAAAGAACTACACCCTCTTTCAAAATAACAGTAGGATCAGATAACTCAGGAGAGTCCGCAAAGAAACTCCTCGAGAGGGCATCCGCCTTAACATTCTTAGTGCCCGGAAGAAAAGAAACCACAAAATTAAAATGTGTGAAAAACAAGGCCCACCTGGCCTGTCTAGGATTAAGTCGCTTGGCTGATTCGAGATAAACCAGATTCTTATGGTCCGTGAGGACCACCACCTGATGTTTGGCTCCTTCCAGCCAATGTCTCCACTCTTCAAAAGCCCATTTCATGGCCAATAACTCCCGATTACCCACGTCATAATTACGTTCAGTTGGAGAAAATTTTCGAGAGAAAAAGGCACAAGGGTTACTCTTAGAGGTCTCTGGATCTCTTTGGGACAAAACGGCACCTGTCCCAATTTCAGAGGCATCAAACTCCACCTGAAACGGTAGAGAAACATCAGGCTGCCGTAGAACAGGAGCAGAAGTGAATCTCTGCTTAAGTTCCTGAAATGCAGAGACTGCCTCAGGAGGCCAATTCACCACATCAGAACCCTTTTTGGTCAAATCAGTCAATGGTTTAACAATACCGGAGAAATTACCAATAAATTTACGATAAAAATTGGCAAAACCCAAAAATCTCTGAAGAGCCTTTAATGAAGTAGGTTGGACCCAATCACAGATGGCCTTAACCTTGACCGGGTCCATTTCAATAACAGACGGAGACAAAATGAATCCCAGAAATGAGACATTCTGTACGCCAAAAAGACACTTTGATCCCTTCACATACAGTGCATTCTCTCTCAAAATCTGGAACACATTCTGAACATGTTTCACATGAGAGTCCCAGTCATTGGAAAAAATCAAGATATCATCCAAATAAACAATCATAAATTTATCCACAAAATCCCTGAAAATATCATTCATGAAGGATTGGAAGACGGAAGGAGCATTAGTGATGTTAGAACCCTTTTGTTAGGTTTTGTTTCAGTTTGCTGGTCACATGACCTTTTTTCCCTATTTAGTCTGGCTCCGCCCTTCTGGCTTTGCTGGACTTCATTGTATTATCTACTCTTAAGCTAGCCGGGTGCTTAGGTGCCTCACTCAGTCAGTTTTGCTTTATCTTAGGATCTCTAAGTAATTTGTTTTCTGTTTAATTTTCCCTGCTACAATTTCTGTTAGGAGGTGTCCACCTTTTCTCCCAGTCCCTAGATCTATAGGTCTTCGTTCAGACTAGATGAGGACTTTAGCGGATCTGGTCGCAGGATCAGGTTCCCCGTTACATCGTAGGGATCCAGCTTAGTTCTATTGTAGGGACAGAATTCCCATCTTTCCTTAGTGCTTGTAGCAGATCATAACAGTAAGTCCAGCCCAAAAAAAAAAAAAAAAAATCTCTAAGGAAATATTTTCTTTTTCCATCATGGTGTCGGTTCAGGATTTGGCTCAACGCCTGCAGGGACTTTCTCTGGAGGTGGCTGAGATCCAGCAACACGTGAGTAGTTGTTCTGGAGCACATTTCGTGGAGCCAAAGGTACGTTTGCCTGATTTATTTTTTGGTGAACAACAACATTTTTTTTCTTTTAAAAATGTTTGCTTGTTGTATTTCCGTTTGAGACCAAGATCCTCTGGTGATGAATCACAGCGCATAGGGTTCATAATGTCACTTTTGCGCAAAGAACCTCAGGACTGGGCCTTTTCTCTGCAGCCTAGTGATCCATGCTTTAGATCAGTGGATAGTTTTTTTCTGCTTTGGGGTTATTGTATGACGATCCTGATCGTGTTTCATCAGCTGGGACAGAATTGAGACGTTTGAGACAGGGATCAGGTAATGTGGAAAAATACTGTACTCACTTCCGAAGGTGGTCCACTCAGGTGGGGTGGAACGATTCAGCTTTGAAAAGTTTATTTCTTGCAGGGTTAAGTGAAAGGGTTAAAGATTTGCTGATTGCTTATCCTATACCTGGTAACTTGCAAGAGGCTATGCAATTAGCCATACGGGTGGATAGGAGACTGCGTGCAAGGGTTAATGAGAGTAAATCTGCCTTGTCAGCTCCAAGTCTGGAGAGGGACTGTACTGACATTGGAGAGCCAATGGAAATTGGAGCAATGGCACCTCACTCTCGGGAAAAAGACCGCAGATTTGCTGAAGGTTTGTGTTTCTATTGTGGTAAATCTGACCATTTCATTAAGAACTGTGTGCTTCGTATGAATAAAGAAAAAAAAAATGAGGTCAGTTTCGCCCGTATAGCTTGTTTAAACAATAAAGGTGTCTTTCTTTCTGCTACCACTGCTGTTGAGGAGGAATTAATGGAGTTTCGGGTATTTGTGGATTGTGGTTCAACTCTCAATGTGATTGATGGGAGATTTTTGGAAAAGCTAAAATTAAAACCCAAACTTCTGTCTTCCCCTATTAGGCCGGGATCACACATGCGAGTAAGTCGTCCGACACTCGCATGTGAAATCCCAGCTCTGGCGCCGGCACTCGGGAGTGGAGCGCGCGGCTGCATAGAACTACATGCAGCCGCTCGCTCCACTCCTGAATGCCGGCGCCAGAGCTGGGATTTCACATGCGAGTGTCGGACGACTTACTCGCATGTGTGATCCCGGCCTTAATGTGGTTTCGGTGGATGGTTCTTCCTTGAAAAATGTTACTCACCATATCTGTGAATTTCCTCTTACTATTAATGGTGTTCATCAAGAGAATTTGGATTTGGTAGTTTTGAATAATTTGCCCTCACCGGTGATTTTGGGGTTACCCTGGTTAAAATTGCACAATCCAGTACTGGATTGGTCTACCAATGAAATTAAGTCCTGGAGTCCTAATTGTTATGACAAGTGTTGTAACGGGCGTATTGCTGCTGTAGTTAAGGGGGAGTTACCTGTACCTATTCAGGATTTTTGGAAAGTTTTTTCTGAGAAGGAATTGCAGGTATTGCCTCCTCATAGAGAATATGATTGTGCAATTGAATTTGTCCCTGGAGCAACTCTTCCTAAAAGTCGTTTATTTAATTTGACTATTCCTGAGAGAAAGGCTTTGGAGGAATACATACAGACAAGCTTGGCCGCCGGTCATATTAGGCCTTCCAAATCTCCTGTGGCGGTTGGATTTTTTTTTGTTAAAAAAAAGGACGGCGGTTTACGGCCTTGTCTAGACTTTTGTGAGATTAATAAGATTACTGTACGCAATCCTTACCCACTGCCATTGATTCCTGATTTGTTTAATCAGTTAGTGGGGGCCAAGTGGTTCTCGAAAATTGATCTTCGAGGGGCATACAATTTGTTGCGCATGAAGGAGGGGGATGAATGGAAGACTGCGTTTAACACTCCACTGGGTCATTTTGAGAATCTGGTCATGCCTTTTGGGCTTTCCAGTGCTCCGACATTTTTTCAGAATCTTATTAATGACATCCTTAGACCTTTGATCGGCAGAAGTGTGGTTGTGTATTTGGATGACATTTTGATTTATTAACTGGATTTGGAGTCTCATTGGAGGAGTGTGCGTGAAGTATTACAGTTACTGATTGATAATTCACTTTTTGCCAAACTAGAAAAATGTGAGTTCGCTGTACAGAGACTTAGTTTTTTGGGCTACATTGTCTCCAGTGAAGGTTTTGAGATGGACACGGTGAAAGTGCAAGCTGTGCAGGATTGGCCTAGACCTATTGGTGTGAAATCAATACAGAGGTTTTTGGGGTTTGCCAATTATTATAGAAAATTCAATAAAAAATTTTCTGTGATTTAATTTGACTATTCCTGAGAGAAAGGCTTTGGAGGAATACATACAGACAAGCTTGGCCGCCGGTCACTTTAGGCCTTCCAAATCTCCTGTGGCGGTTGGATTTTTTTTTGTTAAAAAAAAGGACGGCGGTTTACGGCCTTGTCTAGACTTTCGTGAGATTAATAAGATTACTGTATGCAATCCTTACCCACTGCCATTGATTCCTGATTTGTTTAATCAGTTAGTGGGGGCCAAGTGGTTCTCGAAAATTGATCTTCGAGGGGCATACAATTTGTTGCGCATGAAGGAGGGGGATGAATGGAAGACTGCGTTTAACACTCCACTGGGTCATTTTGAGAATCTGGTCATGCCTTTTGGGCTTTCCAGTGCTCCGGCATTTTTTCAGAATCTTATTAATGACATCCTTAGACCTTTGATCGGCAGAAGTGTTGTTGTGTATTTGGATGACATTTTGATTTATTAACTGGATTTGGAGTCTCTTTGGAGGAGTGTGCGTGAAGTATTACAGTTACTGAGTGATAATTCACTTTTTGCCAAACTAGAAAAATGTGAGTTCGCTGTACAGAGACTTAGTTTTTTGGGCTACATTGTCTCCAGTGAAGGTTTTGAGATGGACCCGGTGAAAGTGCAAGCTGTGCAGGATTGGCCTAGACCTATTGGTGTGAAATCAATACAGAGGTTTTTGGGGTTTGCCAATTATTATAGAAAATTCAATAAAAAATTTTCTGTGAATGCCAAACCACTGACCGATCTCACCAGGAAAGGTGCTGATGCGGTTCAGTGGACTACTGAGGCCATTGAGGCTTTTGTGTTGCTAAAGGAGAGGTTCAGCTCTGCTCCCATCCTTATGCAGCCTGATGTCACTAAACCATTTTTGGTTGAGGTTGATGCTTCTTCTGTGGGGGTCGGCGCGGTGTAGTCTCAGGAAAAGACGGATGGAGTACATCCCTGTGCTTTTTTTCAAAGAAATTTTCTGAGTCTGAACTAAATTATGATATCGGTAATCGGGAATTGTTGGCAATTAAACTCGCATTTGAACACTGGCGTCATTTTTTGGAGGGAGCGGAATTTCCCGTTCAAGTCTTCACCGATCATAAAAATCTGGTCTACCTTGATGCTGCCAAACGCTTGAATGCCCGTCAGGCTAGGTGGGCACTTTTTTTCTCGCGGTTTAATTTTACCGTTACTTACATCCCAGGTACTAAAAATGTTAAAGCTGATGCTTTGTCTCACAGCTTTTCTCCTATGGTGGGTACTGAGGAGGAGGAAAATATTTTGCAAGAGGGGGTTGTTATTGCTGTTTTGGACTCTGTGTTGAAAGATGAGATTCTTAAAGCACAGGAGAATGCCCCATATAACACGCCGCATGGGAGGTTGTTTGTGCCTGGTACCCTGAGGAGAGATTTGTTTGTTGAGTGTCATGACTCTCGGTTGGCAGGTCATCCTGGAATCTCTGAGACCAAGAGACTTGTGGGTCGCAGCTTTTGGTGGCCTGGATGGCAGAAGAAAGTCATTAAGTGGGTGCGTCAATGCACTGTGTGTGCTAGATCTAAGTCTTCTCATACTCCTGCTGCGGGGTTGCTTTGCCCTCTGGAGGTTCCTAGTGCACCTTGGACACATTTGGCTATGGACTTTATTACTGACCTTCCCCCCTCTGAGGGTTTCACTGTCATCTGGGTGGTCGTGGACCGTTTTAGCAAGATGTGTCACTTGGTTCCTTTCATCAAACTGCCCTGCGCTAAGACTCTCGCTAAGCCTTTGTCAAGGAAATTGTCAGACTACATGGCGTTCCTACTGACATTGTTTCTGATAGGGGACCTCAGTTTGTGGCTCGTTTTTGGCGCGCCTTTTGTGACAGGTTGGGAGTTCATTTGTCGTTTTCATCCGGATATCATCCTGAGTCTAATGGCCAGACAGAAAGGAAAAACCAGGATGTTGAGCAGTTCTTGCGTTGTTTTGTGACTGATAATCAAGAGGGTGGTCTGAGTTTCTGCCACTTGCTGAGTTTGCTCTTAACAACCATACATCCGCTTCTGCTGGTTGTTCGCCTTTTTTTTGTTGTACTGGGAGACATCCGTCGTTTGGGTCATTTTCCAAGTTGGGATCGGCTGTGCCTGAAGAGGAGAATTTTTCTGGTGTTTTGGAGAGAATTTGGACTGATGTGCATGGTAATCTTCAGGAGGCTAACAAAAGATCCAAAGTGTATTTTGATAGAAAACGACAAGAGGTTTTGTTTGCTATTGGTGACATAGTTTGGTTGTCCTCTAAGAATCTGCGCTTGAGGATTCCGTCTAAGAAATTGGGTCCCAAGTTTGTAGAGCCCTTTAAGGTGCTTCAGGTTATTAACCAATCTGCTGTTAAGTTGGAGCTTCCTACCTCCTGGAAGATTAATCCGGTGTTTCATGTTTCTCTCTTGAAAAAAGCTGAGGTCTCAGATGGAGACGTCTCGGCCACTGTTCCCCTGGTGGTGGAGGACGGGCAATATGAGATTTCCCGCATCCTAAATTCTAGACGGTATAGAGGGAGTTTGCAGTACCTCGTCGCTTGGAAGGGTTATGGACTCGAGGATAACTCATGGGTAGTGTTGAGCATTCCGATACTGCAAATATCGGGTATCGGCCGATATTGGCTGTATCGGAATTCCGATTCCGAGTACCGATATTTTCGTCATATCGGATACCGGAATCGGAATGTCACTGTCACTGTCAGTGTCCGTCGGTCGGGTCTGTCAGGAGTCAGCGGCACTTACCCGGCAGAAGATCTCCGGCGGTCACATCCCGGACTGCTTAATGGCCGCCATCCTCTTCTCCCTGGCGGTCACATGCAGTTTCTCGCGATAACTGCAGTGACTGCTGGGTAATCGCGGCCGTAAAGCAGTCCGATGACGTCACCGCCGGGGAAGCAGGTAATCAGCTGTGCTGCGTCGCGATGACAGGCTCTGCCTGTCATTCCGATGTAGCAGAGCTGGATCGTCGTGGGACAGTCGTTACTATGGACTGCGTCGGACAGGTGGTATACTGTTGGTTTGTTTTTTTTATTTTTTTACAGGAGATCGATGGCGTCGCAGGAATGAGGGAGTAATAAAAGAAATGAAAACTGTGTTGTCTCTTTTATTTCATTAAAAGACTTTTTTCTTGCTGTGTCTTTTTTTTAAACATTTAAAAACTTTGGGATTAATAACGGATCGGTGTCTTATTGACGCCTCTCCATTATTAACCGGGCTTATTGTCACCGTGCAATCAACGGTGACATTAACCCCTTATTACCCCGCTTGCCACCGCTACAGGGCAAGTGGGAAGAGCAGGGTAAAGTGCCACAATTGGCACATCTTTTGATGCGCCAAATGTGGGGCTGCTGTAGCCTGGTATTATCAGGCTGTTGAGGGCCAAAATCCATGGGCCTTGACAGTCTTTTAATACCAGGCCGCAGCAGTCTGCATTTTACTTGGCTGGTTAACAAAAATAGGGGGACCCCTACGCCGTTTTTTTTTCGAGGGGATCCCCTATTTTTGTTAACCAGCCAAGCTAAGCAGACTGCTGTGGCCTGGTATTATCAGGCTGGCAAGGTCCATGGATATTGGATCCTTACCAGCCTGAAAAACCAGGCCTCAGCGGTCTGCTTCATCTGGCTGGTTAACAAAAATAGGGGGGACCCCACGCCAATTTTTTTCGAGGGGATCCCCTATTTTTGTTAATCAGCCAAGATATGCCGACTGCTGTGGCCTGGTATTATCAGGCTGGCAAGGTCCATAGATCTTGGCTCCTTAACAACCTGAAAATCCAGGCCTCAGCGGTCTGCTTCATCTGGCTGGTTAACAAAAATAGGGGGGACCCCACGCCAATTTTTTTCGAGGGGATCCCCTATTTTTGTTAATCAGCCAAGATATGCAGACTGCTGTGGCCTGGTATTATCAGGCTGGCAAGGTCCATAGATCTTGGCTCCTTAACAGCCTGAAAATCCAGGCCTCAGCGGTCTGCTTCATCTGGCTGGTTAACAAAAATAGGGGGGACCCCACGCCAATTTTTTTCGAGGGGATCCCCTATTTTTGTTAATCAGCCAAGATATGCAGACTGCTGTGGCCTGGTATTATCAGGCTGGCAAGGTCCATAGATCTTGGCTCCTTAACAGCCTGAAAATCCAGGCCTCAGCGGTCTGCTTCATCTGGCTGGTTAACAAAAATAGGGGGGACCCCACGCCATTTTTTTTTCGAAGGTAACCCCTATTTTTGTTAATCAGTTCCCTCTGACGTCACTGATTGTGTCCCTGGCTGACCTGAAGTGAAAGTGGAAAGCAATCAATTAAGCTTTCCACTTAAGGGCCCTTCTCACATAGCGATATCGCTACCGAGATCGCTGCTGAGTCACTAGTTTTGTGACGCAGCAGCGAGCTCACCAGCGATATCGCTGTGTGTGACATTCAGCGACGATCAGCCCCCCTGCCGGGTATCGCTGATCGTCGCTGAAATGTCAGGACCTTTTTTTGATCGCTGGTTTCCCGCTGACAGGCACGCATCGCTGCGTGTGACAGGCGGGAGACCAACGATCCGCTGGTAACCAAGGTACACAGCGGGTTTCCAGGCGCGGGGCTGTGCCTAGAAACCCGCTGTGTACCTTGGATACCAGCGCCCTGATGCAGGGAGCTGGTATCCAAGGTACACAGCGGGTTTCCAGGCACCGCGCAGCGCTTGGAAACCCACTGTGTACCTTGGTTACCAGCTCCCTGCATAAGGGCGCTGGTATCCAATGTACACTGCGGGTAACTAAAGGCTGGGTCTCACATAACGATACACCAGCGATCCCGACAACGATATGCACTTGTCAGGATCGCTGGTGTATCGCTACATGATCGCTGCTGAGCTGCCAAACAGGCAGCTCAGGCAGCGATCTGGGACAGCGACACTGCGGGTAACATCGCTTAGTTACCCGCAGTGTACCTTGGATACCAGCGCCCTGATGCAGGGAGCTGGTATCCAAGGTACACAGCGGGTTTCCAAGCGCTGCGCGGTGCCTGGAAACCCGCTGTGTATCTTGGATACCAGCTCCCCTGCATCAGGGCGCTGGTATCCAAGGTACACAGCGGGTTTCCAAGCGCTGCGCGGTGCCTGGAAACCCGCTGTGTACCTTGGATACCAGCTCCCCTGCATCAGGGCGCTGGTATCCAAGGTACACAGCGGGTTTCTAGGCACAGCCCCGCGCCTGGAAACCCGCTGTGTACCTTGGTTACCAGCGGATCGCTGGTCTCCCGCCTGTCACACGCAGCGATGCGTGCCTGTCAGCGGGAAACCAGCGATCAAAAAAAGGTCCTGACATTTCAGCGACGATCAGCGATACCCGGCAGGGGGGCTGATCGTCGCTGAATGTCACACACAGCGATATCGCTGGTGAGCTCGCTGCTGCGTCACAAAACTAGTGACTCAGCAGCGATCTCGGTAGCGATATCGCTATGTGAGACGAGCCCTTAAGCGATGTTACCCGCAGTGTCGCTGTCCCAGATCGCTGCCTGAGCCGCCTGTTTGGCAGCTCAGCAGTGATAATGTAGCGATACACCAGCGATCCTGACAAGTGCATATCGTTGTCGGGATCGCTGGTGTATCGTTATGTGAGACCCAGCCTTTACTCTCCTGTCAGCCAGGAGAGGAACTCATTCATTTGGGGGTTTACTGTGAGGCTGCAGCATTAGCTGCGGTCCCTGCAGTAAACATTAACCCTTTCTGAAGGATTACACCGTGGGACCTGACTGTGCATGGGATAGGTAAGAATAATTTTGCTTTTTTATTTTATTTTTATTACAGGAAATGGTTTTTGCAGTAAAATAAAAGATGGTCAAAAACATGTGTCTTTATTTCATTAAAATGATTTTTAATTAAAGTGTGTGTGTTTTATTTTTATTTCATGCAATAGGATTAATAATTGATAGTTGTCTAATTGACAGCTCTCAATTATTAACCTGGCTTAAGGTCACCTTTCAATAGCAAGGTGGCTTTAACCCCATATTAACCCATTCGCCACCGCTACAGGGCAATGGGAATAGACGGCAAAGTGCCAGAAAGGGTGAATCTAATTATAGATTTGTCTTTCCTGGGGTGTCTGGGGGCAGATGTTAGTAGCCATGGGGGGGGCCAAAAATAATGGTCCCTCTCTGGGCTATTATTATCTGCCCCCACTCACTGGCTTTGTCTGTCTGGTTGCGAAAATGGGGCGGGAGCCCACGCATTTTTTTTCAGCAATTTTACACCTCATATATATATATACATGTCATTGAATTTGTGACACATATATATATATTTATATTTATAGTTCATACACTTCTACATAGTATAATAGCCGCTAATTCAATTGCCGGCTTTTGTGAAAATGCAGAACCCGACATGAAATGACACTTGGTGTACATAGGGTTAACCATGTCCTTTGCTATCTGATTTGCACAAACAATTACATCAGTCTATGTGTGCAAAATTTCACACCTGTAGGGGTTAATTAAAGGTGTAAATTTGTAGCAAAAAAGTCAGTTTTTTTTACAACGAATTTACAACTTTAATTAACCCCTACAGGTGTGAAATTTTGCACACATAGACTGATGTAATTGTTTGTGCAAATCAGATAGCAAAGGACATGAAAAGACATGGTTAACCCTATGTACACCAAGTGTCATTTCATGTCGGGTGCTTCTGTCTTTTCACAGAAGCCGGCTTTACCCGGCAATTGAATCAGAGGCTATTTTACTATGTAGAAGTGTATAAACTATACATATATGTATATATATATGTCACAATGACATGTATATATATATATATATATATATGTATTCTATGTGTGTATATTTAGTGTTTACAAGGAAAGAATGGGGTTTTTTTAGTTACGATATTTTGTTCCCATAGACTTACATTGGATTTCCGGTATCGGTATCGGGTATCGCCGATATTTTAATGGTATCGGCGATACCATTCAGATTCCGATACTTTTGGATATCGGAAAGTATCGCTCAACTCTACTCATGGGTGAGGGCGGGTGATGTTTCTGCGTCTAGACTTGTCAGAGCGTTTCACAAGAGGTTTCCGGATAAGCCTAAGTCCTAGGGGATCCGGAGGATCCTCTTAGAAGGGAGGGTACTGTTAGAACCCTTTTGTTAGGTTTTGTTTCAGTTTGCTGGTCACATGACCTTTTTTCCCTATTTAGTCTGGCTCCGCCCTTCTGGCTTTGCTGGACTTCATTGTATTATCTACTCGCTAGCCGGGTGCTTAAGTGCCTCACTCAGTCAGTTTTGCTTTATCTTAGGATCTCTAAGTAATTTGTTTTCTGTTTAATTTTCCCTGCTACAATTTCTGTTAGGAGGTGTCCACCTTTTCTCCCAGTCCCTAGATCTTGTAGGGATTCCTCCCTCGCAACTATAGGTCTTCGTTCAGACTAGATGACGACTTTAGCGGGTCTGGTCGCAGGATCAGGTTCCCCGTTACATCGTAGGGATCCAGCTTAGTTCTATTGTAGGGACAGAATTCCCATCTTTCCTTAGTGCTTGTAGCAGATCATAACAAGTGAGCCCAAAGGGCATCACTAGGTACTCAAATTGCCCCACTGGGGTGTTAAACGCCTCCTTCCATTCATCCCCGTGCTTAATGCGAATAAGGTTATACGCCCCCCTGAGGTCAAGCTTGGTAAACCAACTAGCACTTTTCACCCTGGAAAACAGGTCAGAAATCAAGGGTAACAGATATTGATACTTCACAGTGATCTTATTCAAGAGACGATAATCAATACACGGCCTCAATGAACCATCCTTTTTGGCCACAAAGAAAAAATCGGCACCCAAGGGTGAAGAGGATGGTCTGATATGACCCTTCTCCAATGACTCCTTGATATAAGATCGCATAGCATCGTGTTCAGGTACAGACAAGTTAAAAAGGCGACCTTTAGGAAATTTACCACCAGGCACTAATTCAATAGTGCAATCGCAGCTCCTGTGAGAGGGCAAGGATGCAGATTTACTTTCACTAAATACATCCGAAAAATCAGTCAAAAAGTCAGGAACATCCTGTCACTGGGGAGAGGCAGAAAAAACAGGAGTGTCAGCATTAACACATTGGCAGCCCCAACTGGTCACAGACACAGATTTCCAATCCAAAGCAGGATTATGAGACTGTAACCAAGGGAAACCTAGTACAATAATGTCATGCAGATTATACAGCACTAGAAATTTGCAACTCTCCTGATGATCTGGTTCAACCCTCATTATCACCTGAGTAAAAAACTGGGGTTTGTTCTCCGCCAAAGGGGTAGAATCAATGCCCAGTAGGGGAATAGACTTCCGCAGGGGTATCATGGGAAACCCACAATGTTTGGCAAAGTCAAAATCCATCAGGTTAATAGCTGCTCCTGAATCAACAAAAGCCTGAGCAGAAAATGTGGACAGGGAGCAAATCAGGGTAACAGTCATCAGAAATTTAGTCTGAACACTACCCAAGACAACTGAGCGAGCAAATCATCTTCCCCGCTAAGGGCAGACTGAAATAGCATGAGAGTCATCACCACAGTAGAAACATAACCCATTGCGCTTTTGAAACTCATGACGCTGTGCCCCAGAAGTCACTCTATCACACTGCATGGGCTCAGAAGCTGGCTCACAAGGCAACACTATCTCACGCATACCTCTGCGCTCACACAAACGTCTGTCAATTTGAATAGCCAATGACATAGAATCATTGAGACCAGAGGGAGCAGGGAATCCCACCATAACATCCTTTACATTCTCTGACAGCCCCTTCCGAAAAAGGGCTGCCAAAGCATCATCATTCCATTTGGTCAGGACTGCCCACTTTCGGAATTTCTGACAGTACAACTCAGCGTCTTCAAGACCCTGATTTAATTCCAACAAGGTTTTTTCAGCTTGATCAGTGACATTAGGTTCATCATATAATAACCCCAGAGCCAGAAAAAAATGCATCAATATCATTCAAAACAGGATCCCCAGGTGACAGGGCAAAAGCCCAATCCTGAGGATCACCGCGCAGGAGAGAGATGACAATTTGAACCTGCTGTGCTGCGTTCCCTGAGGACTTAGGCTTTAAAGCAAAAAACAACTTACAATGATTTTTGAAATTCAGAAATTTAGCCCGATCCCCCAAAAACAAATCTGGCATGGGAATCCTAGGTTCCACAACCGGCAACCTAGCAAGATAGGTAACAATACTCCGAACCTCAGTGGCAAGCTGATCCACACGGCCAGACAACTGTGCAAACTCCATTGAGAGAGAAAAAAAAATCCTCCTCAGCACCCAGAGAAAAAGAGGGAAAAAATGCAACAAACAGAAAAAAAAAAAAATCTCTGACAACTCTGACAACTTTTTTCTTTCCACATTATTTTTCCCTTCTGTGAGTACCATATAACTTTCAGTTTGGCCGGTGATACAACAGCCGGGCAGCCTAACACCTGAGATGTTGGTAACTAATGGGTTGCAGATTCCTAAACTAACCACACAACTAGAGGTAGCGTTCCTACGTTGATCCTAGACGCCTCGTCACAGCCTGAGAGATAACTACACCTAAAGGCAGAAAGATGAAAGCTATCTGCCCCGGAGCAGATCCCCAAAGAAAATAGGAAGCCCCCAAACATGTAATGGCGGTTAGACAAGAAGAAAGCACGAACACAGACAGAAAATAGAATGAGCAAACGCTGGGGCCACAAGCTGACTAAATAGGATAGGACAGGAGAGATTACTTTCTGCAACCCAGAAAACCCTACAAAAATCCAACAATTCTGATTACAAAAACACCTGAGATCACACGACCTCTACCACCTAAATCAGTTCTCTGGTGTAACAAAACTAAGCCGCAGCCACTGAAAAAACAGGAAAAAGAAACTGAACAAATAACAGTGGCTTCAGATAAACTGAGAGGAGCACAAACCCCCCGGAGGGGACCTGGCTGACCTCCACAGAAGTGCAGGGAACAATGCAAAAAGCAAGCACAAAAATAAAAGCAGAAAATATCTGATAGCAGAAGATGCAGGAAAGACTCAGCAAACTTCCAAATGAACCAGGAACCACAATTGAGACAAGAACAATTGATCACCGGCAACCATCATGGGAGGGAACCTCCCTTATATCAGACCAGTCAGTGAACCCAGATTGCCATTCCTCACTGAAAGGTTCAGTACTATCTGTAACCACCAGAGGGAGCCTCTTCTCAGAAACCATCTCTAGCACATTCATAACAGATTCCTCAATTCTAGGTAATGGGTAAGTGTCCTTATGTGTAATGCTGTTAATCCGCCTGTAGTCTACACTCATTCTCATAGTACCATCTTTCTTTTTAACGAGGACTAATGGAGCTGCCCCGGGGCTACAACTATATCTGATTACCCCAGCGTCCTTCATCACTCGTAACATACTCTTGGTACATCGATAGTGTGCTGGAGGTATAGACCGGTACCTCTCTTTAATGGACGGATGATCTCGGGTGGGGATATGGTGTTGAACCCCTTTTGCCTGCCCAAAGTCTAGAGGATATTTGCTGATGACCCGTTCAAATTCTTCAGCCATCCGGTAAGCCCCATGCTTTTGGTGCGAAGGGGTGGAGTCAGTGCCTACATGTAGCTGCTGACACCTATCCTCTAGCTGCCCTTCAGAGCCCTTGGCCTTCACCTGGTTGGACGCAAGCAAGGGTTCCGCTGCCTCTATAGCATTGTTACTGACAGTGAACAGCTTAGCAAGGGTGGCATACCGGGGTAAATAGACTTCTTTCTCCCCACAATTCAAGATGCGTACTGGTACTCTCCCCTTGTGAACATCAACTACCCCTCTGGCTGTCAGGATAGTGGGCCTACTATCAGAGTACATGGGTACTACCAGGGCTAGGTAATCTTGACCCCTGAGGCCTATTGCTGCCTGACACCAAATTAACATTTCACTCCTGGGGGGGTACTGCAATGGGGAATGTATCACTTACTCTGACACTGCCGATTTCTCCTCCAGACAGCTCTACCTGTTGTCTCTGCATCAGGGCTCTGATCTCCTTTTGCAGGACCCGCTACTAACTGGAGCTGGGGGTCTCGGCTACATGTTGTAACAAAACAATAATTTCTCCAAGACAATTTTCTATTACATTTGTGCCTAAAGTGATCATAGGATGGCATTCCCGTTTGTCAATATCAACTATAATCAAAACTTTTGAAACAGAAGTCATACAATGATAATACCAAATAGTGGTGAAAAATAAATCACCCCCAATGAATTGACCCTGATGCCAATATAGGACAAGAACTCCCAGAAATGTATTAAACAAGAAAGAAAGGAGCATATACCACATCTCAAAAAATATATCAATCTTTATTATAACATTACAAAATGCCAACAGTAACGGCCCAAAGAAACATAGAGGTGTGACGAGGATAAGCTGTCAGTAAGAGAGACAGCAACAGACTCATAAATAGCCAGGGTATGTCTTATAAACATAAAGCCATTTTTATCAGTATAAAAAGAAATCAGCCCAACAGATTTCCATATGTAACATAATGGCCATATTTAAAGTGCATAATGCATATCACAGATATAGCTTACCCATATCGATTGGCTGAGTCTGTGCGTCTCCCAAAAGGGGGTCTGTTTTTGGGAGACGCACAGACTCAGCCAATTGATATGGGTAAGCTATATCTGTGATATGCATTATGCACTTTAAATATGGCCATAATGTTACATATGGAAATCTGTTGGGCTGATTTCTTTTTATACTGATAAAAATGGCTTTATATTTATAAGACATACCCTGGCTATTTATGAGTCTGTTGCTGTCTCTCTTAATGACAGCTTATCCTCGTCACACCTCTATGTTTCTTTGGGCTGTTACTGTTGGCATTTTGTAATGTTATAATAAAGATTGATATATTTTTTGAGATGTGGTATATGCTCCTTTCTTTCTTGTTTAATATAATCAAACCTTGCGAAGGCAATTCCACTCGGCCAATCTTGATGGCCACCTCTTTAAATCCCAACTGAGGCAAGGGCTGACCATTGCTGGCAAAAATGGCAAGGTGTTCTTCTGAGCTGCGAGTAATGTCTGAATCAGCTCAGTACTGCTTAAAGAGGACATATGGCATTGTTGTCACCTGGGAGTCGGTGTCCAGTAAGGCGTTCATTGGGAAGCCATCAATCATGACGAGCAGGAACGGCTGTCCTCCCTCATACTTGCCTCACCAACTTTGTGGGCCTGGATGTCTTATTCCTGGGTGTTGGCCCTTTGCCCCAGGGATTGCTTGTTTAAATAACAGAATCTTGCGATGTGTCCCGCCTTGTTGCAGCGACGATAGATGGTCTGTCTGTACTCGTCGTAATGATCACTGTCTCTCCCTCTGGTCGGTGGAATTCTCCTCTGCCGTTGCAACGGGATGTCATCTGAACTGGAGGCCAGCTGGATCTTCTTCGTTGGAGCTACTTGCATGGAAAGCACAGTTTTTGTGAGTGCAGCCACACTTTTGGTCAGTTCCTTGACCTGGAGACGAAGGTCTGCAGCACAGTCATCATCTTGGGCTGGTGTGTTAAGGTACTGCCACACTTAATGATCTCGTTAGCGATCTCAATAACGACACAAGCTAATGAGATCTGTGTAGCCCTGGTATTTAAGGTACACAATACCAGGAGGATGAGTGGAGAGGTAACGGTTAAGGGCTCCACATGACATACACTTCGAACACACCCAGCAGGGGTGTAGAGGGGTGTGGTTTTTAGCACAAGAGAGTCGGGTAGTGTCTCCTGAGGTGAAGGGAGAGAGAAGGAGTGCCTGTCTGGAGCACTAAGATTCCTGTCGATTCAGAGAGACAGTACAGTAGTGGAGGCTAGTATAGGTGAGCCAGTTCACCTTAGCCTAGTCAGTGCTGAGATTGAGAGTTTGAGCAAGTCGAAAGGCACAGTGGAAGGAATTTAGAAGTGCTTTAGGATTGGAGAAGTCCTGCACATTGTCACCGGTCACTGGAGACCGAAGCATCACTATAGCTTCACGCATAGTGGTAAAAGAACCAGAGGCTTACTGGACCTTAGGTAACAGAAAGCAGCCCTTGAAGTGTCAGTACGTAACAGGGGTCAGGTGGAATAGGAACTTTGAGCTAGGCCAAGCATAGAAGAACCTAGTTTCATCACTGGAAGGCTCCACCACAAAACTGACCGGGCAGTACAGCTTTGAAATAGCTGAAGTTTCAGGAGTGAACTACGCTTTATGCTGGTTGGACTCATCATCATTGGAAAGTAAAGGAGGCCCCTGCCTTGCTCAGCCGTTGCCTCAAAACTCATCCTCCATCAACCCCATCAGCCTCCCTGGGACCTGCCTTACCATCTTACAAGTAAAAGGTATGGAAAGACGCTGACGGTGTGAGACTGAGTTATTTAATTGCATGCCTGCACAACCCCACCATAACCATCGACCTGAGGGAAGAGTCCCACCTGTAGGGGACCCGACATCTAGCTGCCTCACCATCCCTCAGAGATCTACAGCAGCGCTGGTACAAATTACCAGAGACTACAGGTGGCGTCACGAACTGTATATAAATCTATCCCCTGTAAATATTCCCCCCAACATACGCCAGACCGCCAGGGCCACAGACCGAGCCACCGCTACCTGTGACAACCCCATAGACTTCCATGGGCTCGGCTCTGAGTACCCCATTGCCCTGGTAATCCACAATTGTGGTGGCGGGTCGACACAAAACTTTGGCGTCACGAACAGGATACGAAACTTGCAGCATTGCGAGCCCTGTGTGCCTGTGGAGTGTTTTGGTGAAAAAGACTGTTGCTATTGTTTGGCGCCAAATACCGCCATATTTGCCACCAGATTCGCGCCCTAAGGCGCTGGAGAAGAAGGTGGGCGTACCTGAAAGAGCGCGCAAAGTCTTGGACACGCCCCCGGCTCTGACTCAGCGGCAGGTCCTGCAACAGGAAGTGAACGCTCTGACATCAGAGCGCCTGCGACGAAGGTCCTGTTCCCACTGCTGTGCCTGTGAAGTAGCAGCATCTGAAACCGGTAGGCTCCGTTTAACCAAGGGGGCGCTAAGATGTCACAACAACCGGCTGACAGTGCGGCCCCAGCCGGAGGCCCCAATCCCGCACCGCCTGGTATTGTAGCGCCAGATGGGGGCGCAGGCCCCGCACCCAGTCCGGTAGTCCCGATCATGCCACTAACGCTCCCATATATGCCTGGGGCGAAATGGCTTCCCCAGTACAGCGGTGAGCCAGGCACATTAGCAGGCTTCAAGCGGAAGTTATGCAGCATCCTAGAAATGTACTCCATGCCTGAGAGACAGAAAGCTGCTGTGCTAATAGGGCAGCTAACTGGCGCTGCTGAGAGGGAAGTGGAGACTTGGGATACTGTTGATCAGGAGTCAGTACCTGCGATCTTCCTTAAGCTGCATGCCATATTTGAAGACCACACAGAAACGGATCTCCGGATGGCCTTCTATCACTGTTCACAACAGCCAGGTGACAGCATCCGGGACTACGCTTGCCGACTACAAGGAGCCCTGAGAGCTCTTAAGCAGATTAATAATTTAAATGCTATCGATGAGAATAAAATGCTGAAAGAACAATTTATACAGGGATTGAGATCCCAAGAGGAACGCAGAACTGTAAATTGGTGGTCCTTAGATCATCCGGATGCTACCTTTGATGCCCTAAAAGACATGGCAATAAAAGGGCTGCGGCCCCTGGGCAAACCTGAGGTGGCAACCCAACATCATCAGGCTGAAGTCACTCTGGAACCGGCAGTACCCCCCTTTTCCCGCTAGTGGCAGAAACCAAAACGCAGGCGACACCCCCTAGTGAATTGGACTGTCTGCGCTCAGAGGTGCGCCAGCTGACTAAAAATCTGGCTGCTGTGATGAGTGCCCTGCAGCTGCGGAAAGAGGAGGAAGGGAAGATCTTGTTAGCTGACTGCCCAGAAGACGCCCCGTGGATGCACCGGAGAAGAAAGAAGACGTCGCCCCCCGGAGGAGAACAACGCCACCCCAGGAGCGACCTCTGATCAACACCCCCCTCGTCGAGAGATCATCTGTTACCGATGCAACCGGAAAGGTCATATGTCTCCACAGTGTCCTTTAAACGGGCAGAACCTGGGTCCAAGGGCCAACACCCAGGAGAATACCCGTCAGGCCCCCTAGACTGGAACCGCAGGTATGTGGGTGGGCGACCCTACCTGTCTATCATCTTAGATGGTATTGCAGTTCCGGCATTGTTAGACACTGGGTCCCAGGTGACCCTAATACCTGATGCCCTATATACTAAGTACTGGTCAATGGACAGTCTTAAACCCCCGAGCCCTGACTTTACCGTGTATGCTTCTAACGGTCTTCCTGTAGAAGTACTCGGGACAAAATGTGTAGATGTAAAGGTGGGCAGAGAGGAGTTGAAAGATCAGGGGCTTCTGGTAGTAAAGACTGTAAATGAGGAGAACGGTTTAAATATAATTTTGGGCACTAACATTATCGGTAATTGTTTGGGAGAAGTTGTGTTCTTGCTCCAACAGCTCGCTGAGATTGCCCGACCAAGGCAGAAAGGAGTAATTCAAAGAGAGATCCGGGCCCTGGTGTGTCAGCAGCAAGCGAAGCTTACAGACGGCGAAATTGGTAATGTACGGGTCACTGACTCGGATCCTATTGTGATACCCCCAATGAGTGAAATGATTATCTGGTGCAGGGCAGCCATAGGTCTGAGGGGACAGAATTACCAAGCTGTAGTAGAACCCCACCATTCAGAACATAGACCTACACTTATGACTGCTAGAGGAGTAGTAGAAGTGGTGAATGGAAGAGTACCGGTACGGCTTCTCAATTGGGGAGATGATGAGGTAAATTTACCCCGTTATGCAACCATTGCTAAACTTCATGCTGTCGACAATAATTCTATTCTCCCGGCTGAGTCCTTAGACTCCCGCCAAATAGCGGAGGATAATGACCCGGCAACCCAGGTGGCGGAATGGTGTCAGCAACTCCATGTTGGGACGGACACCACTCCCGCTCACCAGAAGCAAGGGGTATTACGGGTGGTGCAAGAGTATGCCCAAGTGTTTAGCAAGCACCCACTTGATTTTGGGGTAATTAAGGGAGTCCAACATCATATCCTTACAGGCAGTCATCCTCCCATCAAGGAGCGGTATAGGCCTATACCCCCAGCCCATTATCAGAAGGCTAAAGAAATGTTGCATGATATGAAGAAAGCCGGGGTGATAAGGGATAGTTGTAGCCCCTGGGCAGCCCCTCTAGTTCTGGTTAAAAAGAAAGATGGTAGTATGAGAATGTGTGTGGATTACAGGCAGGTGAACCGCATAACACACAAGGATGCATACCCGTTACCACGTATAGAGGAATCATTAGCTGCTCTGAAAACGGCTAACTACTTTTCTACCCTTGATCTGACTAGTGGTTACTGGCAAGTGGCTGTGGCTGAGGAGGATCGTGAGAAAACGGCTTTCACCACCCCAATGGGGCTCTGTGAGTTCGACAGAATGCCGTTTGGGCTCAGCAGTGCCCCAGGAACATTTCAGAGAGTGATGGAGAATTGCCTGGGACATCTCAATTTTGAAACCGTACTGCTATACCTAGACGACGTCATCGTGTACTCCAAGACATATGAGGACCATCTGAAGCACCTGGCAGAAGTATTTGAGTCCCTGTCCAGGTACGGGATGAAGTTGAAACCCTCAAAATGCCATCTACTCAAACAGAAGGTACAATACTTGGGGCACATCGTCAGTTCGGAAGGAGTAGCGCCGGACCCAGAGAAAGTCACTGCCATCCAGAAGTGGCCGGAGCCGAAGAACCTCAAGGAAGTGCGACAGTTCCTGGGACTAACGGGTTACTACAGGAGATTCGTGAAAGATTACACGAAGAAGGCAGCTCCTTTACAGGACCTCCTAGTAGGACAGTCCCTAAAGGGCAGAAACCCTCCCTTTAATTGGGGTAAAGAACAGGCTGAAGCATTCCAAAAGATGAAAGAGATCCTTACAGGTGATGAGATCTTAACCTATCCTGATTACAGCCAACCGTTCCTATTGTACACCGACGCCAGTAATGAAGGTTTGGGAGCAGTTCTCAGTCAGAAGCAGAATGGCCAGAAAAAGTCATCGCATATGCCAGCAGAAAACTCAGGCCAACTGAGAGGAATCCGGAAAATTATAGCAGCTTCAAGCTGGAGTTTCTGGCGCTGGTCTGGGCCATTACTGAAAGATTTAAGCATTATCTGGCCTCCAATCGGTTCACTGCGTTTACAGATAACAACCCCTTAACGCACCTGGAAACCGCCAAGCTGGGTGCCATGGAGCAGCGATGGATGGCTCGGTTGTCCAATTACCAGTTTACTATCAAGTACCGGGCAGGTCGAAAGAATGCTAATGCCGACGCATTGTCCCGAATGCCGCATGACTCTGACACGGAAGAAGAATCGGACGACCTGGAAGAAATTGAGCTACCTGCGTTCCATCGAAATGGGGTAGTCCACGAGCATCGAGTCAACAGAAAGCAGTATGGTGCAACATTAAATCCTTTACCCCATCACAGCTGGAAAGAGACTCAGGACAGTGATCCAGTGGTCAGCCGCATCAAGGAGTTGTTAAGACAGGAAGGTTCCTCTTTGGAAAAGGATGCACCTATGTCAGCCAAGCTCCTGTGGAACGAGAAAAGCAGGTTGTTCCTATACCGTGAGAAGTTGTGCAGGAGATACGTCAACCCCAGAACCCATGAGATGGTCTGGCAAATAGTGGTCCCCAAGGCAGACGTCCAAATGGTGTTGGAAGCATACCACGATCAAGCAGGACACTTTGGCTGGAGAAAGCTGGAGACCCTGTTGAGATGCCGGTTCTACTGGGTAGGGATGCGCAGCTCCATTGAGAGGTGGTGTCGGAACTGTGGACCCTGTGGTCTCAGAAGAAAGGACTACGGTAGTCAGAAGGCACCCCTGCAACCTATCCGGACGACTCGTCCCCTGGAGATTGTGGCCCTGGACCACGTCAAACTGTTGCCAAGTAGATCTGGATACTCATACGCCCTGACCATGGTGGACCATTACTCCAGATTTCTGGTGGTTGTTCCAGTTAAGGACCAGACCGCAGTGACGGCAGCGAAAACCTTTCAAGCAGGCTTCTGCAGACCGCATGGGTATCCGGAGCAAGTATTAACCGATCAAGGACCTGCTTTCGAAGCTGATTTATTCAAGGAATTCTGTCACATGTACGGGTGCAAGAAAATTAGAACAACACCATACCACCCTCAAACCAACGGTCTTTGCGAAAAAATGAACCATATTGTCCTTGACTTGTTGAGATCCATACCGTTGGAAGACAGAAATCGATGGCCGGACTTACTACCTGATTTGGTTGATTTGTATAACCATATACCTGTAAGTTCCACTAACTGCACTCCAGCCTATCTTATGAGAGCAAGGCCCGGAAGACTACCAATGGATTTAGAACTTGGAGTGGTAGAACCGGAGGCAGACGACGCCATTGAAAACTGGGACATCAATCGGCAAGAGCAGTACAGACGAGTGCAAATCTGTGTAGAGGAAAGTCTCAACAAGGCATGGGAGAAACAGGAAGATATTTACAACAGAAATGCTCCTGCCAAGCCTTTGATGCCTGGAGAAGTAGTATTGAAAAGGAAAAGGAAGATGTACAAATTCGATAACCAGTGGGAGCAAGAACCCTATGTCGTACAAGATTCTAAATATGACAACAGAAAAGTTTGTATCATCAGTAAGGACGGAGGAAGAACAATAACTACTGTGTCCAGAGACCATTTGAAATTGTGTCCAGAACCCTTAAAGCTTTGTGAAAAGAACCCTGTCATCAATCAAGAAGAAGGAAAGGAAGAGGTCATACACACGGATCTGGGAGATTTTCCTGCGGATTGGCCCCGACTGGGAGATGCTGTAATAGTTCCGGTGTTGCAGTTTTATCAGCCACAAGAGGAAGTTCTACCTCCAGTTGTGCCCGTGGTGCCAGTTGAGTCCGTTCAGGAGTTACCCATTCCAGCAACACCTCAACCTACGGAATCTCAAGAAGGATCATCAGAAGCAGCGCCCCATACTATGGGATCCCCTGGTGAAGCTGACTCACACCGCCCAGCCATCAGTACGCTTGCCAGATCCATAGAAAGATTGAGGCAGTTCTATAGTTTGCCGTTACGCAGTGCAGACAGATCACAACTTAATATACCTGAAGCTACTCCACGTAGATCAGAGCGAATCACAAAAGGGAAGATACCCATTCGATACCAGCAGTAATTATAACAAACTAATGTGAATATTGTAAAAAGTATATATATATGTGTCTTTTCCTTATTGTGTCTTATAATGGACTCAGAGGCTGAGGACTGAGCCAGCCCAAAAACTGTATCTTGTAAATAGTTGCACTAAGGTGCCTTATAATGGTTTCACACGAAGCCTTGACTTACCTCTGAACATAAAACCCGTGTGGTGAGGCACTGAGTGAGGTCTGCATTCAGATGTCCTGCAGCCCACCCAGGACCCACGTTGAAGATTTGGTGCGGGTCCTTCACAAGAATATTGCCGTTTATTTATATGAACATGTCTATTTAATATTTTGTATTTTTCTATGTTTAATGTTTTGTTTGCAACGTTCAAGAAATCCTTACCTCCCGGATGGGAAGAGTTAATGTTAATGTTTAATGCATAAACAAAAATGTCTCTTTGTATTTCACAGCCCGGGAGTGCTGTCTTTTACCATGGGGGAATGTGTAGCCCTGGTATTTAAGGTACACAATACCAGGAGGATGAGTGGAGAGGTAACGGTTAAGGGCTCCACATGACATACACTTCGAACACACCCAGCAGGGGTGTAGAGGGGTGTGGTTTTTAGCACAAGAGAGTCGGGTAGTGTCTCCTGAGGTGAAGGGAGAGAGAAGGAGTGCCTGTCTGGAGCACTAAGATTCCTGTCGATTCAGAGAGACAGTACAGTAGTGGAGGCTAGTATAGGTGAGCCAGTTCACCTTAGCCTAGTCAGTGCTGAGATTGAGAGTTTGAGCAAGTCGAAAGGCACAGTGGAAGGAATTTAGAAGTGCTTTAGGATTGGAGAAGTCCTGCACATTGTCACCGGTCACTGGAGACCGAAGCATCACTATAGCTTCACGCATAGTGGTAAAAGAACCAGAGGCTTACTGGACCTTAGGTAACAGAAAGCAGCCCTTGAAGTGTCAGTACGTAACAGGGGTCAGGTGGAATAGGAACTTTGAGCTAGGCCAAACATAGAAGAACCTAGTTTCATCACTGGAAGGCTCCACCACAAAACTGACCGGGCAGTACAGCTTTGAAATAGCTGAAGTTTCAGGAGTGAACTACGCTTTATGCTGGTTGGACTCATCATCATTGGAAAGTAAAGGAGGCCCCTGCCTTGCTCAGCCGTTGCCTCAAAACTCATCCTCCATCAACCCCATCAGCCTCCCTGGGACCTGCCTTACCATCTTACAAGTAAAAGGTATGGAAAGACGCTGACGGTGTGAGACTGAGTTATTTAATTGCATGCCTGCACAACCCCACCATAACCATCGACCTGAGGGAAGAGTCCCACCTGTAGGGGACCCGACATCTAGCTGCCTCACCATCCCCTCAGAGATCTACAGCAGCGCTGGTACAAATTACCAGAGACTACAGGTGGCGTCACGAACTGTATATAAATCTATCCCCTGTAAATATTCCCCCCAACATACGCCAGACCGCCAGGGCCACAGACCGAGCCACCGCTACCTGTGACAACCCCATAGACTTCCATGGGCTCGGCTCTGAGTACCCCATTGCCCTGGTAATCCACAATTGTGGTGGCGGGTCGACACAGATCGTTTGTGAGATCTCTTTTAGGTCGCTAGTAGCTGCCAAACAGGAGATGTCATAAACGACTCATCAGCGGTCAGCGATCTCTTTAACGACTTTGGCGGTCGTTAGGATGTCATTAGCATGTACTGAGCGCTTCTGATTCATAGGAATTTCCAGCATCGCTCCTGCTCTCTGTGTCCTGCTAGCCTGCTTTACAACTGCTGCGATCCTCTCTGTGACGCAAAAGAGAACTTATAGATATTGCGATCCATTCCGTGACGCTAAACCCATATGCGTCACAAACGAGGTCGTTCGCAAAAGGTGCCAAACACAGCGATATAGGCTCACCAGCGGGACGCCAACGATCAAAAAACTGTCCAGAACTCTAGTGAACGATCAATGAGATCACAGCAGGGGCCACATAGTTGCTACATGCCACACACAGCTAAGTCGCTAACGAGATCGCAAAATAGTGACGTTTTAGTGATCTCGTTTGCGATCTCGTTTGCGATCTCGTTTGCGATCTCGTTTAGTGTGGCATACCCTTTAGTCTCAATAGGGGTCTCATATGTAATTGCTGGGCGCCTAGAGGGCTCTGTCCTGCTAGTATTTGGTTCATGCAGCACCAGTATGGCTCTATCCTTAAAGTGTGCAAATTCCAGTTCAGGATTTTGTAGGGCCATTATGCACAGCTGTGTCCTTTTATTGTTAGTCTGGAGTCCCTCTATAAACTGCTCCATTAGCAATCTATCCTCATCTTGCACGCTGTCAGGGTCAACCTGCTTTACGGCCCATCTCGCCTCCTGAAGGTTAAGGGTATAGTCCGGTATACTGTCCTGCATGCTTTTTTTGCACCTGAAGAATCTCATTTTTATCTCTGCTGCAGTGCAGATTTCAAAGGTGTCCTTCAGCTTGGCCAAGATTTGTTTGACAGTTCGTTTATTGGTGTCCGGCCAGGACTTTTCTTCCCTCTGGACCGCACCAGTTAACTGACCAATGAGGATGCTGACTTTTTGACTCTCAGACAGGGGGTACACTTTGAACAAACTACACAGTCTCTCCTTGAAATCACTCAGGTTGTGCAACTCCCCTGAGTACTGTGGTAACCAGGCCGCTCCTGGTATGTACAGCATTGATAGCTGCATTACGGCCATCGCTGGATCTTGCTGCACTATGGGCGCTGTGGCTGCGACCGCCACTGGATCTCCACCCGGGTTGGGCAATTTCTTCACCCTCAGTGAACTTCAGCCAGGCTCTGTTTACCTTTACCGTGGTCAGCAGCTGCTCCCCGACGGGTTGGTTTAACCTCCTTACGGTCTCCAAATCGGGACTTCCTGCTTTTCATCCGCTCATAATAGAGCGGGGCTCCATCTTCACTTTGTTCGCTGATGTCAGAGCGTGGGGCAAGGCTTCGCTTCGCACTCTTTTTCAGGCTCTGCCCACGATGGCACGCCCCTCTCTTCTCGCGTGCATCATGTGATGCAGTTATGGCGGCGATTTGAAAGTTCATTAAAGTCTCTGTCACGCAATTCAATAAAGTCTCTGGCACACAGTACCCGATAATGTTGGGCTATGATATTCTGTTCGTGACACCAAGTTGGAGTGCCCCACCAGGGCCGTGGGGTACTCGGTACCGTCCCGGGCAGTTTTTAAGTCAAGGCAGCAGTGACTCGGTCCGTGGCCCTGGGCATCTAATAAAATTGTCAAAGATGATGGCGGTGGTAGTTTGTAGGGGAATAAGTTTGTGATGCCACCCGTGGTGTTCAGCTATATGCAGCCGACGCTGTGGTTCAGGTCCACTAGGGTGGATGGTGACGTGGTAGAGATGTTACTGCTCCCCACGGGTAGAGCGGGGCCCCAGGGAAGATAGGGCAGTCTGTTCAGGTGGTGGTGAACGTTAAGGTGCAAAGAATAAGCAAGGAACACAGAAAAGTACAGTTTTCTTTACCATTTACTTATTGGTAAGTGAAAATGCAATCCAGGGTACTGGTTAGAGATGATAGCTCACCTGGAAGCATTCAGGGGATCCACCCTGCCAGGTGG
Organism: Oophaga sylvatica; assembly: GCA_033576555.1. Classification (NCBI taxonomy): domain Eukaryota; kingdom Metazoa; phylum Chordata; class Amphibia; order Anura; family Dendrobatidae; genus Oophaga; species Oophaga sylvatica. The sequence continues at coordinate 138,675,799 of JARQOD010000006.1, forward strand.
GGTTAGAGGCCTTCCTGCAGCGCTCTCTTTTCTGGTCCCTGCTGCCTGTAGCTAAGTTGCGACCCTCTTCTGCGTGTTGGCTTTAACCTGTATGGCAAACAGCGTGAGCCTATCACAGGCACTGTCTGTTCACTGGCAGCCGTGGGCTCTTGGTCTGCTGCGGTAACTCCATGTGTTCGGTGTGGTCAAGGAGCTTGCAGTTCCCTGCCCTCCAGATTCAGCTGTTGGGGCCTACAGTAACTGCACAGCCCAGGACTCTGGTGTCCTTTTTATCAGCGCTTTGCTCCGGGATCAGCTCTGACACAGCTGCAATTCCCAGAGCCCTTTTCTCCGCTTCGCTCTCTTCCCTCACCTCAGACTAACTGACTCTTTCCAGAACAATCTCCTTACCTCAGCACTAACTCCTCCCACAATTGTCACTCCCTTTAGCTCTTCCCCTTTTTGTCTGGAGTTAGAACAAGTGTTGGATGCTCTTCCTGCTTCCAGGCATGACATCACCAACCTGTAGAGGGAGGCAATGTCACCGTGGTAACTGGACTCTGGGGTGCCACACTTGTCTTGTGAACTAGAAGCCTGTTTTGTTCCATTTAAACAGAGGGATAAAGGAAATCCATTATCATGATTGCTGCATATCCTAGGGGTGGAACTCCAAGTGACAAGATAGACACTTTTTGCATATCCTGTTGATTCAAAGAATACTCATGTAAAGTGAATCTGTTAACAAGTTTTTTCCACCTAATCTGAGAGCAGCATTGTAATGTATGGTGTACAGTTCATATAGCGTCTTGTGCTTGGGTGCGAGGAAAACACATGAGACACAGGTTTGATATAGAAGGACTTGTATTACTTCATACAAGTGGCAAAAAGGGTCACACAGTTTGCAGGTACAGAAGCAGGAGACACAGCAGGCCAGAGTAATTTTAAGTTCAGCATTAACTCTCCACAACAGGTTCAGGATCTCTTCTCTGTTACCGTAATTCCATGCAAACGTGGATTTATCAAATAGCAGGTTTCCAGAGTCCACAAGTGTTCCAAAGTTCCTCAGTAGGAAATAGCTGGAGTACAAAGTCCAAGGTTTCCAGGAGTCAGGTCACAGGCTCACTGCAGGCTTGATTCTGAAGCACTGATTGCTCAGCTGAGGCTGCTTAAGAGGCAAGAGGGAGAGAATCAGGGCTGGAACATGAAAGCTGGAAACTCCATATTGACTGAGGGCAAGATAGCTGCAGCAAGACAGAAAGCAAAATGGCCGACGGAAAAACTGAGTTTCAAGAAACATGTACAAAGAACCTTACATTACTCCCCCCTTAGGGACAACCTCCGGATGACCTCAGACCAGGCTTGTCTGGGTACCTCTGATGAAACTGGCGGAGCAAGCGAGGAGCATTAACGTTATTGACTGGTTCCCATGAGTTGTCCTCCACTGGGTAGCCCTGCCATTTAATCAAATATTGTAACTGATTTCTGTACAACCTGGAATCTAGAATCCTTTCCACCACAAATTCTTCCTGACCATCGACTAGCACTGGGTCAGGGCAAGGAGAAGAACGACCAGGAAACGTATTGGGTGTTGCAGCCTTTAGTAGGGATACATGAAAGACAGGGTGGATTCTCATAGTTCTGGGCAGTTGAAGACGACAAGCAACGGCACTTATAATTTTACTGATTTTATAGGGTCCAATGTACTTATGTCCAATTTAGACGATGGAATCCTTAACTTAAGATTTCTGGTTGACAGCCAGACCAAGTCTCCTACCTTGAAAGCTGGTGCAGGTTTACGAAATTTATCTGCTGCTTTCTTGTACCTTTCCTGAGCCAATTCCAGATTTTCCTTTAGAAGATCCATATTCTTTTGTAAAGACGTGATTCTTTCAGCCACTGCCGGCAAGGGCGTTTCAATGGGAAATCGAGGAAGAATGTTAGGATGATAACCTAAATTGGAGTAAAAAGGAGATTGCTTAGTGGAGGCGCTCTGAGAGTTGTTATAAGAGAACTCAGCCAGTGGGAGTAGATCCACCCAATCATCCTGTAGGTGGCAGATAAAGCAGCGGAGATACTGCTCCAGGGTCTGATTGGTTCGTTCTGTCTGTCCATTAGTCTGGGGATGAAAAGCAGAAGAAAGGTTTACTTTAATGTCCAATGCGGCACAGAAATTTTGCCAAAACCTTGAAGTGAATTGCACCCCTCGATCCGAAATGACCTCATCCGGTACTCCATGCAAGCGAAACACATTCTTAATCATCAAATCTGATGTCTGTTTTGCAGTGGGTAAGCCGACACAGGGGATAAAATGAGCTGCCTTTGTTAGACGATCAACCACCACTAGAATGGTGTTCTTCCTTGAGAGGTTGGTAACTCCACAATGAAGTCCATAGAAATGGATCCCCACGGGCGGGACGGGGTGGGAAGGGGTTGCAACAGACCAGTTGGTGAGGAGCGAGGTGTTTTGCATCTTGCACAGACTTCACATGAAGTGACATAGTTTAAAACTTCTTTCCTGTAAGTGGGCCACCAAAAGAAACGAGAAAGAAATTCTTGTGTCTTTAGAATTCCTCTATGCCCAGCTATCTTGGAATCGTGGATGAGTTGCAATACTCTCAATCTGACTGTTTCAGGTATATACAGACGTTGTCCCTGAATCCACACACCATTCTTAAAGACAAGACTTACGTCCCTTGGGGGTTGTGCCAAAAAAGAATCCGCATGGTATGCTTCCTTGATGTCTTTAAGTAGGTCTTGATTATGAATCACTCCCAGGAATCTAGAGTCAGGAAGAATAGTCTTAGGAGGAGTAAGTGGACGGGTCTCTGCTGAATGAATCCTAGAGAGTGCATCAGCCTTTCCATTGCGCGATCCTGGCCTATAAGAAATTACAAAATTAAATTGGTTTAGGAAAAGATTCCAGCGAGCCTGGCGAGGAGTCAGGCACTTAGCCAACCTGATAAATTCAAGGTTACGATGGTCTGTCAGGACGACTATTTGCTGTGCAGCTCCCTGAAGAAGGTGTCTCCATTCTTTGAAGGCGGCAATAATGGCCAACAATTCTCTATTGCCCACATCGTAGTTCCTCTCAGCCGAAGACAACCGCTGGGAAAAGAAAGCACAGGGATGCAGGACATTCTTCTCACCTGTTCTCTGAGAGAGTATAGCTCCAACGGCAACGTCTGAAGCATCCACCTCTATTATGAAGGCAAGTTCGGGGTTGGGATGTACTAAGATAGGTGCGGTGGTAAATTTATCCTTTAGACGGGAAAATGCTTCCTGGGCTTGCGGGGTCCAGGAGAACCTAGACTCTTTCCGGGTAAGTTGGGTGATAGGTGACACTACCTCAGAGAAATTCCTAATGAAACGTCTATAGAAGTTGGCAAACCCGATGAAGCGCTGCACCTCCTTCACATTCCTAGGAATTGGCCAATCCTTGATGGCTTGGGTCTTGCTTCCATCCATACTAATTCCTTGCGTAGACAGTACATATCCCAGAAATTGAATCTCGGTCCTATGGAATTCACACTTTTCAAGTTTGATGTAAAGATGGTTCTGTCTTAGGCGTTCTAAGACCATTCTCACATGTCCATGATGTTCCTCTGTGGAGTTAGAAAAAATTAAGATATCATCCAGATAAATCACCACAAATGTATCTAGGAGATCCCTGAAGATGTCATTCACCAAGTGTTGAAAAGTGGCTGGGGCGGTACTCAGACCAAAAGGCATGACTAGATATTCAAAGTGTCCATAGCGTGACCTGAATGCAGTCTTCCATTCATCCCCAGGTCTAATACGGACCAAGTTATAGGCCCCACGGAGATCCAGTTTAGAGAAAATTTTGGCATGCCGCACTCTCTCCAATAACTCAGGGATTAAAGGCAATGGATAACGGTTTCTAATAGTAACCTTATTGAGTTCCCTATAGTCTATGCAGGGTCTCAGAGATCCATCTTTCTTCTTCACAAAGAAGATGGGTGCACCTGCAGGAGATGAAGAGGGGCGTATGAAGCCCTTGGCTAGATTTTCATCTATGTAGTCCTTCAAAGCCTTTAGCTCGGGCCCCGCCAGGGGGTAGATCTTACCAAAAGGTATCTCTGCTCCAGGCAATAATTCAATTGGACAATCATATGGACGGTGAGGGGGAAGCTGGTCAGCGTTCTTCTTGTCACATAAATCCACATAGTCCTGGTATACAGCTGGTAGTTCAGGGACTGACATGGTTCCTTTAGGAACAGAGCAAGCTGAAACTTCTGGACTCATCTGTTTCTCCGGAAAGTGTAATTCCTTGGTCTCCCAGTTAATCGTAGGGTTCTGAGCCTGCAGCCATGGTAGCCCTAGAATGATGGGAAAGTGGGGAGAAGAGATAAGCATAAAGGACAGTTTCTCCTGATGATCTTTACCCATAAGGACCCTCAAAGGCTCCGCTTCCTGATCCACTGGTCCAGAGGTCAGCAGGGAGCCATCCACAGTCTCCATCTGTACTGGAGTAGCCTTTTTCACTGAACGTATCCCCTGTTTCAGAGCAAAGGAGATATCCATAAAATTTCCACTTGCCCCTGAGTCGATCATAGCAGAGCTAGACACCCAGACTGAGTCAACCCAGATTTTGATGGAAAGGAAGCAATGAGAATTGTTTTACTTACAACTCAGCTGGGACACCGCTGAGGAAACTTGAAAAATCGCAGCGTTTACACAGTCATCATCCCCAGAACTAACGGAGTTTAAGTCCGAGAAATCAATATCTCTTGCAGCAGATCTCTCTGGAGCCTGAGGCTCGGACATGACAGATCTCCTCTCGCAACATTCACAGTGAATGACTGCCGCAGTAGTCTTACGAGAACGGCTGGGGCAGTTTATAATGAAGTGCCCTGACTTACCACGGTAGAAACATAGATTTTCCTTTAAACGATGTTCTTTGCGTGCATCACTAACCCGTCTTTGTAAAGAGTCCACCTGCATGGGTTCAGGATCTGGTTCCCGTGTGATCCTACTCAAAGGTTCCTTAGCTGAGGAGGGAGGTAGGAAAAGGTTAGTGCGATTATTTTCGAACCATCTCTCTTGTCTGCGTTCAGTTAGACGAGCATCAATACGGATACAGTAGTTAATAAAGTCACCTAACGCAGTGGGAGGGTCGGCACGAGCAAGTTCATCCTTAATCAGAGGAGACAACCCTTTCCGAAAAATAGATTTTTTGGCAGAACTGTCCCAAGTGGTATCGAGAGCCCATCTCCTGAAATCCAAGGCATATTCAGCTACTGAGCGCTTACCTTGGCGCAAAGTTAACATGGCTGCTTCAGCTGTTGCACCTCGATTGGGGTCATCAAACACCCGCCCCATGGCTGAAATGAAAGCATCAAGATGATTCAAACATTCATCCCCAGTCTCAATCAGAGGGTTTGCCCACATCAAAGCCTTATTGGTAAGCAACATGATTATAGTAAGCACTTTGGATCATTCAGTGGGAAATTGTGAAGCATGTGCAGAGAAAAATAGATTGCATTGATTAATAAATCCCCTGAATTTCTCACGTTCACCGCCAAAATGAAAAGTGGGTAACTTAGGGATCCCAGAACTTGGGGTTATGGCAGGAGCCTGGACTCGTTCCTCTAGAGCCTCAATCCTGGCTCGTAAATCCTGGGTAGTTTGTCCAAACACTTGCAAATTGTGATTAGTGAGGTCCTGTAGGCTTGCAAAACGGGTCTTTAAAGTCTGTACATCTGAAAGGATTGTATCAGTCACTCCGCACAGCTCCTTTATGCGAGCCTCCATCTTCCAGATCTTTTAAGGCAGAAGTACTGGAAGGAGAAGAAAGAAAGAAAAAAAAAAAAAAAACACAATAGTGTAACACTCCAGAGTAAAATTAAGGGAATGCGCTCACCTGGAATGGTTGTGAGAAGTCACAACCACTGTCATCACAGAAGGTATAAACGGACATCTGATATCCACAGTCACAGCAGACACGGCCTTCCCAGACCCAGCAGACACTAACATTGGCTTCAGAATCTCGTAATGTATGGTGTACAGTTCATATAGCGTCTTGTGCTTGGGTGCGAGGAAAACACATGAGACACAGGTTTGATATAGAAGGACTTGTATTACTTCATACAAGTGGCAAAAAGGGTCACACAGTTTGCAGGTACAGAAGCAGGAGACACAGCAGGCCAGAGTAATTTTAAGTTCAGCAATAACTCTCCACAACAGGTTCAGGATCTCTTCTCTGTTACCGTAATTCCATGGAAACGTGGATTTATCAAATAGCAGGTTTCCAGAGTCCACAAGTGTTCCAAAGTTCCTCAGTAGGAAATAGCTGGAGTACAAAGTCCAAGGTTTCCAGGAGTCAGGTCACAGGCTCACTGCAGGCTTGATTCTGAAGCATTGATTGCTCAGCTGAGGCTGCTTAAGAGGCAAGAGGGAGAGAATCAGGGCGGGAACATGAAAGCTGGAAACTCCATATTGACTGAGGGCAAGATAGCTGCAGCAAGACAGAAAGCAAAATGGCCGACGGAAAAACTGAGTTTCAAGAAACATGTACAAAGAACCTTACAAGCATGATATAGGTCCAGAGACCGTGATTCCAAAGATATATCACTTACTGATATGCTTGCTGTGGTTTTGATAATATCACTGTTTTATCAGCTAAGGATAATCACTAGAGGACTTATAAAATTGCTGCCATGTAGCTTCCCATATTCCTGAGCTCTGGATAACTGAAGTTTGCACTATTGATTTACAGCTTTCTGCCTATTGTAGCGCCCCTGCATGCATCCATCCTCCAGCAGGGATACCGACTCATTCATCGCAACGGCACCTGTCCTGCACTTCCTCCTCCTGCTGCTGCCTGGGGTCTGCGCATGGCTCGCAGATTCCTGGTCATTGTGCTTAGGGCGCGCACTTACGATCTTTTAAAGGGACAGTGGGCATCGTCCTAAAGTGTCCAAGTCAATGGCTGAGAGACACTTATTATTTAAAGACATTCGTCTGACAAGACGAGTCTGACCTCCATCTTTCAACTTCCATCTTTCAAATTACAGATTTCTAATTACTATACTATGAATTAGACTAGAATTCTAGAATGCATTTGGCCACCTATCGCTCCTGCAATATCATCTGTACCACTCTAATCAAGCTGTTTCTCCTCTTCCTACAGGTATGCACCAAATTTCCCCAGCTTTGCCAAATTCCTGTGACTGTGTTTTGTGAGCTGCATTAATTTTGTATGGTATGCACCAAATTTCCCCAGCTTTGCCAAATTCCTGTGACTGTGTTTTGTGAGCTGCATTAATTTTGTATGGTATGCACCAAATTTCCCCAGCTTTGCCAAATTCCTGTGACTGTGTTTTGTGAGCTGCATTAATTTTGTATGGTATGCACCAAATTTCCCCAGCTTTGCCAAATTCCTGTGACTGTGTTTTGTGAGCTGCATTAATTTTGTATGGTATGCACCAAATTTCCCCAGCTTTGCCAAATTCCTGTGACTGTGTTTTGTGAGCTGCATTAATTTTGTATGGTATGCACCAAATTTCCCCAGCTTTGCCAAATTCCTGTGACTGTGTTTTGTGAGCTGCATTAATTTTGTATGGTATGCACCAAATTACCCCAGCTTTGCCAAATTCCTGTGACTGTGTTTTGTGAGCTGCATTAATTTTGTATGGTATGCAGTCATCTATGCAGCTTTTTCTCTGTTTTTGACTGTTTATCAAGTGCATATAGTATCCCTGGCATTTCACTTACCCATCTTCCTGTATTCACAATGCATTCATTCCCCTTGTGTCTTCCATGCATACCTGAGCTGCCAGTCCCTTCCCCCCTCTTTTATTAGCTTTGCTTAACTGTGACCATGTGGTCTGGGTAATCACGCCCACAACCCCCCTCACAGCTGCTTCCTCTCAAGCGCACATTTAGCCTCAGACATTCGTCTGACAAGACGAGTCTGACCTCCATCTTTCAACTTCCATCTTTCAAATTACAGATTTCTAATTACTATACTATGAATTAGACTAGAATTGGACTGGAATTTGACTGTAAGTTGACAGAATAAATAACCACTACCATGTTTCCTTTTCTTTTCACTTTCACCCCCATACTACTTACTTTTTTCCTATTCCCTGTAATCCCCCCACCTAGTAAGGAAGTAGTCATTTTCCCCTCCATTCTCCCCAGACATCTCACCTTCTCCTCAGAACTGTTCCTCCACATACAATCCTTTTTCTCCAGAAACACACGGCCACACCATGTCTTATCCTGTTCCCACCTTCTAACGCTCTGTCTGTTACTCCTCACTGCTGGTGACATATCCCCAAATCCCCAAATCCTGGCCCTCCTCAACACATCCCCACACTCACTTCTATCACCCTGCCACGATCCTCTACACGTCTTCGCAACCATGATAACCTCATACCTATTCACCCAGCCCCCACTCCCCCGGTCCACCTACCTGGAGCACTATGAAACGCACGCTCTGTCTGCAATAAACTGTCATTTATCCACAACCTCTTCATCACCAATAAACTCTCCTTCCTTGGCATCACCGAAACCTGGCTCAATCCCTCTGACTCAGCCTCACCAGCTGCACTCTCATACAGTGGATTCCACCTATCTCACACCCCCCGCCCCAGCAACAAACGTGGTGGAGGAGTTGGTTTGCTCCTATCTGACACCTGCTCCTTTGCCCCAATTCCACTACCCCCCTCCGCTACTACTCCCTCATTTGAGGTGCACTCCGTCCGCATCTACTCCCCCTCCAACCTCCAGCTGGCTGTCATCTACCGCCCCCCAGAACTTGCCATCTCCACCTTTCTCGATCACTTCACCACCTGGCTGCTCCATTTCCTCTCTGTTGACATCCCCACTATCATTATGGGTGACTTCAACATCCCCATTGATGCTTCCACCCCAGCGGCCTCTAAACTTTTATCGCTCACTGCCTCCTTTGGCCTCACTCAATGGTCCTCTGCGGCCACTCACAAAGATGGTCACACACTCGACCTTATCTTCACCCGCCTCTGTTCCCTTACTAATCTCACTAACTCACCCCTTCCCCTGTCTGACCACAACCTACTGACGTTCTCTTCTCTCTCCTCTTCTAGTGCACAACCCCCACTCCACAAACTCACTCACCCTCGCAGAAATCTCAAACACCTCAATTTACCAATGCTCTCCGAGTCCCTCCTCCCTCTTACAGACATATCTTCACTTCATGACACAGATTTTGCTGCCACCTTTTATAACACTGCAATAACAGCAGCACTTGATTCGGCTGCCCCCCTCACACATAGCAAAACTTGTACAATCAACAGGCAGCCCTGGCTGACCAGCCTCACCAAAGAACTGAGACGGGCTTCCAGGGTTGCTGAGCGGAGATGGAAAAAATCCGCTCTGCCGAGCACCTAACCGCATACAAGCAGTCCCTCACCAGCTTCAAATCCACACTCACTGCTGCAAAGCAAACTTACTTCTCATCTGTCATATCCTCCCTGTCTCACAACCCTAAACAGCTCTTCAACACTTTCAATTCAACTAATTAACTCTAAACACATGCAAAAGATTCCTGAGGCTTTTAAAAAACCCCTGCCTGGTTCATTACTCAAAACCCCCATCATGGGTAAGACTAGCGACCTGACTGATGTCAAGAAGGCCATCATTGACACCCTCAAGCAAGAGGGTAAGACCCAGAAAGAAATTTCTCAACAAATAGGCTGTTCCCAGAGTGCTGTATCAAGGCACCTCAATGGGAAGTCTGTTGGAAGGAAACAATGTGGCAGAAAACGCTGTACAACGAGAAGAGGTGACCGGACCCTGAGGAAGATTGTGGAGAAGGACCGATTCCAGACCTTGGGGGACCTGAGGAAGCAGTGGACTGAGTCTGGTGTAGAAACATCCAGAGCCACCGTGCACAGGCGTGTGCAGGAAATGGGCTACAGGTGCCGCATTCCCCAGGTAAAGCCACTTTTGAACCATAAACAGAAGCGCCTGACCTGGGCTACAGAGAAGCAGCACTGGACTGTTGCTAAGTGGTCCCAAGTACTTTTTTCTGATGAAAGCAAATTTTGCATGTCATTCGGAAATCAAGGTGCCAGAGTCTGGAGGAAGACTGGGGAGAAGGAAATGCCAAAATGCCTGAAGTCCAGTGTCAAGTACCTACAGTCAGTGATGGTGTGGGGTGCCATGTCAGCTGCTGGTGTTGGTCCACTGTGTTTCATCAAGGGCAGGGTCAATGCAGCTAGCTATCAGGAGATTTTGGAGCACTTCATGCTTCCATCGGCTGAAATGCTTTATGGAGATGAAGATTTCATTTTTCAGCACGACCTGGCACCTGCTCACAGTGCCAAAACCACTGGAAAATGGTTTACTGACCATGGTATTACTGTGCTCAATTGGCCTGCCAATTCTCCTGACCTGAACCCCATAGAGAATCTGTGGGATATTGTGAAGAGAAAGTTGAGAGACGCAAGACCCAACACTCTGGATGAGCTTAAGGCCGCTATCGAAGCATCCTGGGCCTCCATAACACCTCAGCAGTGTCACAGGCTGATTGCCTCCATGCCACGCCGCATTGAAGCAGTCATTTCTGCAAAAGGATTCCCGACCAAGTATTGAGTGCATAACAGAACTTTATTATTTGATGGTTTTTTTGTTTGTTTTTAAAAAACACTTTTATTTTATTGGATGGTTGAAATATGTTAATTTTTTGAGACAGGTTTTTTGGGTTATCAGGAGTTGTATGCAAAAATCATCAGTATTAAAACAATAAAAGACCTGACAAATTTCAGTTGGTGTGTAATGAATCTAAAATATATGAAAGTTTAATTGTAATCATTACATTATGGAAAATAATGAAATTTAGCACTGTATGCTAATTTTTTGAGAAGGACCGGTATATAAAAACATAGAGACCCAGAATAAAATCCTTTAATTGAAAGAGTGACACAGACTCCTTTAATAAATCTTAATTAAACCATACTTACAACATCGCACATTCTACCGATGCCATTGTCTTCTGCAAAAGAGTTAAAATAAAAGCAACAATATTCCTCACTTTTCTGAAGAAAAGATGATAATCCATTTGTCCCACGATGGGTCTAGCTCTGCTACATCTAGTTGGCAGGCTGCATGGTTGCATGATGCAACCATACAGCCTGTCATCCAGCAGAGACACTGAGCAGTGTGTGCTCAGTGTCTCCCTGTCAACTCCTATACCTGTCTGACAGAACCACGAGCGTGAGCAAATTTACACACTTGTGAGGCTGTCAGAAGGGTACTTGGAGTTCACAGCTAATGAACTCACTTCACTTTTCTGAAGTCAGCGCGAGCTTGGTGGGAAATTTTTCTATGGCGCTCCTGCTGATGTCAGATAGGTGTAAATGACATCGAGAATTGACATAGAGAGTATAAATGACAGAAAATGTCTCTATGTAAAAGCTCATGTTAAAATCGGATAACAATTGCACTGTATTCAGATGTAAATTGGATTGTACTTGCCTGAAAAACACTTAACACTTGCATTGCACTCAACAAACATGCAAGGGCGAGTCACTTGAATATACTGAGGAGAATAGCTAATTACTCACCGAGTAACAAATAGCCCAAATACTGTACTGTTCGTGCGAGTAACGAATAGTGCTGAATATATTCACTCATCACTAATTAGCTCACATGTAAATAAATGCAATGAGCTAAGACTACATGGTGACTTGGTCAAATATTGGTGCACAACCACTCAGTCCTACTAAATATGTAGGACACAGTATTGCAGTGACCAGTGTGAGCAGTTGTTTGAAGTTTCCAGCAGATTTATATTTTGAATAGCTGTATTACATATGAGAGATATCTGAGGGAGATATATAAGATAAAAAAAAATTGGTGAGAACATGATGTAAGCTTGCAGTTGGACAGCTTCT
>JARQOD010000006.1:138687777-138773778 GCA_033576555.1 Oophaga sylvatica
TTGTGAACTGAGTTATTTAATTGCATCCGCACAACCCCACCAAACCCCATCGACCTGGGGAAGAGCCCACCTGGGGGGACCCGACTCAGCTCCTCCCTCCCCCTCAAGATCTACAGCACGCGGTACAAATTACCAAGACTACGGTGGCGTCAAAAACTGTAATAAATCACCCCTTTTAAATTTCCCCCCCCAAAAAACGCCCCCCCCAACCGAGCCCCCGCCCCCTGGAAACCCCCAAAAAATTTTTCCAGGGCTCGGCTCTGATACCCCATTCCCGGAAACCCCCCAAAATTGGGGGGGCGGTCGACACAACGTTTGTGAGATCTTTTTTGGGTCGCATAGCGCCAAAGGGGAGATGCATAAAACGACCATCCGTCAGCGATCTTTTTAAAAACTTTGGGGGGTCTTAGGATGTCATTAATGTACTAGCGCTTCTGATTAAAGGAATTTCCACATCGCCCCGCCCCTGTGTCCTCTACCTTTTTAAACTGCTGCGATCCCTCTGGACGCAAAAGAGAACTTAAGATTTGCGACCATTCCGGACGCTAAACCCATACGCACAAACGGGGTCTCCAAAAAGGTGCAAACCAGCGATAAGGCCCCCCAGCGGGACCCAAAACGATCAAAAAACGTCCAAACTCAGGAAAACAAGAATCACAGCAGGGGCCCCCATATTTGCTACATCCCACACACAGCTAAGTCCTAACGAGATCGCAAAAAAGTGAGTTTTAGTGACTCGTTGCGATCTCTTGCATCTGTTTCGATCTCGTTTAGTTTTGGCATCCCCTTTTCCAAAGGGGCCAAATGTAATTGCGGGGGCCTAGGGCCTGCCCCCGCAGATTTGGTTCATGCAGCCCCCTAGGCTCTACCAAAGTGGCAAATTCCATTTAGGATTTGTGGGCCCCCTTTTCACACTTGTCCTTTTTTGTTGTCGGAGTCCCTCTATAAACGCCCATTCAATCTATCCCATTGCACGCTGCAGGGTCAACCTCTTACGCCCATCCGCCCCCCGAAGGTTAAGGGTATAGCCGGGGATATTTCCCATCTTTTTTGCACCTGAAGAATCTCTTTTTTATCTCTGCTGCAGTGCAATTTCAAAGGTGCCTTCACTTGGCCAAATTTTGTTGACTTTTTTGTTTTTTGGTGCCCGGGCCAGACTTTTCTTCCCTCGGGGCCGCACCATTTTTAATACCAATGAGGAGCTACTTTTTGACTCTCAGCAGGGGGTACCTTTGAAAAACACACACTCCCTTAAATCACTCAGGTTTAAACCCCCCGAACTGTAAAACCGGGCCCCCGGTTTGACAGCTTGATGCTGCATTACGCCATCGCGGATCTTGCGCACATGGGGCGTGGCGCGACCCCACGGACCCACCCGGTTGGGCAATTCTCACCCCATGAATTTTAGCCGGGTCTGTTTTCCTTTACCGGGGTCACAGCTTTTCCCCCCACGGTTGTTTAACCTCCTTAGGGCTCCAAATCGGGACTTTCCTCTTTTCACCGCTCATAAAAGAGCGGGCTCCTTTTTCACTTGTTCCTGTTTTTAGAGCGGGGGCAAGGGTTTGCTTCGCCTCTTTTCAGCTCTCCCCCCCCATGGCACCCCCTCTCTTCCCGCGTGCATCATGTGATCAGTTAGGGGGGCGTTTTGAAAGTTCATTAAAGCTCTGTCACCAATTCAATAAATCTCTGCACACAGAAACCCAAAATGGGGCTAGATATTCTTTCGTGACACCCAATTGGGGTGCCCCACCAGGGCCGGGGGTACTCGGACCGTCCCCATTTTTTTAAACAAGCAGCAGTGACTCGTTTTCCTGGCCCTGGGCATCTAATAAAATTGTCAAAGAGAGGCGGTGGTAGTTTGTAGGGGAATAAGTTTTGGCCCCGGTGTTCACTATATGCAGCCGACGCTGTGGTTCAGGGCCCCAGGGGGATGGTGATTTTGGAGAGAGTTACTCCCCACGGGGGGAGCGGGCCCCCCGGGGAAATAGGGATCGTTAGGGGTGGGACTTAAGGCAAAGAATAAGCAAAAGGAAAAAAAGAAAAAAACAGTTTTCTTACCATTTTTTTTATTGGTAAGTAAAATGCAATCCCCGGGGACGGTTAGAGATGAAGCCACCGGAAGCACAGGGGGCCCCCCCAGGGGGGTTTTGGGCCTTCCTGCCGCTCCTTTTTTTGGTCCCTCTGCCTGTACAAAATTTTGACCCCTTTTTGGTTTTTGGGTTTAACCTTATGCAAACAGCGTGAGCCTATCACGGGACTGTCGTTCACTGGCAGCCGTGGGCTTTGGGGCTGTTGCGGTAACTCCATTTTTCGTGTGGCAAGAGCTGCATTCCCCCCCCCCCAGTTTTTCGGGGGGCCTACATAACTGCAACCCCCGGACTCGTGCCCCTTTTTTTCAGCGCTTTTTCCCGGATCAGCTCGACACAGCTGAATTTCCCAGACCCCCTTTTTTTTCCGTTTTGCTCTCTTCCCACCCAGACAAAAAGACTTTTTTCCAAAAAATCTCCTTACCCACACTAACCCTCCCAAATTTTTTTCACCCCCCAAAACTTTTCCCTTTTTTGGATTAAACAATGTTTGGGTGCTCTTCCGTTCCGGCAACATCACCAACCTGTAAGGGGGCAATGTCACCGGGTAACGGACCTGGGGTCCCCCTTGTCTTGTGAACTAAACCTTTTTGTTCCATTAAAAGAGGGATAAAGGAAAAACCATTACAGATTGCTGCATACCAGGGGGAACTCCAAGTGACAAGATAGACACTTTTTGCATATCCGTTGATTCAAAGAATCCCAAAAGTAAAAGGAACTGTTAACAAGTTTTTTCCACCTAATCGAGAGCAGCATTGTAATGTAGTGTACAGTTCATAAGCGTTTGTGCTTGGGTGCGGGAAAACACATGAGACACAGGTTTGATAAAGAAGGACTTGTATACTTCAACAAGTGGAAAAAAGGGGTCACACAGTTTGCAACAGAAGCAGGAGCACAGCAGGCAAGTAATTTTAAGTTCAGCATTAACTCCCACAACAGGTTTCGGACCCTTTTCTCTGTTACCGTAATTCCGCAAACGGGGATTTATCAAATAGCAGGTTTCCAGAGTCCACAATTTGTTCCAAAGTTCCCAGAGGAAATAGCTGGAGACAAAGCCAAGGTTTCCAGGATCATCACAGGCTCACTGCAGGCTTGATTCAAGCACTGATTGCTCAGCTGAGGCTGCTTAAGAGGCAAGAGGGAGAGAAATCAGGGCGGGAACATGAAAGCTGAAACTCCATAATGACTGAGGGCAAGATACGCAGCAAGACAAAAGCAAAATGGCCGAGGAAAAACTGGTTTCAAGAAACATGTACAAAGAACCTTACATTACCCCCCCTTAGGGACAACCTCCGGATGACCTCAGACCATTTTGTCGGGGACCCTGATGAAACTGGCGGAGCAAGCGAGGACCCTTTAAAACTTATTGACTGGTTCCCAGAGTTTGTCCTCCACTGGGTAGCCCTGCCATTTAATCAAATTGTAACGATTTCTGTACAACCGGAATCTAGAATCCTTTTCCACCACAAATTCTTCCTGACCATCGACACACGGTCAGGCAAGGAGAAGAACGACCAGGAAACGTTTGGGTGTTGCAAGCCTTTAGAGGATACATAAAGACGGGTGGATTTCCATAGTTTCGGGCATTAAGACGAAAACAACGGCATTTATAATTTTAACGTTTTTTAAAGGGGCCAATGTATTATGTCCCAATTTAACGAGGAATCCTTAACTAATTTTCTGGTTGACAGCCAACCAAGTCTCCTACCTTAAAGCTGGTGCAGGTTTACGAAATTTATCTGCTGCTTTCTTGTACCTTCCGACCAATTCCAATTTTTTCCTTTAAAATCCAAAATTCTTTTGTAAAGACGTGATTCTTTCAGCCACTGCCGGCAAGGGCTTTTCAATGGGAAATCGAGGAAGAATTTAGGATATAACCTAAATTGGGGGTAAAAAGGATTGCTTAGTGGGCCTCTGAAGTTTTTTTAAAAGAGAACTCACCAGTGGAGTAGATCCACCCAATCATCCTTTAGGGGGCAGATAAAGCAGCGGGATACTGCTCCAGGCTGATTGGTTCGTTCTGTCTGTCCATTATCTGGGGGTAAAAGCAGAAGAAAGGTTTACTTTAATGCCAATGCGGCACAGAAATTTTGCCCAAAAACCTTGAATGAATTGCACCCCTCGACCGAAATGATCATCCGGAAATCCATCAAGCGAAACACATTCTTAATCATCAAATCTGATGTCTGTTTTGCATGGGTAAACCGACACAGGGGAAAAATGAGCTGCCTTTGTTAGACGATCAACCACCACAGAATGGTGTTTTTTCCTTGAGAGTTGGTAACTCCACAATGAAGTCCTAGAAATGGATCCCAGGCGGGACGGGGTGGGAAGGGTTGCAACAGACCAGTTGGTGAGGAGCGAGGGTTTTTGCATCTTGCACAACTTCACATGAAGTGACATAGTTTAAAACTTCTTTTCCCGTAAGGGCCACCAAAAGAAAGGAAAGAATTTCTTTGGTTTTAGAACCTCTATGCCCAGCTATCTTGGAATCGTGGATAGTTGCAATACTCTCAATCAAAGTTTCAGGTATATACAGACGTTGTCCCCCGAATCCACACACCCATTCTTAAAGACAAAATACGTCCCTTGGGGTTGTGCAAAAAAGAAAACCGCATGGTAAGCTTCCTTGATGTCTTTAAGTAGGTCTTGATTTTTAATCACTCCCAGGAATCTAAGCAGGAAGAATAGTCTTGGAGGAGTAAGTGGACGGGTCTCTGCTGAATGAATCCTAGAGAGTCATCAGCCTTTCCATTGCGCGATCCTGGCCTAAAAGAAAATTACAAAATTAAAATTGGTTTTAGGAAAGATTTTCCCGCGAGCCTGGCGAGGAGTCAGGCACTAGCCACCTGATAAATTCAAGTTACATGGTCTGTCAGGACACTATTTGCTGTCACTCCCGAAGAAGGTGTCTCCATTCTTTGAAAGGGGGGCAAATTGGCCAACAATTCCTATTGCCCCCCTCGAGTTCCTCTCAGCCGAAGACAACCGTGGGAAAAGAAAGCACAGGGATGCAGACATTCTTCCACCTGTTCTCTGAGAGAGTATAGCCCAAGGCAACGCTGAAGCATCCACCTCTATTAAAAGGGCAAGTTCGGGGTTGGGATGTATAAGATAGGTGCGGTGGTAAATTTATCCTTTATGACGGGAAAATCTTCGGCTTGTCGGGTCCAGGAGAACCAGACCTTTCCGGGTAAGTTGGGGATAGGTAAACACTACCTCAGAGAAATTCCTAATGAAACGTCTATAAAGTTTGCAAACCCGAGAACCTGCACCCCTTCAATTCCTAGAATGGGCCAAATTTCCTTAAAGGCTTGGGTCTTGTTTCCCCATCCAAACTAATTCCTTGCGTAGACAGTACAATCCCAGAAATTGAATCCGCCATGGAATTCAACTTTCAAGTTTGATGTAAAGATGGTTCTGTCTTAGGCGTTTAAGACCATTCTCACAAGTCCCATGAGTTCCTCTGTGAGTTAAAAAAATAAGATATCATCCAGATAAATCACCCAAAATGTATCAGGATCCCTAAGATGTAAATCACCAAGTTTGAAAAGGGCGGGGCGTACTCAACCAAAAGCATGACTAATATTCAAATGCCCCATAGCTGACCTGAATCAGTCTTCCATTCACCCCCAGTCAATACGGCCAAGTTAAGGCCCCACGGAGATCCAGTTTAGAGAAAATTTTGGCATCCGCACTCTCCCAATAACTCGGGGAAATTAAAGGCAATGGATAACTTTTTCCTAATAAACCTTATTGAGTTCCCATAGTCTATCAGGGCCCTAAAGAGATCCATCTTCTTCTTCACAAAGAAGATGGGTGCACCTGCAGGAGATGAAGAGGGGCGAAAAGGGAACCCTTGGCTAGATTTTTCATCTATTATTTCCTTCAAAGCCTTTAAGCTCGGCCCCGCCAGGGGTAGATCTTACCAAAAGGTATCTCTGCTCCAGGCAAAATTCAATTGGACAATCATAGGGGACGGTTGAGGGGAACTGGCAGCGTTCTTCTTGTCACAAAAATCCAATATCCCTGGTATACAGCGGTAGTTCGGGGACGAAAAGGTTCCTTTAGAAACAGACAACCCTTAAATTTCTGGACCCCATCTTTTCCCGGGTTTAATTCCTTGGTCTCCCATTAATCTTAGGGTTCTGAGCCTGCAGCCAGGGTACCCCAGAATGATGGAAAGGGGAAAGAGATAACATAAAGGACGTTTTCTCCTAAATAACTTAACCCAAAGGGGACCCCCCAAAGCTCCGCTTCCTGATCCACTGGTCGGGTCACAGGGACCATCCACATCCTCCATCTGTACTGGAGTAGCCTTTTTCACTGAACGTATCCCCTGTTTCAGACAAAGGAGATATCCATAAAATTTCCACTTGCCCCTGAGTCGATCATAGCAGAGCTAGACACCCAGACTGAGTCAACCCAGATTTTGATGGAAAGGAAGCAATGAGAATTGTTTTACTTACAACTCAGCTGGGACACCGCTGAGGAAACCTTGAAAAATCGCAGCGTTTACACAGTCATCATCCCAGAACTAACGAGTTTAAGTCCGAGAAATCAATATCTCTTGCAGCAGATCTCTCTGGAGCCTGAGGCTCGGACATGACAGATCTCCTCTCGCAACATTCACAGTGAATGACTGCCGCAGTAGTCTTACGAGAACGCTGGGGCAGTTATAAATGAAGTGCCCTGATTACCACGGTAGAAACATAATTTTCCTTTAAAAACGATTTCTTGCGTGCATCCTAACCCGTCTTTGTAAAGAGTCCACCTGCATGGTTCAGGATCGGTTCCCGTGTGATCCTACTCAAAGGTTCCTTAGCTGAGGAGGGAGGTGGAAAAGGTTAGTGCGATTATTTTCGAACCATCTCTCTTGTCCTGCGTTCAGTTAGACGAGCATCAATACGGATACAGTAAGTTAATAAAGTCCCCTAACGCAGTGGAGGGTCGGCACGAGCAAGTTCATCCTTAATCAGAGAGACAACCCTTTCCGAAAAATAGATTTTTTGGCAGAACTGTCCCAAGTGGTATCGAGAGCCCATCTCCTGAAATCCAAGGCAATTCACTACAGAGCGCTTACCTTGGCGCAAAGTTAACATGGCTGCTTCAGCTGTTGCACCTCGATTGGGGTCATCAAACACCCGCCCCATGTGCTGAAATGAAAGCATCAAGATGATTCAAACATTCATCCCCAGTCTCAATCAGAGGGTTTGCCCACATCAAAGCCTTATTGGTAAGCAACATGATATAGTAAGCACTTTGGATCATTCAGTGGGAAATTGTGAACATGTGCAGAGAAAAATAGATTGCATTGATTAATAAATCCCCTGAATTTCTCACGTTCACCGCCAAAATGAAAAGTGGGTAACTTAGGGATCCCAGAACTTGGGGTTATGGCAGGAGCCTGGATCGTTCCTCAGAGCCTCAATCCTGGCTCGAAATCCTGGTAGTTGTTCCAAACACTGCAAATTTGATTAGTGAGGTCCTGTAAGGCTTGCAAAACGGGTCTTTAAAGTCTGTACATCTGAAAGGATTGTATCAGTCACTCCGCACAGCTCCTTTATGCGAGCCTCCATCTTCCAGATCTTTTAAGGCAGAAGTACTGTGAAGGAGAAGAAAGAAAGAAAAAAAAAAAAAAAACACAATATTGAACACTCCAGAGTAAAAATAAGGGAATGCGCTCACCTGGAATGGTTGTGAGAAGTCACAACCACTGTCATCACAGAAGGAATAAACGGACATCTGATATCCACAGTCCAGCAGACACGGCCTTCCCAACCCAGCAGACACTAACATGGCTTCAGAATCTCGAATGTATGGTGTACAGTTCATATAGCGTCTTGTGCTTGGGTGCGAGGAAACACATGAGACACAGGTTTTGATATAGAAGGACTTGTATTACTTCATACAAGTGGCAAAAAGGGTCACAACAGTTTGCAGGTACAGAAGCAGGAGACACAGCAGGCCAGAGTAATTTTAAGTTCAGCAATAACTCTCCACAACAGGTTCAGGATCTCTTCTCTGTTACCGTAATTCCATGGAAACGTGGATTTATCAAATAGCAGGTTTCCAGAGCCCACAAGTGTTCCAAAGTTCCTCAGTAGGAAATAGCTGGAGTACAAAGTCCAAGGTTTCCAGGAGTCAGGTCACAGGCTCACTGCAGGCTTGATTCTGAAGCATTGATTGCTCACTGAGGCTGCTTAAGAGGCAAGAGGGAGAGAATCGGGGCGGGAAACATGAAAGCTGGAAACTCCATATTGACTGAGGGCAAGAATAGCTGCAGCAAGACAGAAAGCAAAATGGCCGACGGAAAAACTGAGTTTCAAGAAACATGTACAAAGAACCTTACAAGCATGATATAGGTCCAGAGACCGTGATTCCAAAGATATATCACTTACTGATATGCTTGCTGTGGTTTTGATAATATCACTGTTTTATCAGCTAAGGATAATCACTAGAGGACTTATAAAATTGCTGCCATGTAGCTTCCCATATTCCTGAGCTCTGGATAACTGAAGTTTGCACTATTGATTTACAGCTTCTGCCTATTGTAGGGGCCCCTGCATGCATCCATCCTCCAGCAGGGATACCGACTCATTCATCGCAACGGCACCTGTCCTGCACTTCCTCCTCCTGCTGCTGCCTGGGGTCTGCGCATGGCTCGCAGATTCCTGGTCATTGTGCTTAGGGCGCGCACTTACGATCTTTTAAAGGGACAGTGGGCATCGTCCTAAAGTGTCCCAAGTCAATGGCTGAGAGACACTTATTATTTAAAGACATTCGTCTGACAAGACGATCTGACCTCCATCTTTCAACTTCCATCTTTCAAATTACAGATTTCTAATTACTATACTATGAATTAGACTAGAATTCTAGAATGCATTTGGCCACCTATCGCTCCTGCAATATCATCTGTACCACTCTAATCAAGCTGTTTCTCCTCTTCCTACAGGTATGCACCAAATTTCCCCAGCTTTGCCAAATTCCTGTGACTGTGTTTTGTGAGCTGCATTAATTTTGTATGGTATGCACCAAATTTCCCCAGCTTTGCCAAATTCCTGTGACTGTGTTTTGTGAGCTGCATTAAATTTTGTATGGTATGCACCAAATTTCCCCAGCTTTGCCAAATTCCTGTGACTGTGTTTTGTGAGCTGCATTAATTTTGTATGGTATGCACCAAATTTCCCCAGCTTTGCCAAATTCCTGTGACTGTGTTTTTGTGAGCTGCATTAATTTTGTATGGTATGCACCAAATTTCCCCAGCTTTGCCAAATTCCTGTGACTGTGTTTTGTGAGCTGCATTAATTTTGTATGGTATGCACCAAATTTCCCCAGCTTTGCCAAATTCCTGTGACTGTGTTTTGTGAGCTGCATTAATTTTGTATGGTATGCACCAAATTACCCCAGCTTTGCCAAATTCCTGTGACTGTGTTTTGTGAGCTGCATTAATTTTGTATGGTATGCAGTCATCTATGCAGCTTTTCTCTGTTTTTGACTGTTTATCAAGTGCATATAGTATCCCTGGCATTTCACTTACCCATCTTCCTGTATTCACAATGCATTCATTCCCCTTGTGTCTCCATGCATACCTGAGCTGCCAGTCCCTTCCCCCCTCTTTTATTAGCTTTGCTTAACTGTGACCATGTGGTCTGGGTAATCACGCCCACAACCCCCCTCACAGCTGCTTCCTCTCAAGCGCACATTTAGCCTCAGACATTCGTCTGACAAGACGAGTCTGACCTCCATCTTTCAACTTCCATCTTTCAAATTACAGATTTCTAATTACTATACTATGAATTAGACTAGAATTGGACTGGAATTTGACTGTAAGTTTTACAGAATAAATAACCACTACCATGTTTCCTTTTCTTTCACTTTCACCCCCATACTACTTACTTTTTTCCTATTCCCTGTAATCCCCCCACCTAGTAAGGAAGTAGTCATTTCCCCTCCATTCTCCCCAGACATCTCACCTTCTCCTCAGAACTGTTCCTCCACATACAATCCTTTTCTCCAGAAACACACGGCCACACCATGTCTTATCCTGTTCCCACCTTCTAACGCTCTGTCTGTTACTCCTCACTGCTGGTGACATATCCCCAAATCCCCAAATCCTGGCCCTCCTCAACACATCCCCACACTCACTTCTATCACCCTGCCACGATCCTCTACACTCTTCGCAACCATGATAACCTCATACCTATTCACCCAGCCCCCACTCCCCCGGTCCACCTACCTGGAGCACTATGAAACGCACGCTCTGTCTGCAATAAACTGTCATTTATCCACAACCTCTTCATCACCAATAAACTCTCCTTCCTTGGCATCACCGAAACCTGGCTCAATCCCTCTGACTCAGCCTCACCAGCTGCACTCTCATACAGTGGATTCCACCTATCTCACACCCCCCGCCCCAGCAACAAACGTGGTGGAGAGTTGGTTTGCTCCTATCTGACACCTGCTCCTTTGCCCCAATTCCACTACCCCCCTCCGCTACTACTCCCTCATTTGAGGTGCACTCCGTCCGCATCTACTCCCCCTCCAACCTCCAGCTGGCTGTCATCTACCGCCCCCCAGAACTTGCCATCTCCACCTTTCTCGATCACTTCACCACCTGGCTGCTCCATTTCCTCTCTGTTGACATCCCCACTATCATTATGGGTGACTTCAACATCCCCATTGATGCTTCCACCCCAGCGGCCTCTAAACTTTTATCGCTCACTGCCTCCTTTGGCCTCACTCAATGGTCCTCTGCGGCCACTCACAAAGATGGTCACACACTCGACCTTATCTTCACCCGCCTCTGTTCCCTTACTAATCTCACTAACTCACCCCTTCCCCTGTCTGACCACAACCTACTGACGTTCTCTTCTCTCTCCTCTTCTAGTGCACAACCCCACTCCACAAACTCACTCACCCTCGCAGAAATCTCAAACACCTCAATTTACCAATGCTCTCCGAGTCCCTCCTCCCTCTTACAGACATATCTTCACTTCATGACACAGATTTTGCTGCCACCTTTTATAACACTGCAATAACAGCAGCACTTGATTCGGCTGCCCCCCTCACACATAGCAAAACTTGTACAATCAACAGGCAGCCCTGGCTGACCAGCCTCACCAAAGAACTGAGACGGGCTTCCAGGGTTGCTGAGCGGAGATGGAAAAAATCCGCTCTGCCGAGCACCTAACCGCATACAAGCAGTCCCTCACCAGCTTCAAATCCACACTCACTGCTGCAAAGCAAACTTACTTCTCATCTGTCATATCCTCCCTGTCTCACAACCCTAAACAGCTCTTCAACACTTTCAATTCAACTAATTAACTCTAAACACATGCAAAAGATTCCTGAGGCTTTTAAAAAACCCTGCCTGGTTCATTACTCAAAACCCCCATCATGGGTAAGACTAGCGACCTGACTGATGTCAAGAAGGCCATCATTGACACCCTCAAGCAAGAGGGTAAGACCCAGAAAGAAATTTCTCAACAAATAGGCTGTTCCCAGAGTGCTGTATCAAGGCACCTCAATGGGAAGTCTGTTGGAAGGAAACAATGTGGCAGAAAACGCTGTACAACGAGAAGAGGTGACCGGACCCTGAGGAAGATTGTGGAGAAGGACCGATTCCAGACCTTGGGGGACCTGAGGAAGCAGTGGACTGAGTCTGGTGTAGAAACATCCAGAGCCACCGTGCACAGGCGTGTGCAGGAAATGGGCTACAGGTGCCGCATTCCCCAGGTAAAGCCACTTTTGAACCATAAACAGAAGCGCCTGACCTGGGCTACAGAGAAGCAGCACTGGACTGTTGCTAAGTGGTCCCAAGTACTTTTTTCTGATGAAAGCAAATTTTGCATGTCATTCGGAAATCAAGGTGCCAGAGTCTGGAGGAAGACTGGGGAGAAGGAAATGCCAAAATGCCTGAAGTCCAGTGTCAAGTACCTACAGTCAGTGATGGTGTGGGGTGCCATGTCAGCTGCTGGTGTTGGTCCACTGTGTTTCATCAAGGGCAGGGTCAATGCAGCTAGCTATCAGGAGATTTTGGAGCACTTCATGCTTCCATCGGCTGAAATGCTTTATGGAGATGAAGATTTCATTTTTCAGCACGACCTGGCACCTGCTCACAGTGCCAAAACCACTGGAAAATGGTTTACTGACCATGGTATTACTGTGCTCAATTGGCCTGCCAATTCTCCTGACCTGAACCCCATAGAGAATCTGTGGGATATTGTGAAGAGAAAGTTGAGAGACGCAAGACCCAACACTCTGGATGAGCTTAAGGCCGCTATCGAAGCATCCTGGGCCTCCATAACACCTCAGCAGTGTCACAGGCTGATTGCCTCCATGCCACGCCGCATTGAAGCAGTCATTTCTGCAAAAGGATTCCCGACCAAGTATTGAGTGCATAACAGAACTTTATTATTTGATGGTTTTTTTGTTTGTTTTTAAAAAACACTTTTATTTTATTGGATGGTTGAAATATGTTAATTTTTTGAGACAGGTTTTTTGGGTTATCAGGAGTTGTATGCAAAAATCATCAGTATTAAAACAATAAAAGACCTGACAAATTTCAGTTGGTGTGTAATGAATCTAAAATATATGAAAGTTTAATTGTAATCATTACATTATGGAAAATAATGAAATTTAGCACTGTATGCTAATTTTTTGAGAAGGACCGGTATATAAAAACATAGAGACCCAGAATAAAATCCTTTAATTGAAAGAGTGACACAGACTCCTTTAATAAATCTTAATTAAACCATACTTACAACATCGCACATTTCTACCGATGCCATTGTCTTCTGCAAAAGAGTTAAATAAAAGCAACAATATTCCTCACTTTTCTGAAGAAAAGATGATAATCCATTTGTCCCACGATGGGTCTAGCTCTGCTACATCTAGTTGGCAGGCTGCATGGTTGCATGATGCAACCATACAGCCTGTCATCCAGCAGAGACACTGAGCAGTGTGTGCTCAGTGTCTCCCTGTCAACTCCTATACCTGTCTGACAGAACCACGAGCGTGAGCAAATTTACACACTTGTGAGGCTGTCAGAAGGGTACTTGGAGTTCACAGCTAATGAACTCACTTCACTTTTCTGAAGTCAGCGCGAGCTTGGTGGGAAATTTTTCTATGGCGCTCCTGCTGATGTCAGATAGGTGTAAATGACATCGAGAATTGACATAGAGAGTATAAATGACAGAAAATGTCTCTATGTAAAAGCTCATGTTAAAATCGGATAACAATTGCACTGTATTCAGATGTAAATTGGATTGTACTTGCCTGAAAAACACTTAACACTTGCATTGCACTCAACAAACATGCAAGGGCGAGTCACTTGAATATACTGAGGAGAATAGCTAATTACTCACCGAGTAACAAATAGCCCAAATACTGTACTGTTCGTGCGAGTAACGAATAGTGCTGAATATATTCACTCATCACTAATTAGCTCACATGTAAATAAATGCAATGAGCTAAGACTACATGGTGACTTGGTCAAATATTGGTGCACAACCACTCAGTCCTACTAAATATGTAGGACACAGTATTGCAGTGACCAGTGTGAGCAGTTGTTTGAAGTTTCCAGCAGATTTATATTTTGAATAGCTGTATTACATATGAGAGATATCTGAGGGAGATATATAAGATAAAAAAAAATTGGTGAGAACATGATGTAAGCTTGCAGTTGGACAGCTTCTCAAAGGGAGATATGTGTCATAGAGGTACTTAGCTTCTGTGATGTAAAGACAGAAAAAATCAGGCTCTAGCACAAGAAGTGCTGAGAGGGTTAATAGGGCGTGGCAAGGGTTTGGTTTTAGGAGCAGTCAGAAAGAGATGGGCTGGGCTGGCTGCTCCCATATCTACAACCCTTGGCTGTGGTACAGCCCATATAAAGTAGCCAGGCTGTCTAATTAGTGTCTGTGTGGCTCAGTTTTTGCTAGAGACTGAGTGAAAGATGGACATCTAAACAGGTGGGCCTGTGCTATTCATGGACTGGTTTTTTTTTCCGTGTTTTCTATTTTAATTTGTTAAGCTGGATGGTTTTATGATATTTAATAAATCACACTTTTGTTTTGAACCAAAGAATCAGATGCTTGCACCAGTGTCTACCAGAGAGCTGATCCCTTACAATATGTATAGATGGGCATATTTCTTTTGTAGTACCATGCAGGTGTATTAGATCAATATAAGTGTACTTTCTTCTGTGATTTTTCGGTTGTCTTCTGTTGCAATCCTGTGAGCAGATATGGAATGGAAACAAACAAACTGAAAAAAGAAGTAAAGATTTTCTTTTTGTTTCCAATTCCATGGTTACAACTAAAGATGAACAGATCGCTTCAGCAACCCTGGTACATGTCAGTGTTCTATGGCCGTTGAAAGGAACTCCGCAAATTTTTTGAGCTTCTGGATTTGATGGCGCTTGTGGTACACAGGTGACGTCTCGCCAGCTCAGCTAACCGTAAGCCAAGCCTAGGATCCCGGTGGATAAGGAAATTTGCGTAGCTCCTTTCCATAGCCAGAGAGTAATGACCTGGACCATGGACTGGGGTTGGGCAATGCAATCCGTTCATCTCTAGCAACAGATTTTAACCCCTTAGTGACAGAGCCAATTTGCGGCTTAATGACCGGACCAATTTTTACAATTCTGACCACTGTCACTTTATGAGGTTATAACTCTGGAACTCTTTAACGAATCCAGCTGATTCTGAGATTGTTTTTTCGTGAGATATTGTACTTCACGTTAGTGGTAAAAATTTTTTTATATGACTTGCTTTTATTTATGAAAAAAAATGGTAATATGGCGAAAATTTAGAAAATTTAGCAATTTTCAAAATTTAAATTTTTATGCCCTTAAATTAGAGAGATATGTCACACAAATTCCTTAATAAATAACATTTCCCACATGTCTACTTTAATTCAGCACAATTTTGGGAACAAATTTTTTTTTCGTTACGAAGTTATAAGGGTTAAAAGTTGACCAGCGATTTCTCATTATCACAACACCATTTTTTTTTAGGGACCACATCACATTTGAAGTCACTTTGAGGGGTCTATATGATAGAAAATACCCAAAAATGACACTATTCTAAAAACTAAACCCCTCACGGTGCTCAAAACCACATTCAAGAAGTTTATTAACCCTTTACGTGCTTCACAGGAACTGAAACAATGTGGAAGGAAAAAATTAACATTTAACTTTTTTTTGCAAAAACTTGTCTTCGGAACCAATTTTTTTTATTTTCACAAGTGTTAAAAGAAAAAATGAACCACAAAATGTATTGTGCAATTTCTCCTGAATACGCCGATACCCCATATGTGGGGGTAAACCATTTTTTTGGGCGCACGGCAGAGGTCGCAAGGGAAGGAGCCCCATTTGACTTTTTCAACGCAGAATTGGCTGGACGGCATGTCACGTTTAGAAAGCCTCTGATGTGCCTAAACAGTGGAAACCCCCAACAAGTGACCCCATTTTGGAAATTAGACCCCTTAAGGAACTTATCTAGATGTGTGGTGAGCACTTTGAACCTCCAAGTGCTTCACAGAAGTTTATAACGCCCGGGAGTGAAAATAAAAATCATATTTTTTCCACAAACCTGATCATTTAGTCCCCAATTTTTTATTTTCCCAAGGGTAACAGGAGAAATTAGACCACAAAAGTTGTTGTCCAATTTGTCCTGAGTGCGCTGATACCCCATATGTGGGGGGGAAACACTGTTTGGGCGCACGGCAGAGCTTGGAAGGGAAGGAGCGCCGTTTGACATTTTCAAACCAAAATTGGCTGGAATTGAGATTGGACACCATGTCGCGTTTGGAGAGCCCCTGATGCGCCTAAACAGTGGAAACCCCCAACAAATGACACAATTTTGGAAACTAGACCCCGTAAGGAACTTTTCTAAATGTGTGGTGAGCACTTTGAACCCCCAAGTGCTTCACAGAAATTTATAACGTAGAGCCGTGAAAATAAAACAAATATTTTTTTCCTCAAAAATGAATCTTTAGCCCGCTATTTTTTTATTTTCCCAAGGGTAATAGGAGAAATTGGAGAAATTGGACCCCAAAAGTTGTTGTACAATTTTTCCTGAGTACGCTGATACCCCATATGTGGGGTGGAACCACTGTTTGGGCGCATGGGAGAGCTTGGAAGGGAAGGAGTGCCATTTTGTAATGCAGACTTTGATGGAATGCTCTGCGGGCATAATGTTGTATTTGCAGAGCCCTTGATGTGCCTAAACAGTAGAAACCCCCTGCAAGTGACACCATTTTGGAAACTAGACCCCCCAAGGAGCTTATCTAGATGTGTGGTGAGCACTTTGAACCCCCAAGTGCTTCACAGAAATTTATAAACACAGAGCCGTGAAAATAAAAAATCATTTTTTTCCTTAAAAATGATTTCTTTTAGCCAGCTATTTTTTATTTTCCCAAGGGTAACAGGAGAAATTAGAACCCAAAATTGGTGTGCAATTTGTCCTGAGTACGCTGATACCCCATATGTTGGAGTAATCCACTGTTTGGGTGCACGGCAGGGCTCGGAAAGGAGTGAGCGCCATTTGACTTTTGAACGCCACGTAGTGTTTGGAAACCCCCTGATGTGCCTATATAGTGGAAACCCCTCAATTATAGCTCCAACCCTAACCACAACACACCCCTAACCCTAATACCAATCCTAACCCTAATCCCAACTCTAATTCCAACCCTAATTGTAACCCTAAGGCCGGGGTCAGACACAACTACAAAAAATCGGACCGTTTTAGTCGGTCGATTATCGGAACAAAATGAAAACATCACACATCCGCCTGGCATCCGATTTTCCTTCAAAGATGCGATTTAGTCGCATGTGTGTGTACCTTGTAACATCCGATTTTCATGCGACCAGCGTTTTTTTGTTGCAGCTTACCAAAAAGGACCAATAACGGTTTTGAGGCCTGATACTCATTTAAATCATCAGGCAGAGCTATATTTAAGTGCTCTGCTACAGCTGTGACTCTCCCACCTTTGCACTGGTGTCATTTTGTTCCTTGTGCTTAGTGCTTGCTAGCTGCTTTATCCAAACATGAGCTACACACTCAGATTTACTCCCACTGAGCGTGTGCTGTTCCATTGGGTTATATCCAGACGTTTTGGGGAACCATATCCTGTAATAGCAGATCCCAGAAGATGCACAAGAATGTGGGTACATCCACTTTTGACAAGAAGGATAACTAAAGGCCATTTTCACCGTCTATATTTGTCACTGCGTAGGCATGGAGATAAGTTTTTCCAATATTGTCGAATGAGCATAGCTACCTTTGATACGTTGCTTGACATTGTGCGCCCTGGGATCACATTTCAGGACACCAGGATGAGAAAAGCAATTTCTGCAGAGGAACGACTTCTCCTAACAATAAGGTATGTGTGTCAACGATATGTTGATGATGTTTTCCTCGACATAGTGACTTTGCAAGTGTTTGAGCACACTTCTTGGAAACTTATAATGTGAGTAATGTATTTCTGAAGCTTACCTATCGAAATGATTGGCTTTGGTGTATTCCACAGAAGCCATGGCTTGTAATCTAATTTCCAGCATGTGTGGTCTAACAAACTCAAGCATTGTAAGTGTTGTGCATGCTGTGTTTGTTGTTTTTGGTGCTGATTTCTCCATGTTCTATGTGTGTTACAGGTTCCTTTCTACTGGCATGTCCTACGCTGCTCTGCACTTAGAGTTCTTAATAGGCCGATCAACAATTTCAGGCATTGTGCGGTCAACTTGTGTTGAAATTTGGAACAGACCACATGAAGACGTCATGCCTGAGCCAAAAATGAGTGACTGGTTGAGGATAGCACAGGGTTTTGCCGAAAATTGCCAGTTTCCACACTGTATAGGAGCCCTGGACGGCAAGCACATACGTGTTCGTAAACCTCCTAACTCAGGCTCCCAATTCTTCAATTACAAACAATATTTTTCAGTAGTTTTGTTGGCCTTGGTCGACACAAACTACATGTTTATAATTGTAGACATTGGGGCCTATGGAAGGACTGGAGACTCAAGAGCCTTCAATACTTCCATAATGGGTAGGCGGATACGCAATAACCAACTGGACCTACCACCAGCAAGTTAACTTACAGACTCTATTCCAGAACATGTGCCTTATGTTATAGTAGCGGATGAGGCATTTCAATTAAGCCGTAATGTAATGAGGCCATATCCCCGTCGTTATCTCACCCATCGGCGTAGAATATTTAATTGTCGCCTGTCATGTGCTCGGCGGCTGGTGGAGTGCACATTTGGAATTCTTTTAGCTAAATGGCGGGTACTTCAATCTGCAATTCAACTCAGTGAACAGAATGTTAATGTGGTCCTCAAATCATGTGTGGTCCTACATAATTTTTGTAGAATCCATGAATGCTCCTCACAACATGTGGGTGAGTTAGCTTCTGTGAATGTGTCTTTGCCTATGTCACCACCCATCCATCCCCGTCGTCCCCCTTCAGGCCTAAAAGTACGTAATGTGTTGACTCAATATTTTGTGTCCCCTGAGGGTGCTACTGTCTGGCAAGAGGAGGCATTATTACACATGTAGTGTGCCTATGTTGCTGTGTCATAAAGATATTTATGCTCACTTAATTGTATATGTTGTGTTTGTTTTTGTGTCATATTGTGTGTAAGTTAGGCACACCATAACATATTTAACTAAACAGCTACATATTTAAATAATCAGATACAATTAATGCGAGTCAAAACAATTTTTTATGTAGAAGATCATGTTTTGTCGCTGTAAACATAATGAACAATTACAACTGGCTCATAAATTATTTTAAACATATTTCCTGAGAAAATTGAAGGACTATAACAAACTATAATGTTCATAACTTAAAACAAATAGAACAAAAATACATTACACCTATAACTGGTGGTAGGTGTGGGGTGGTGAAGGTGGAGGGCCAGATTGTGAGGGCTGCCTTGACTGCTCTCCAGCCACTGTGTCACCATGAGTAGTTTGCTGTCTGCTTGTTGCTGGCTCTGTATGTGGGTTTGGGTAAGGGAAGGTTGGGAACTGTTGTGGGTAGTCATAATATGACTGCCCACTTACACTGTAGCCCCCAAAATGCCCATGTCGACCATACCCATGTTGTGGCCAGCATTGAACATTGGGTATGGTCGAGTGGGCATATTGTGAATGGGCACTCTGTCCCATGGCTTCTTCTTTATACGGAGCTCCAGCTGGGGAGCTCTGTATAAAGAAGGAACTGCAGTAGGATGAGGAGGAGGAGTTGGGTTCTGTTGGACACAAGGAGGAGGTGGAGGATGATGATGAGGAGAAGGATCAGAGGCTGAAGCAGATTGTGATGGATTTGGTCCAAACAACCTTAAGACATTTTCCGGACCAACCAGCCATCTTTCTAGATAATCTAGTAGGTTGCTTGGATCATTAGGCGCTGTTCCAGCATCCAAAACAATCTGCAGTCCGCTTCTGATCCGCAGTCTGTGCTGTCTTGGAATAGCCCGGAGGTAACGGGCCAGACTGTGGCAAAATCCCTCCTCCCCATCATCATTTGCTACACTGGACAAATAGTCCAGAACTCCTCGGTCCACCTGCCTCCTTGTGCCAGAACCAACTCCTTCTCTTCTACGCCTGGCTCGCCGTGCCACAACTGCAGGAGGCGAAGCCACATCCAGGGGCATACCAGGGCTGCTGCTGAGGGGAGGGTCTTGGGACTCAAGAGGCAAGCTCTCTGACTCCACTGCTGGTGGTGGTGGTGGTGATGCTGCTGCTGCACTTGCTGCTGATGACGGCCCAGCCTCCTCAACATCACCCACGGGGTCGATCACTGCCTCAGAGTCAGAAGCTGGGTCTCTCTCAGTAAGGTTTGACTCGGTGCTAGAGAATAAAAAAATTGTATTACAATTTATTCTTAAAAATAGCAATACACTTTGTACAGACATTAACTTACGGTCGCAAATCCATAGCTGGAGCCAGAAAATTCAGTCTATCATAATAGACATATTTGCGTTTACTGGTTGCTGCTGCCCCACTGCGCCCCCTCAGCTGTCTCTCTCGCCTGTAGCAGTCTCTACAGCTGCGCCAACGCCTTGTAACATCTGAGACTGAAAAAGTAACGGATAAAATAAGAAATTATACTTATCTGCCCTTGTTATGTATTTTAAAAATAAATACCGTACAACAGCAATATTATATTTTTTTGGCGTGTTAGGGGTACAGAACACCACAACATATTGTATGTAGATAAAATAACAACTTAATATTACAAGGGGTCATACATACAAAGCTCTATGACATATGTGTCACAATAATGAGCATTTATTTGTGACACAGCGATGGAATTAACAAAAGGGTCACATATTAAGTACTTCACCTAGGCATTTATTGCGTAGGCACACATTTTTAACTTGAAACTTGGCGACCATTGCAGTTGGAGCTAAATATCACACCACCACTGACGGCACCTGAACCTTCATCCTACCAGGACTTTCAGTTCATCCCTGCCCTGTGGGATTCCTGTATATATGGGCTGGAGCCTTTTAAAGTTCTCATATCCCACAGTGGCCTCCTCTGTTCCTTTTGTGGTATCTTCCTTAAGGTTTGAGAAAGACCCATTGCAGGGTCGAAACATTACCTCTACACCTTGTTGATGCTGTGCTGTTTTCAATTTAAACTTTTTGCACTTGCATTTAAAGATTGTTGGAGTGCGGCTGTTTTTCAAATTACAGGAGCTAAATATTAGATGTGCTTGGAGTACTCACATAGCACTGGGGGTTCATCAGGCATAAGTGTTTTTTTGGCCACATTTATGTTTCACATATAAGGGTACAGGGACATTATAACACATTGTTGTTGGTACATACTGAGTAGTAATACAGTATTTTAAGCGTTTTCAAGACGTTACTTACTAATGCGTTCTTGGTCCTCCATAGACCTGTCGCCAAAATCTGGAAACATCTGTCCACATATTCTCCGCCAAGCCGCGTCCTTCCGCGAGCGGTTTGAATAATTTTGATCCCGCTGGTCCCAAAGTTCTGGTCTCTCCTGGACCAGAACGATCAACATCTCAACATTGATGTAACTGGCCATGGTTCTGGACTCCGTGGAGGCGGTTTCCTGTTTGGGTTTGAATTTTCGTAGCCTAATTAGCATGTGAGCCCTTCCTGGCAATTATCCTGATGCAATTTCCTGACACCTGGGATAGTGGTGCGATTTAATCGGAAGTCACACGTGCGGTCCGTTTGTAATCCGATTTTTCATCGCTCCCATAGACTTGCATTGGCGATAGTCGACCCACAATCGGTGCACTCGGACGATTAAAACGGACCACAAAAAATCGGATACTGGGAGCTGATCCATAGATCAACATAGGGCAGACTGCAATACGATATTTCATCGTATTGCAGTCGTCCGATTCTGTCGCCAGTGTGACGCCGGCCTAACCCTAGTTGTAACCCTAACCCTAATTGTAACCCTAACCCTAAAGCTAGGTTCATATTGCGTTTTACCTGCCCGTTCAACACATAGCTTTGACGGGCTGGTAACCCGCTAGCGCAGTGTGCTAGCACAGATGAATCATCTGCGCTAGCGGTGACGGAGCCCAGACGCAGCAGGCTCTGTCACTGAATAATGGCATGTCGCGAACCCATGCCGCTTTACGGCATGCTTCGTGATGCGCCCTCAAATGGGGGTGAATGGCAGCGTTAACGTACTGCGTTTTACCGCGGTGTAACGCAGTCCGTCTAACAGACTGCCATAACGCAGTATGAACCCAGCCTAACCCTAACCCTAATTCCAACCCTAACCCTAATTATAACCCTAACCCTAATGGATAAATGAAAATAAATAACATTTCTTTATTTTATTATATGTCCCTAACTAAGGGGGTGATAAAGGGGGGGTTTATGTACTGTTTTTTTTATTTTGATCACTGTGATAGTTTATCACAGTGATCAAAATCTACTTTTAGAGAATGAATGAATCATTTTTTGAATCTGCTGCCAGGTAGATTCGGCGGGCGCACTGGGCATGCACCCGCCATTTTTTTTTACAGGATGAATAGGCCAGGAGGATCGGAGGACAGGGGAAGCTGCCAGAGGACAGGGGGACATGGGGAACACCTGCAGGTACCAGGGGGAATCGGGGTTCCCGGGGACCCTATTTCTCTCCCCTCTGATGTGCGATCACATCAGAGGGGAGAGAAATTACAGGCAGGATCGTGGCTTTGTTTTTTCTTTTGCGATCACCGTTATATGACGATTGCAAAAGAGTGGGGACTGCAGGGGACCCTTATTATGTTCTCTGGGGTCTCGGCTACCCCAGGCAGCCGAGACCTCAGAGAAAATCGCCCAACCCCCGGCACCTCGCAGAGGGCGCACTATGCATGTGCCCGCCATTTTAGAGTATGGAGGCGGCACCGGGGGACACAGGAGGGCCCTAATACCACCAGGGGCCACAAAGGGAGGATCGGGGACCCTATTTCTCTCTCCTCTGATGTCCGATCACATCAGAGGAGAGAGAAATTAAATGGCACATCAGTTGTTGTTTTTTTCTGTTGCGATCGCCGTTATAGGGTTACTAATGGCGATCGCAACACCAGGGTTGGTAAAAACCAACCCGATTCATGCTCTCTGGGGTCTCGGCTACCCACGGTAGCCGAGACCACGGAGAAAATCCAACTGTGGGGGGCGCTATACACTTTTTTGTGGTTTAAGTACCCTTAATGACCGTCGATAAAGAACCTGTATATTATTAGTAGTAACACTACAACACTACAAACACTTCACAAGTTTTGTGATAAATAATGAAGTTATACCAATCTCTCTTTTTCATGTAAAAGGGTTGTACTAGTCTGCCAAGGAGAGGCTGATGTGAGTTTTGTGCAGTGCATTGGCACTCTCTTTTGGACCAGTCATCAAAGTAAACGGACCACAAAAAATCAGGGCAATGGGAATAGACGGGCAAAGTGCCAGAAAGGGCGAATCTAATTATAGATTTGCCCTTTCTGGGGTGTCTGGGGGCAGATGTTAGTAGCCAGGGGGGGCACAAAAAATGTACCCTCCCTAGGCTGTTATTATCTGCCCCCACTCGCTTTGCTTTGTCTGTCTGGTGGAGAAAATACAGCGGGAGCCCACGCATTTTTTTTCAACGAAATTACACCTTTAATTAACCCCTACATGTCTGAAATTTTGCACAAATACACTCATGTAATTGTAAGTTCTAAACAAATATCAAAATACAGGAAATTACATGGTTAACTGTGTGGAAACAATGTATCATTTCATGTCGGCTTCTGTGATTTCACAGAAGTCGGCAATTGAATTAGCGGCTATAACAGTATGTAGAAGTTTAGGAACTATAAATATATGTATATATACATGTCACAATGACATGTATATATATATATGTGTGTTCTATGTGTATATATCTATTCTTTTTTTTGTGATTGAAATACTATTCTTTTGGATCCATTATATGTCAGTTTTGCAAGCCTGCGAGAAAATCTCGCAAGTCGGATGAAAATCGGATGTTACAAGGTACACACACATGCGACTAAATCGCATCTTTGAAGGAAAATCGGATGACAGAAGCATGTGTGATGTTTGCATTTTGATCCGACAATCGACCGTCTAAAACGGACCGATTTTTTGTGGTTGTGTGTGACGCCGGCCTAACAGTTAAATCACAGTTAGTTATTACATAAAACCCCTTTTAGTACACCTCAGAGTGAATAAAGGCCACACAACAAAACCCTCTTAAACACATGGACATCCTAAACCAGACCCCTTAAGCAATGCA
This sequence comes from Oophaga sylvatica, assembly GCA_033576555.1. Classification (NCBI taxonomy): domain Eukaryota; kingdom Metazoa; phylum Chordata; class Amphibia; order Anura; family Dendrobatidae; genus Oophaga; species Oophaga sylvatica. The sequence continues at coordinate 138,711,644 of JARQOD010000006.1, forward strand.
GATCCCAGACTAGACAATCAAACAAAATATCAAATCCCCAAGAATATAGACTCCAGGCGAAAAATGTTTCTAAGTATTAATGCACACTTGCCACCAGCTGGATGGTGTCATGGAGCCAGCAAGTTGCTTCTTAGCACTGCCAGGGCTCTCAGTAGATGTCTTGCAGCACTCATAGAACTCTTACATAGAATTCTTTCCTGTATTTTCCTCCATCTCCTATACTGTTACAGAAATCCAGCTTTTTAGAAGCACGGACAGGAGAGGGAGTGAAAACAGCAGCACCAGTAGCGAACAAAATATCTTCTTCTGCCCCACCCCAGTTTCACTTCCCTAGCCTTTCCTAGCTGTTTTGTTGTGTACTGTACAGTCTTCCACCCCTCACAACTGTATGCTCCTGTTCGTTCCCCCAAAAATTTCTTTCTGTCATGCCATCTCCCACCCTCTTACAGATGCCCTCTCTTCTTTCCTCCCCCTAAAAGCTCTTTCACCTGGTAAATTTAAGAAGATGTAAGTTTGGCCCATGTTCCCCATTGAACACACATGTTTTGTAAAAGTGTATTTTGATGTATAATGTGTTTAGTAATACACGTTATTAGTGATATGTTGTGCTCTGCCGGACAGCACATAGTTAATAGGTACTGTTAGGGTTAATAGTTGGGACTAGCCCAGAGTGGGAGGTGCTAAAGTGAAGGGACAGAGGGAGTTTCTTGTAAGGAAGACTGATAGGGCCCACTTTCCACTGTACATACTCTTCCGCACGTTATGGTTCAGCAAAAAACTGTATATTTTTTAAGTGATTGCCTCCATCAATAAACTTTATAACATCAATTCCTGGCCAGCCTAAGTCATTGGTACCATGCGACCTCCAAGGGGGAAGCGCACCCATAGGTAAAGCATACACACCCAGCCAGGACATCCATTTTCATGCAGCATGCAGGGATGTGAAACACGAGTACCTCGTCAATGGCTACCACCCTGCGCCATGTTCCTGCTTAGTCGGCAGGATCAAGTCTTGCAGCTAGAACAATGATGTAATAATGTGGGTAAGACTTGAGCTACATGGAATTTAACAACCATGACAGGGTTCAAAATTGTGCTGAGCACGAGCTCTAAGATGATGGTTAGTGGCACAGCACGAAAAAGGAAAACATGCCCATCATGGGAGTAGAAGATAGGTAAGGGTGTGAAGAGCCATCCAGCCCTCCAGAGATTACACCTACAGAAGGGAGTGTCCTAACAGGAAACACCAGCCTACAGTGAGTGATTCTTGCCTAAAGAGAATAAAGCTGAAAAAAACCCACCCATCAAAGTATGAAGAGGGAAAACTGGGGGAGAAGCTAGGAAAACAGAATGGTACGCCAAAGGAGTCCCCACCCAGTGAAAGGCGGAATAGTGACATAGGACACTCAGCAACCAGTAGTGTGCTGGAAGTGGAGGAGTGACCAGTGCTGCATGGAGAAGGCGATCGAAGCTCAGGGAAGTGATGACTGGGGTAGGTCGTTCCCCTTTAAGTCCAGAGCGTTCCTGGAGATGATGATAGCTCCGAGAGGAAGGTTGAAGTAAGAATCACAATCATTGCTGCATGGTCAGCTGATGCAGTTAATGGAGTTAGCAGAGCAAGAGCTGGAGGATGATATGATGGAGGGGGTCATCGCCTGCCTAATAGGCAAAATGCTGTGGTCATGCAGAGGGGGCAGAAGAGCACAAACTCTACAGCCTGGTGAAGAAGAAAGACTAGGTGATCTAGCAGAAGAGGCAGCGGGGTCCCCTGGGGAAGAACCAGCTGCAGGACAGAAGCTTAAAGTCAGACCTATCACCCCAGCTTGCTTCAGAGCCCACGGAATAGTCAAGCAGCTGTTAACCTTACAGGCTCAAGTGCCCAAAAGCGCCACACCATCCCTTAAATCAGCCCTAACCCCTGTGAAGCTGACGAATATCATCATGGCTCTATGGATTGCAAATGTGATCAAAGTCAAGAAGAGAAGAGTGAGCGAAAGCTCAGTTGTACAGTCTATAAAGAGAGGACCTGGTTAAACAGATAATGTGAGGGATGGTGCTGTCATTCGACTGGGAGTGAGGATACAATTTCCTAGAAGAAGAATGTACCAGACCCATGGTATATGTGAACCCTCACATATAGCATAGCTTTGTTCCCTCCCGCTTGCCAAGCTAACAACCTGGGTTGTGGGTACAGTTTCTGAAGGAAGATGACCCACGAGGATGGTATGCAGTGGCTATCTCCCGAATGAAGATGGGGCTGGAGACAAGAGAAAGAGCCAACGACAGTGCAGTCCCGGGTAGAGGTGCAAAAGGCACCTGCCATTTGAGTTATTATGCCCCCATGCCTAGGAGCTTGCATGGAGGCTGTAGTCGAGGAGGCAACATCGAGCCTCCACAGTTCTGGTATAGAGTGTACACAGGACTACCAGCTGCGATAACAAATCCAGCAGTTGTGTACATGGCTTAAGGGAACCATTCGGCAATGTATATGCAGGGCTGCCACTAGAAATTTCGGGGCCCCATACTGGCAAAATTTTCGGGGCCCCCTTGAGACTCCACCCAGGCTCCACCCCAGCCCCCCCCCTCCATCCCTCGAACTGTCCACAGTCCCACCGCTCTCTCTTGGAAAAACTCCACTTCTCACCAATCCCACATTAACAGTTCCCATCACCAGATCACACATATAGCCAGCAGATCTAGTTTTGGCCAAAAGATTTTTTTAAGCCGCCACCATAACATGGTAGACACTTTTGGCCGGGCTCTACTCTACTGTAACCTATTAAATATTTGTTAAAATATCCAATACAATTTTAGGTATATTTTTATTTATTTTTCAATTTTTAAAATGACCAATTATATCACATACAAGTAAAAAATACCGCCACACCATGTCCAGACCACATATTACCACCACATAGTGACTGAATAATATCACATACAAGGGACAAATACCGCAACACCATGACCAGACCACATATTACTACCACATAGTGACTGAATACTACAATACTGATCAGTAATAAAAAAAAACAAAAAAAAAAACACAATACTATCACCATAAGTGCCATTCTACACAGGAGATCTGTACTTAGTATGCAGTGTCTGTTTACATGTAATACAGTGATCACTGGTGACATTATACACAGGAGCTCTGTATATAGTATACAGTGTATAGTGTCAGTGTACAGGTAATACAGTAATCACCGGTGACATTGTACACAGGAACTCTGTATACAGTGTATAGTGTCAGTGTACAGGTAACACTGACTCACCAGTGATGTCTCTAGGTGAAGTCCTTCATCTTTGCTTTTCATCTTTCATCCAGCATAGACCGCCATCACTTCTTCCAGCCAGGGCTCGTCTCTGCAGGAAATAACACAGTTATCTAGAGCTCCGATTGCAGAACACATTACTTATTTTTTTCCCAACTTCTAAACTACACCAGATGAAGAAAAAAAAGGTGACATAGTGTCGCTCTGCACAGTAACTGGACCTTCCCCACTTAAAACAGTATACTCAAAAAAATAAAATAAATACATCACTGCATTAATAATATCCCTTAATTAGACCCTATTGTAATAATATCCCCCATCCTGGCCCCCGTGTGTCTCATTCCTGGCTTCAGCCATATTTGATCCCATCCCACCCTCATGAGTATCCATTCTGCCCCATATGATCTCCCCATTCTGCCAAATCTGTCTCCAACCCTGCCCATCTGTCTCCAATCCTGCCCCATCTGTCTCCAACCCTGCCCCATGTCTTTTATCCTGCCCCCAGTGCCTCCAATCATGCCCCCAGTGCCTCCAATCCTGCCCCCAGTGCCTCCAATCCTGCCCCCAGTGTCTCCAATCATGCCCCCAGTGCCTCCAATCCTGCCCCCAGTGTTTCCAATCATGCCCCCAGTGCCGCCAATCCTGCCCCCAGTGTCTCCAATCATGCCCCCAGTGTCTCCAATCCTGCCCCTTTTCCATCCTGTCCCATCTCCATCCTGCCCCCAGTGTCTCCAATAATGCCTCCATGACTTTCATTCTGCCCCCAGTGTCTCCATTCTGACCTCATGTGTTTCATTCTGCCCCCTGTCTGTATGTCCAATCCTGCCCCCAGTGTCTCCAATCCTGCCCTGTCTTCATCCTGCCCCCAGTGTCTCCAATCCTGCCCCGTCTCCATCCTGCCCCATCTCCATGCTGATTCCTGCCCAGTCTCCATTCTGCCCCGTGTCCATCCTGATTCCTGCCCAGTCTCCATTCTGCCCCGTCTCCATCCTGATTCCTGCCCCATCTCCATGCTGATTCCTGCCCAGTCTCCATGCTGATTCCTGCCCAGTCTCCATTCTGATTTCTGCCCAGTCTCCATCCTTCCCTGTCCGTCTCCATTCTGCCCCAGTCCTGCCCATCTCCATTCTGCCCCCCACTGGTCCTGCCCCATCTCCATTCTGCCCCAGTCCTGCCCCGTCCCTTTCTGCCCAGTCCTGCCATCTCATTCCGTCCCTGCCATTCCTGCTTCCCGTCTGCCATCTCCATGTTTGCCCTCCATGATTCTGCCCAGTCTCTCTTCCACTCTCTTCTGCCCAAGTCCTGCCCGTCTCCATTCTGCATCTGCCCATCTCCATTTCCGCTTCCCGTCTCCATTCTGCCCCAGTCCTGCCCCTCCATTCTGCCCAGTCCTGCCCCATCTTCATTCTGCCGTCTCCATTCTGCCCCAGTCTGCCCCTCTTCATTCTGCCCCAGTCCTGCCCATCTCCATTCTGCCCAGTCCTGCCCATCTCCATTCTGCCCCAGTCTGCCTCTCCATTCTGCCCGTCTTGCCCCATCTTCATTCTGCCCCGTCTCCATTCTGCCCCCAGTACTGCCCGTCTCCATTCTGCCCATCCAGTCTGCCCCTCTTCATTCTGCCTCCCCCAGTCCTGCCCATCTCCTACTCCTCTTATTCTGCCCCCAGTCCTGCCTTCCATTCTCCCTCTCCCCTCTCATTCTGCCCCCAGTCTTGTTCCCGTTCTTCATTCTGCCGGGGCTCCGCTTTGCCGCTTGCACTATTAAAAGAAAAACCTTTCTCCTTACCTTGCTGCGTTCCAGCGGCGAGCGATCCATCCATACTGCAGAGAAAGCGCGCACTCGCAGGCAACTGACAATGACGTCAGGCGCCGGCGACGTGCGCGCTGACGTCAGCTGCCAACCTCCGATTGGCTGGCTGCGTTAACTATTACCGTAGGGGCCCGCACGGTAATAGAGTAACTAAACCTACGTCCTGGACGCAGGTTCAGTTACTTGCTAAGCAGGGGGCGGGGCAGTGGGGCCCAATAGTAGAGGTGACGGGGCCTGATGCAGGCCCCCTCTGCTGATCGGGCCCCATACGCCAGTCAGGGCTGTAATGCCCTGATGGCGGCCCTGTGTATATGTGGGAGTCAGGGGCCAAGGAAGACCTCGGTCTGAAAAAAAAAAGAAGAAAACTTTAGAAGGAGTCATGAGCTGGAGAGGCTTACGTTGTGCTCGTTGCACCCCAATGCCTGGAACAATTTAAGACTCCAGAGGAGCCTAGATTCAGCAGACCTATGGTCCAAAAGCCCAGGTGTAACGACCCCTTGTGCAACCAACCACAGGGGGCTGCACACTGAAATAGGAGAGGTAACTGGGGAACGTAGGTGAACTTACTAGTCTGTGAACAGGACCTGTCCCACGTGACTGCGGAGGAGTGGCTGGGTGTGGAGCCAGGCGCTGACGGTCAGCGGGGACAAAGAAAACCAGAGTCAAGTCAATGCATGCCATGGTCAAAATCAAGAGATACGGGAGGTATCATGGACTGGGACGTAGGGGTAGTCAAGTCGAAGCCAGAGGTCAAAAAGCTAAAACAAGCAGTGCGGTACAATAGGGACAAACTGTAACAGAGTAACAATAGCCAAGCCAGAAGGTCAGAACCAAAGAAGACAATAGTACCAAAATGTGAGACAGAGAACAGAGTGAGCAGACAGACCAGGTCATACATGGGAGACAATCAAGCAATGCAGTCTGCATGCACACCAGGGGGTCAAACACACAGTCAGAACAACAGTATAACTGACAAGAGATTCTTAGCCAGGAAGATGTATATATGTCGCTCCCAGATCCAAAACACACACAACTTTAACCCCATGACTGCAGGGGTGGAACCTCACCGTAACCATGACACCTGGATTTTAGTGACCTGATTGCTTAGGATGCCTGAACTGTCCCCCCCCAAGTTTTGCTACACTTATTTCACTTTCCCCTGACTGATTGAAAGGCGTTGCAGCAGCTGGAGGGTCCTATGCATTCACTAAAGTACTGACCCCAATCCATGATGAACGGAGGCCCTATTGGACTGGGTACCCCGTCCTAAGGACTGATGACAGGACAATGGACTGTGCCCTTTTTGTTTGGACTACCCATAAAAGACAGACTTTATGGTTGTTTTGTGTTGCCCAGATGGGCCAGACCAACCAGATGGACTTGTGTCAGGTTAAAAGAACTTGGTTGGTTGCTGTTCCGTGGTCCTTGCCGGGAAGGACTGGGTCCACGTTGCTCTGTAAGATGAAGAAAACTCTACACTGTTTCATATTTGTTGCGTAGTGAGACTGTTGGTGTCTTTCAGGTTCCGGATGACTGAGGATGGCCATTATTAAATAAGGGGGAAATATAAGAAAATGGAAGCGTTGATGACTTTCCTCCTTGAAGCCTCATGTGTTGTTTGCAGTGTTTTTTTATGTGTCATGTCTTTAGCAATGTATATTATTAGTGATAGATTCTATTCTGCCCAGCAGCAGGAAGTTAATAGAGATGGTTATGGACGGGTTGATAGTTAGGACTAGCTCAGAGTGGGAGGGAATAAAGTGAAGGGACAGAGGGAGTTTCTTGTCAGGAAGTGAGAAAGTCAGATAGGACCCAGTGTGCGTTAAACCTATGGTCTGACCAGCTAGCAGAGCCTCTTGAAGTGGGTGTTCTTGAAGTGAGAGGAGATCGAGGTAACGCATAGCATGAGCCAGCAAAGAGACAAGAAAAAGAGGTAGAAGGAGTGAGTGATTCTCCATATTTGGGATTTTGGGCTGGAGGCATAGTGGGACAGTCCCGAGTTCGGAAGCCGAAGAGGTAACAGGATGAATAGGAACATGAAACGTGAGACAAAAAAATGTCCCGTATTGTAGTTCCGAGATGTCAGCAAGCAGAAAAGCTAAGTAAAGGCCATAGTGGCAAAAGTAGCTCCCCTTAAGGGAAAAAGGATGCGGAATTCTGGGTTGAAAACTCTCGCATTGTGCTGACTTGTGGTAAAGGAAGATGAACTGAGGTTGAACCATGTCAGTTTAGGAAGTAAAGAAAGAATGTGTATAAACATGTTCTGTGTGTTAAGAGAAATGTCTTTGAAGATTTGCACCCAATATCCACTGTATATACTCCTCTCCACTTTATGGTTCAGTAAGACAGTTTATTTTCAAGCAGTGGTCTCCCTCACTGAACTTTATAACATTAAGTTCTGTCCAGCCTAAGTCATTGGCAGCATGCCGCCTGCAAGGGTGAAGCACCCCATCAATAAACTCCACACACCCAGCCAGGACCTCCATTTTCATGTATCCTGTCAGGGCATGAAACACAAGTACACAACCCATGGCTAACGCCTACACCACGTTACACCCTCCCCAATTAGCTGCTTTCCTTTATACCCTTATCCTCCCTTATCCACAGTTGCTTTCTCACTTGTCCACTCCTGCAATAAGCTGTTTTCTCATGTGCCTCCTTCAATTTAATTTCTATGTCCTAGGTCTCCCTCCTCTTCTTCCTAGAGTTATCTTATGTCTGGTAGTCTAAAGCCCCTCCACTGCTGTTTTTAATGTGACAGACGATAATTGCCTAAATTTTTCAGCCTGTCTGGCCAAAGTTCCATGGATCAGTTATCTTCAGAAAAGGTTACCTTCTATGAATATGTGTAATTTTGATATAATGTGTGTAACGTGTATTCATGTGTTCAAAGGGGTTTTAATTGGGGATGAGTGCACCAGTTAAAGTTCTGGTTCATTGAATTCGACCAAACCTTACTCCAAAGTTAGGTTTAGGTACGAGAACTCTATCCGAAATTGAACCTGAACCCCATTGAAATCAATGGAGACCCGAACTTTAGAGATGGAAAATTTCTTTCTCTCCCTCTTACAGTTTGTATTTGCTCATCTCTAGTTTTTTGTGTATGTGGGTTACATGACTATATACGGAGCACAGCATAAATCAGTACACCCCTTTTGAAAAATAAATTTTCAACCAATATCTCACTGAAGACAAGAATAGTTTTACTCAAATTAGCTGATTCAAAATGAATGCACCCCCACATCAAAAATTACTACATCTAATACGTTGTATGACCTCCATGGTTTTTAAGGACATTGCGAAATCTTCAATGCATGGAATGAACAAGATGGGTAACATATGTAAATGTTTCCATTCTTCAAGAGTGACCTGTTTTAGAGCATGGATACTGGCTGAAGAGTTATACTCTACTTGTCTCTTCAGTATCCTCCATAGGTGTTCTATTGGGTTCAGATCAGGAGACATACTTGGCCACTGAATCAATTTTAACCAGTTCTTCAGAAATGCAACACTGGCCCTAGATGTGTGTTTGAATCATTGTCAATTTGGAAAGTGCCACCACCATATTCCACTGTAGACATCATGCATTTTTCTTTCTACTCTTCGACTTTGTGTCTCAATAAAGTTTGGAAGCCAACACTTCCAGAAACATTTATTTTGGTCTCAACAGTAATCTTCACATGGTTTAGAGTGGGAATTTGAAAATTGTAGTTGAGCTTTTTTGTGCATGGGGTTTAGGTGAGGCTTCCTTCGTGGATGGCACCCATGCATGCAGTTTCTCTGCAGTGTCAATTTACTGTGTCACCAGAAAAAGAGGTATATCTTAATTTTCCTGCACCAGGGGCAGGAATGCAGTTTGGCTCCCCCTCCCTCAAGTAGGTATATGATTTGCACACTTAGTCATGTGCTGATGAGCTGCTTTCCCTAATTCTCTCAATGTTCAGTGACAGACTGAAAGAAGCAGGAAGAGAAGCTAAATGTCACGTTACTGTAAGTATGAAAACTGCATATCAGTGAATTGGTCATGTGATGACTGATGGAACGAGCAAATAGAGCTGAATCCTGACACGTGAGTATATTAAATGCCATTAGGATTGGCATGCTACAGGGCTTAATTTTAAAATTAAAGAGCTTGTACAGGTTTGAGACTGCACAATTTTAGGATTCTCCTTTATGGTGGCAAGAGTGGATGGTCATGTGAGCACAAGTATATGATTTGTATACTTCTAGCCACATTCCGACAAGATGTGTCCGTCCTTGCTCAATTCATTTTCATTGAGTGAGGGCACGTATTTCTGGTCAGTACGTGACCAGTGTATACAAATTGCCAGCACCAGAGAATCCTGATAGCATGCAGTGCACACTGTGAGAATTCAAAAGTGTGCAGTCACAGACTCCAGACTCATCACAAATTTAGACCACCCCTTTAATGCTCCTAACAGATAAAAATGTGAGAATTAGTTATTATCTCAAAAAAATTTTTTACATCCAGGTACCTTATAGATGACGTTATCTCTGATTGGAGTTGTGCTCTTTCTTTTCATCTTCACCTTGTTCAGATTCCATGATGACTTTTCTCATCCACCGCCTGTCTCTGCAGACTTCCATCTTCTATGGCCTTCAGCAACACATTCCCACACAATGCCCTTAAAATAGCAGTGTCATTATGATGCTCCTGAATAAAAATATATGCCATATGCTGAGCCCCTGAATAAATAATTGACCCTTACTATATTTCCTGCACATAATATGACTCACACACTGTCCCTCTTATGATACATGCCCTCCACACTGCCCCCTCTTTCCATACTGGGCCCCCTCTTAACACTATCCTATCACACTGTGTCCCCTCTATTGGGTCCAGCCTCTATACTGGGCCCCCTCATCACACTCCACCCTCCTTCGCATACTGTCCCCTACTGGCTGTGCCCTTACAATGTCTCCCATGCTACCCCCCACAATACTCACAACACAAGAAAATTGGAGCACAAGGTCCATAATACACAAAATCAATAGTATCAAACAATATTCTTTAATATGATATTAAAATCAGACAACACACAATATAAATGATACAATGCAAGGATAAGTATGAAACATTAGAGGTTCAAATGCGGAACTAGATAACTATAAATGTATCAATGCTGCATATAGAGTCCGTACATGGGTAATGTGACAATAACATGATCATCAGTGATATTATTAATCATATTGAAACCAGCATAGTGCTCTAAGTATATGTCATTCTTCCCCATTAGATGAATATACCACAACCCGCCTCCATAGGAGTAAAAAGTAACCACAGACAGCAAGTGCTACCAATAATAGTACAAACATGGAGGCCGAGAAACAAGGGGGAGACAAAAAATGACAGAACTAATTACCCATGTCTTTGTCCATGTGCAGATCCGTGCCCCTAGGCACGTTTCGCTTTCACTTCCTCGGGGGGCCTTGGTCTAATATGTGCCCCACATGGATGCTTTTATATCCACCGCTAGACACCATTTGTGGTGCATGTGACCAGAGTCATAGATGTCGCATCTGCCCATCCTCCCCGGTGTTGCGATGACGGCGTGCTCCACAGGTGCACACCAATGACGTCAGTGGAGCGCACACGTCACCCAGGGTCGCTGGGTAAGACGACAGAATAGAGGCCAGCGCCAGGGACATGCGCACTGGTGAACAGCATGTGGAGATCGCCATCCTAATTAAGGAAAGCTTCTCCTCCTATATCCACCAATGCCCACATAAACGGCAGAATCAAATCCTAAAGAGAGGCACCCTATCAGTAATAAATATTCCATTGATGGTGTACCACCTAATACATCAATAAAAGCCTTATGTATACATTTTATACATATAATCAGGAATCTCCAAAGAACATTTTTACAATAATAACCATACAAAAATGTCAATATAAATATAACACCATATGGTGCATTAACAAGAGCCTCATATATGTATTCTAAATATAACACCACATAGTACATTAATAAGAGCCTCCTATATATACAATACAAAAAGTGGTAGCAAATGCCACTCCAAATCGCATAAAAATCACTGGTACATGATGTCCGTTGTTATCCCCAAACTAGTGTTTCAACAGAGGCTGTAGATCCATACTGTATTGATGGCACATCGCAGAGCATCCATGATCAGCAGTTGATTCAATTCCTTACTATGCAATGATCAAAAAAAGGACACCCCCACAATACTCAGTCTTTATTTTGCACCCACTCTCACTATTCCCCTCAATAATCTCCTTACGTTTCCTCCTCCTTCTTCATACTGTCTCCTCTTACATTCCCCCTGCTGACCATATTGTCTCTTTATATATTTATCCCCTCATTCTCCATACTACCTCCTCACACATCCCCCTGACACTCCATATTGTATCTGCACATATCCCATCACCCTCACTCCCCATATTGTGTCTGCATACATATTTCTACTTGCTACCCATACTGTGTTCCGACCCAGGGCCGGCGTCAGCACCCGGCACACCCGGGCAAGTGCCGGGGCCCTGAGCAGGCGGGGGGGCCCACTCGCCGTCGGGCACCCTGGCGCCCGTTAGTGGAGGAGAGCGGTGTCAGTGCCGCCACTGGGCCCCCCGCTTGCTCAGGGCCCCGGCAGCAGCTGGCACAATACTTACCTCTCCCGTGCCTCCGCTGCCGCAGCTCTGGGCTCCAGGGGGCGCCGGCGCTTCCTCTCACAGCAGCGCCGCTGAATGACGTCATCATTCAGCAGCCGGATGTGGCAGAGAACGTGCGGACGCTGGACAGGTGAGGCGTGTGTGTATGTGTCTGTGTGTATGTGTCTGTGTCTGTGTGTATCAGTGTGTGTGTATGTAGTGCGGTGCTTTGTGTGTGTGTATGTATGTATGTATGTGAGAGAGTGCTTGTGTGCTGTGGTGCTGTCTGTGTGTGATGATGGGCAGGCATTGATGATAATGGGCAGGCCAGGCATTGATTATGATGGGAAAGCGATTATGATAATGGGCAGGCATTGATGATGATGGGGAGGAGATGATGATGATGGGCAGGCATTGATGATGATGGGGAGGCCATGATGATGATGGGCAGGCTTTGATGATATTGAGGAGGCGATGATGATGATGGGCAGGCACTGATGATATTGGTGAGGCGATGATGGGCAGGAATTGATGATAATGGGGAGGCCATGATGATGATGGGCAGGCATTGATGATAATGTGGAGGCAATGATGATGAGGGGGAGGCAATGATTATGAGGGGGAGGCGATGATGATGATGGGAAGGCAATCATGATGAAAATGGGGAGTCTTTCCACAGTGCCCTTTCCTGAGCCGTAACAGTGCAGAACGCAGTACAGCACAGAGGAGAGCTCCATATTTTGTATGGAGCATTATATGGGGACCAGTATCCTGTATGGAGCATTATATTGGGTCCAGTATTCTGTATGGAGCATTATTTTGGGTCCAGTATTCTGTATGGAGCATTATATGGGGATGGGGGGGTGACATCCTGCATGGGGTATTATATGGGTGATGAGGGGGAGACTATGTGGTGCCCATAATATTGTTTGGAGGACTGTACTGTCCAGTCTGTACTGTGTGCTGTGAGGATTTGGCAGTTTTTGAGCTATTGTACAATTTACAATAGATATCACTCATGTAATGGAAGAAGTGAAGTATTTGGCATTGTACTGTACCTATATTTCTCTGCTGTATCTGTGCATCATGAATCGTGGTCTGTGTTAAAGGGGCCCACTGAGGCTCTTTCACCCAGGGCCCATAAAAACCTGGAGGCGGCCCTGTTCCGACCCATCCCCCCACTCACCTTACTGTGTTTGCAAGATTCCCCCACACTTGCTCCCCATGCTGTGTCCACATCATACATTCATCCCTTCACTCCCCATATTGCATTCTCACCCATCCTCCCCATTCTGTGACTGCACAAATCCCCCCACTCACTGTGTCTGCATTCATCCCACCTCACTCATACATTCCCCATAGCTCCTCATACTACGTCCGAGCCCACCCCCCATTCATCATAGTTTGTGTATACCTATCTCCCCTACTCACCATACTGTGTCTGCACCAATCCCCCATATTGTTTCTTTATACATGTCCCATCCCCCTTGCTCCTCATACTGTGTCTTCTAATTTTTAAGGCTCCCCACATTGTCTGCACCTGTCCCTTTTTTGCCTCCCGAACTTGTGACCTCAAATCATCCCCTGTGACACTAAATCTTCCCGACCCCTTCCCACACTAAATCTCATCGAACCCTCACCCCACACTAAATCTCCCCACAATAAATCTCCCCAAACCCTAAATCTCCCCACACTACATCTCCCCCACATTAAATCTCCCCCACATTAAATCTCTCCACACTAAATCTTCCCCACCCCCACACTAAATCTCCTCATACTAAATTTCCCCCACCACTTCCCCATATTAATTCTCACCACACTAAATATCCTCCCAGTTGTTCACTGGGAGCTGATGTGCAGCAGCTTGTCTGAGCTGGCTGTCAACTTGACAGCCGGCTCAGAGAACGGCAAAGTCCCAGTCCAAGGGTGCAGCGGTCAGGGGAGACACTTTGGACCACCATATCAGGCGACCCGACGGTGCCTCTCTGCAAGCGGCACCCTGAGCAGATCCCATACTGCCCCCCCAGATATGCCTCTGACTGTTCACCCCTATTTGGAGCTCTACTTCTTTAGCCAGCTACAGAGAATTGACATGTTGATTTTCTTTAACCTTTCTCATCAGAAAATGCTCCTGTTTAGGTGGTGCAGTTGCGGTTCCAGCTTTGTTACATTTTTGTATCACTTTTGCTATAGTATTCTGACTGATAAATAATCTGCTGATATTCTTGACGACTACCCTTTTCTTTTGTAAACAAGTTGTTTTCTTTCTCATGTCTTGTGACATTTCGCTTCCATGTGGTGCTATTGCTGACAATGTAAATTGGGAAGGATTTTCTTTGTTAAGTAATGCCCTCCTATAGTCAACTATCTGCTGGATACCTGTTTAATGAATAATTAGGCTTACCTATGGTTGGTTAATTAATTAGAATTTTGTAATCTAAGCTTTAGCTTTGCTTCTAAGGCTTTCATTAGGGTATACTCATTTTTTCAGCATGGTCTTGAATTTTCTTTTTTGGATGTGAAAAATAACAAACCTTATTTGCAATTAATGGCCCACAGTTTGTGATTGTTTTGTAGTATGGTATCCCATACAAAATGTTGATTCTGCAAGGAAACTAAAGGTTTCCTGACTAGTGTTGAGCGATACGATAATGCAAATATCGGCTATCGGCCGATATTAGCTCTATCGGCCTTTCGATAATTCGTTTCGATATTTTCGTCTTATCGAATACCGGAATCGGATTTGTCACTGTCACTGTGAGTGTCCGTCGGTCGGGTCTGTCAGGAGTCAGCGGCACTTACCTGGCAGAAGATCTCCGGCGGTCACGTCCTGGACTGCTTGATGGCCGCCATTATCTTCTCCCTGGCGGTCACATGCAGTTTTTCGCGATAACTGCAGTGACTGCAGGGTAATCCCGGCCGTAAAGCAGTCAGTCCGATGACGTCACCGCCGGGGAAGCAGGTAATCAGCTGTGCTGCGCCGGGATGACAGGCTCTGCCTGTCATTCTGATGTAGCAGAGCTGGATCGTCGTGGGACACTCGTTACTATGGACTGCGTCGGTCAGGTGGTATACTTTTTTTTTTTTTTTTTTCATTTTTTTTACAGGAGATCGATGGCGTCGCAGGATGAGACAGTAATAAAAGAAATGAAAACTGTGTTGTTTTTTTTTTTATTAAATTAAAAAAATTTTTTAGGAACATTCACCCGTCCGGGTACATAAACAAGTTAACTATTTACATACAGGGACCCTGTCCGGGTTATTTAGACTTCTTTGGCTGGCCTCTTCCAGGTACCACCTGGTACTCTTCTTGAGATTGCCAAACATCCGAGGCACTAAGGACCACCAGGACCTGATGACGTCGTGTGGCCTGTACAGTGACGTCGTGACCCGCTATCTGGGTCTGTGTGGCCACCTCTTTCATCTCCCTCCGGGTCTGGAGCCCTATGTCCCGGACTGTACGAACCCCAGGGTGCCTAACAGGCGCCGGGTACGGGCCAGCTATACTTATCATGTCCATAGCTGGGGCTGCTGAGGAGACCACTGAGGGAGGCTGGGGAGATTTATGGCGTGGGGTGGGCACTTTTGCAGAGGCCTGGATGTGGGAGGCTGAAGGCTTCGAGGGTCTCACAGATTCCTGACACACTGGGGAGTAGGGGTCGCACCTGGTAACATTTAGGGCGTACCACCCATTGTAACCCCAGTGTCGGGTGTAAGTCACCAAGTCTCCTGGCAACAGGTCCCTCCCCGGGTGTCCTTCTGGGAGGTGAGCCTCCACGTCCCGCCGGGTCACAAAGACTTCTAAATAAAGTCCAGGCTCCTTGATGAAGCCCCAACCACCTTTCAATTTAAAGCTCCGTACTGCACCCTTACGCCGCGGCTCACTCAGGGTTCCTTTATCCTTTCTCATCCGGTCCTTATCTGCCCGGTCCTTCTCCAGGTGACGTTGGCGAAGTTTTAGGGTTTCTCGCTGCTCCCTTTGTCGCTCTGCTTCCCGCTCCCAACGTCTCCACTCTTCCTCCTGATGCCGGTTGAAATTCTCCTCCACCAGCTGCTCCATGTCTCCACCACTCCACTGCAGCTTACAGTGTCCGGTTTGCGGCAGCTCTCCTGTCGCCCCCCAGTCCTGGCGGCGCTCCCCTGCGGAGGAAGCAGACGGCTCTAAATCAGATGACAGTCGGGGCTTCGGTACAGGCAGGTAGTGCTCTGGTGCCTGCGCGGCCTCCTCCATGAGGACGGGTGTCGCTTCTTCTGTCTCAGCGACGGGGGCAGACAGCGGGATCTGGGGTGCTGCTGACGGTGCTGCGGTTTTTGCAGGAACGGGTGCCTCCACTGCGACAACGTCAACCGGATCACATTGCAAGGACTCCTCTACTAGAACGGGTGCCTCACCTTCCGGTACAGACACTTCAGGTAAGAGGGATTGGCGCCGCTCCAAGTTTATTTTTAGGGCACGCCAGCTGGCTTCCATCCTGGCGACCTCCTCCCGGTGCCAGGCCAGGCCTCTTAGGGTATCCGCCGCTTCTTGCAGCGTAGGAGGGTTTACAGGCCGGGTGCCCAACGGTGATTCTGTGGCGATCGGGTCGCTTCCGTGGGGGGAGAGCTCTGACTGCTCCATCCCTTCCCACTTCTGCTCGTCGTGTCCATTAGCCATCTCTGCCAAGTCACATGTGTCATATCTGGAGAGGGCCCTCTTTTGTAGGGAGGCGGGACCTTCGTGTTAGTTTCCGCACACTGAGGAGGATGAGGAGGCGGAACTCCAGAGCTGTGGGGCACGATGTTACATTGCAGTACCATTTACAGTGGGCGGCCATCGTTTTCACGCCACTGAGTGAGTGACACCCACGAAGAGCACGCCCTTCTTCTTCACCAGTGCCTCGTCGTGACGCAGATATGGCGGAAAAATGGCAAATACATTCTCTGATGATTTTAGCAATTCTCAAGCACAAAACCAGTGCAATTCAGGCACACAGGACTCGCTTATAGCGAGTTACAGAATCCTGTTCGTGACGCCCAAGTTGAGTCGCACAGAGCCAGAGGTTTTCGGGGTACTCGGCACCGAGCCCGTCGACTTCTATGGGGTATGTCACGTCTTTACCCGGCAATTGAATTAGAGTCGATTTTACTATGTAGAAGTGTATAAACTATAAATATATGTATATATATATGTCACAATGACATGTATATATATATATATGTATTCTATGTGTGTATATTTTGTGTTTACAACGAAAGAAAGGGTTTTTTTTTGTTGCAATATTTTGTTCCCATAGACTTACATGGGACTTCCGGTATCGAAATCGGATATCGACGATATTTAGTGCTATCGGCGATTCAATTTCGATACGATATTTTTAGATATCGAGCAATATCGCTCAACACTATTCCTGACAAATCGTTTTGAATGAATTCATGTATCCTGAGCACTGTTAGTGTAAAATATGTAAATATGTTAATGGAACATGCATTTAGGTGTGCAATGTTTATATATTTGTGTAATATATATCTTTGTGTGTATACAATACAGTCAAGGTCAAATGTTTTCAGACTGACAAAAATTTTGATGTTTACAAAGTTTGTGCTTCGGTGTTTTTAGATCTTTTAGTCAGATTCTATAGAGCTTTACAGCACTGAACATAGGATTCTAAGATTGTTTTTTTTCGTGACATATTGTACTTCATGTTAGCTGTAAATTTTGGTCAATATAACTTGCGTATATTTATGAAAATATAAAAAATTTGAGAAAATTTTTAAATATTTTGTCATTTTCAAACTTTAAATTTCTATGCCCTTAAATCAGAGGGTTATATCACACAAAATAATTAATAAATAACATTTTCCACATGTCTACTTGACATCAACACAATTTTTGAAACATAATTTATTTTTTTTATTAGGAAGTTAGAAGGGTTCAAAGTTGATCAGCAATTTCTCAGTTTTACAACATCTTTTTTTTAGGGACCATATCACATTTGAAGTGACTTTGAGAGGTTTATATGACAGAAAATACCCAAAAGTAACACCATTCTAAAAACTGCACCCCTCAAATTTCTCAAAACCATATTCAAGAAGTTTAGTAACCCCTCAGGTGTTTTATAGGAATTAATGGAATGTGGAAGGAAAATATGAACATTTTCCTTTTTTTTTTCCAAAAATTTTGCTTTAGCTCCAAATTTTTTACTTTAACATGGAGGAGCAGGAAAAAAATGAATCCCAAAATTTGTTGTGAAATTTTCTCCTGAGTATGCCGATGCACCATATGAGTTGAAAACTACTATTTGGGCACATAGCTGGGCTTGGATGGGAAGCAGCACCATTTGACTTTTTCAACGTAAAAATGGCTTAAATCGAGAACAGATGCCATGTCACATTTAGAGAGCCCCCGATGGGCCTTAACAGTGGAAACCTCCCACAAGTGACCCCATTTTGGAAATTAACACCCTCAAGGATTTTATTCAGGGTTATAGTGAGGATTTTTAACCCAAAAAGTACAACACAGAATTGAATAACATTAGATCGTTATATTATATACAGTTCTGGCAAAAATTAAGAGACCACTTTCAAATGTTACGTTTGATTTTTCTCTTTATAGGTATATTTTTGACTAAAATGTAAATTGTTTGTTTAGTCTACAAACTTCTGACAACATGTCTCCGAATTTGCAAGAAATAAATTTTGTATTTTTTTCTGACAAAAAAATGGTCAAAATTAAAAAAAAACAGACCTCAAATAATGCAAAGAAAACAAGTTCATAATCATTTAGAAACAACAATACTAATGTTTTAACTTAGGAAGAGTTCTGAAATCAATATTTTGTGGAAAAACCATGATTTTAAAACCAGCTTTCATGCATCTTGGCATGCTTGCCACCAGTCTTTCACACTGCTTCTGACACAAAAATTTAAGCAGTTCTTCTTTGTTTGATGGCTTGTGACTATCTATCATCCTCTTGATTACATTCCAGAGGTTTTCAATGGGGTTCAGGTCTGAGGAATGGGCTGCCTATGACAGGGTTTTGATGTGGTGGTCTCGTAATTTTTTCCCAGAGCTGTATATTGAATATGTTGTCATTAGTGTTGAGCGCAAGTGCTCACTAATCAAGTTTGCATTGGGGTCCTCTGGTATGCACCAAGTTTTTTGGGTGCTTGAGCAACCCCGATGCAAGCTCGAAAAGCTAGCACTTGCGCTCAACACTAGCTGTCATATCGTAATTTTTTTAACTTTTGATAAAACCATTACCCTAGCACTAACCCTAGCCCAACTCTAACACTAAACCCAACCCTAACCCTAAGGCTAATCCTATCCCTAGCCCAACCATAACCCTGGCCCAACCCTAAACCCCAACCCTACCACTAATGGCAAAGAATGAAAGAAAATAAAATTATGAGAGAAAAAAAATTTAATCTAAGGGGATGCACTATAATATTAATTATGAAGACCCTTATTGTGTTTTGTTATACCCATGGTGATGCCTCTTAGAGATTATAAGCATTGACAGTTTTCTATATAGATTGTGCTGACTGTTATGCTAAGGATACTGCTTTGTGCTCTGATATATATTTGGCACTTATTACTTGTGCACTATAAACAACCCTATAAAATTGTGTCTTGTCCATAGCAAATGCCCTTTTATAGGTTATAAGCATTGGCAGGTTTTTACATAAATTGCACTGTCTGACATGTTATAGATTCTGCTGTGTGCTTGATATATTTGGTATATCTATTTTGCCTTGGTATTAGACCTTTTGATAGCAATAGACATGGATAGCAATTTTTTGTAAGTGCATTTTTCTTACATTACTCTTGTACCGGGGTATCCTTTCCATATATGGGTGGACATTTTTTATGCCGTTTTTTCCTATTTTTTGATTATTTGAAAATGGTTGGCATTAATACCATTTATAGCTATTTAAAATAATAGAATAATTTGAATATTGCCTCCATATTGTTTTGATATACTTGAAGCCATACATGTTTCTTCAAGTGAGACATTCTGCTGAATTTTAATTGTTTTTTATATTTATGTACTCAATAAAATTTAAATTTTATGGATCGCTTTATTTTTCCTTATTTTATTGTTAATAAGGGATTTGTATTATAGTTTGAGGTGAAGTGCTATTGTTTATGTGCTTTTGGACAAATATTTATTTTGTATTGCTGTGTGTACACTGCTGTGCAGACTGCTTTTTCCACAGCACTAATACTTTTATTCTTTTTTTCTGCACAGTTACCGAGCGTTCATTTTTTCCCACACCGTATAGAGCTGTACGCTTCTCACACACTACCGTGTACCGGCTGGTATCATGGACAAAGACATGCTGACTATCTGTGTGTGACTCTGGAAATCTATAGGGAGATTTACAATTTTCCCCTATACTATATACACCTGGTATCTTGTGATACAGTACCCTTTTTCTGCTTTTTATATACTGGTCTAATCCATACTGAGCCTGTGAGCGTCTGTGTGTTAGTCTGGAAATATATACGGAGATTTAAAATTACCCCAACACTATATACACCTGGTATCTTCTGATACAGTACCCCTTTTCTGCTTTTTATATTCTGGTCTAATCCATACTAAGCCTGTGAGCGTCTGTGTGTTACTCGGGAAATATATACGGAGATTTAAAATTACCCCAATACTGTATACAGCTGTACGCTTCTGATACAGTACTGTTATGTTTCGGTATCTGAGGAGAAACTGCAAAAAATAGCCAAAGTAGCAATACACCAGAGAGGCTGGAAACTATTGGATTGCAGTAACCTAAACTAACCGCCACACAAGAAGTAGCCGTGGAGCGTACCTACGGTGATCCTAGACGCCTCGTCACAGCCGGAGAGATAGCTACACCTAAAGGCAGAAAGATGAATGCTATCTGCCCCGGAGCAGAATCAACAAAGAAATAGGAAGCCCCCGAACATGTAATGGTGGTTAGACAAGAAGAAAACACAGACACAGACAGAAAATAGAATGAGCAAACGCTGGGGCCCAATCTGTCTAGATAGGAAAGTATAAGAAAGAATTTTGACTGCAACCCGAAAATACCTTGACAAAAATACCAACACTTCTGATTAACAAAAAACCTGAGATCACACGATCTCTACCACCTAAATCAGATCTCTGGTGTAACACACAGCAACACAGCAAATAAAAAGTGACAAAGGAACAAAGCAAAAATGCAAACACACAATGAGCACAACTGCAGCGAAAGACCCCAAAAGGGGACCAGGCTGCAGTCCACTGCAAGCAGCAAACCAGTGGACAAACTTTTACCGTGTCCATTTCAATAACAGACGGAGACAAAATGAATCCCAGAAATGAGACCTTCTGTACGCCAAGAAGACACTTTGATCCCTTCACATACAGTGCATTCTCTCTCAAAATCTGGAACACAGTCCGAACATGTTTCACATGAGAGTCCCAGTCGTTGGAAAAAATCAAGATATCATCCAAATAAACAATCAGAAATTTATCCACAAAATCCGTGAAAATATCATTCATGAAGGATTGGAAGACGGAAGGGGCATTAGTAAGCCCAAAAGGCATCACTAGGTACTCAAAATGCCCTCTGGGGTATTAAACGCCGTCTTCCATTCATCCCCGTGCTTAATGCGAATAAAGTTAACAAACTTTTTCCTCTTTACTATTTTTCCCTTCTGTGAGTACCATATAACTTTTAGTCTGGCCGGTAATATTGTTATGTTTCGGTAGCTGAGGAGAAACTGCAAAAAATAGCCAAAGTAGCAATACACCAGAGAGGCTGGAAACTATTGGATTGCAATAACCTAAACTAGCCGCCACACTAGAAGTAGCCGTGGAGCGTACCTACGGTGATCCTAGACGCCTCGTCACAGCCGGAGAGAATAGGAAGCCCCCGAACATGTAATGGCGGTTAGACAAGAAGAAAACACGGACACAGACAGAAAATAGAATGAGCAAACGCTGGGGCCCAATCTGTCTAGATAGAAAAGTATAGGAAAGAATTCTGACTGCAACCCAAAAAAACCCTGACAAAAATACCAACACTTCTGATTAACAAAAAGCCCTGAGATCACATGATCTCTACCACCTAAATTAGATCTCTGGTGTAACACACAGCAACACAGCAAATAAAAAGTGACAAAGGAACAAAGCAAAAATGCAAACACACAACGAGCACAACTGCAGCGCAAGACCCCAAAAGGGGACCAGGCTGCAGTCCACTGCAAGCAGCAAACCAGCAGTGAAAATCCAACAGAGGAAAGAAAAAAAGCAAAACACTTATCTGAATGAGAGCAGGAAAACAAGCTGTGCTCCAAGCAAGAGCAGGAGGAACAATTGATTACCTGCAAAGCTGCTGGGAACTCAGGTCACTTATATCATACCATTCAGAGCCAGCTGAAGGCCATTCAGTAATTAGTTCATTACCCTCAGCAACCACCGGAGGGAGCCCCAGCTCAGAAGTCGCCTCCAAGGTATTCACAACACAGTACCATTTTTCTGCTTTTTATATTCTGGTCTAATCCATACTGAGTGAGCGTCTGTGTGTTACTCCGGAAATATATACGGAGATTTAAAATTACCCCAACACTTTATACAACTGTATGCTTCTCATGCAGTACCCTTTTTCTGCTTTTTATATTCTGGTCTAATCCATACTGAGCCTGAAAGCGTCTGTGTTGTGAATGGGTTTGAGATGAGTTCTGAGCAGAGGCTCCCTCTGGTGGTTACAAGCGGTACTAGTGAGGATTGGGAATCAGGTGTTACTGATTGGTCTTATTTAAGGGAATCATTTTCCCATCAGGGTTGCCGGTGATCAATTGTTCTGGTCTGAATCCTTCTTTCCAGTTTCCCTTGTAGCCTGCTGTGTCGTGTCTGCATCTCCTGCTATCAGATAAGACAATTTCTTCTTTTGTGTTGTTGCTATATTTTTGCATTTTGTCCTGCACTTCTGTGGGGGCCTTCTGGGTCCCCTCCGGGGGCTTTTGCCCTCTCAGTTTAGTCCAGCCACTGTGTTTTGTACTTTTGCTTTTTGCAGTTTTTTCAGTGGCTGCTGTTTTTGTTACACCAGAGAACTAATTTAGGTGGTAGAGGTCGTGTGATCTCAGGTGATTTTGAAATTAGTAGAGTTGGTGTTTTTCAGGGTTTTCTGGGATTGCAGTAAGTACCCTTCCTGTCCTTTTCTATTTAGATAGTTTGGGCCCCAGCGTTTGCTCGTACTGTTTTCTTTCTGTGTCAGTATTTCCTCTTGTCTAACCGCCATTACATGTTTGGGGGCTTTCTATTATCTTTGGGGTTCTGCTCCGGGGCAGATAGCTTTCCTATTTCTATCTTTAGGTGTAGTTAGTTTCTCAGGCTGTGACGAGGCGTCTAGGACCAACGTAGGAACGCTCCACGGCTGCCTCTAGTTGTGGTGGTTAGTCAGGGTACTGCAATCTCATAGATTCCAACTGCTCTGGTGAATATCCTTTTTTACCTGCACTCCTCAGCTCCCGTAACATAACAGTATCACCGGCCATAAAAATTGTATGGTACTCACAGAAGGGAAAAAATATTTTGAAGGAAGAAAAGTTGTCAGAGATATTTTTCTGTTTGTTGCATTTTTTTTTTTTTTTCCCTCTGTATCTCTGGGTGCTGGGGAGATCTTTTCTCCCAATGGAGTTTGCACAGTTGTCTGGCCGTGTGGATCAGCTTGCCACTGAGGTTCGGAGTATTGCTGCATATCTTGCTAGGTTGCCTGTTGTGGAACCTAGGATCCCCATGCCAGATTTGTTTTCAGGGGATCGAGCTAAGTTTCAGAACTTCAAAAATAATTGTAAATTGTTTCTTGCCTTAAAATCTAAGTCCTCAGGAAACGCAGCGCAGCAGGTTCAAATTGTCATCTCTCTCCTGCGCGGCGATCCTCAGGATTGGGCTTTTTCCCTCACACCTGGGGATCCTGTTTTGAGTGATGTTGATGCATTTTTTCAGGCTTTGGGGTTATTGTACGATCAGCCTAATGTCACTGATCAAGCTGAAAAAGCCTTGTTGGCATTAAATCAGGGGCTTGATGACGCTGAGTTATACTGTCAGAGATTCCGTAGGTGGGCAGTCCTGACCAAATGGAATGACGACGCTTTGGCGGCCCTTTTCCGGAAGGGTCTGTCGGATAATGTAAAGGATGTTATGGTGGGATTCCCTGTCCCCTCTGGTCTCAATGATTCTATGTCATTAGCGATTCAAATTGACAGACGTTTGCGTGAGCGGAGAAGTATGTGTGGAGTGGTGTTGCCTTGTGAGCCAGCTGCTGAGCCCATGCAGTGTGATGGAGTGGTGTCTGGGGCACAGCGTCATGAGTTTCGAAAGCGCAATGGGTTATGTTTCTACTGTGGTGATGCCTCTCATGCTATTTCAGTCTGCCCTAAGCGGGGAAGACGTTTTGCACGCTCAGTTGTCTTGGGTAGTGTTCAGACTAAGTTTTTATTAACTGTCACTCTGATATGCTCTCTGTCCTCATTTTCTGCTCAGGCTTTCGTTGATTCTGGAGCAGCTATTAACCTGATGGATTATGATTTTGCTAAACGTTGTGGATTTCCCTTGATACCCCTACAGAAGTCTATTCCCCTACTGGGGATCGATTCTACCCCTTTGGCTGAGAATAAACCCCAGTTTTCTACTCAGGTGATAATGAGGGTTGAACCTGATCACCAGGAGTGCTGCAAATTTTTGGTTCTATATAATCTGCATGACATTATCGTGCTGGGTTTCCCTTGGTTACAGTCTCATAATCCTGTTTTGGATTGGAAATCTGTGTCTGTAACCAGTTGGGGCTGCCAATGTGTTAATACCAACACTCCTGTTTTTTCTGCCTCCCCCCAGGCTGAGGATGTTCCTGACTTTTTTGTTTGATTTTTCTGATGTGTTTAGCGAAAGTAAATCTGCATCCTTACCTCCCCATAGGAGCTATGACTGCGCTATTGAATTAGTGCCAGGTAGTAAATTCCCTAAGGGTCGCCTTTTTAACTTGTCTGTACCTGAACATGACGCTATGCGGTCTTATATCAAGGAATCATTGGAGAAGGGTCATATCAGACCATCCTCTTCACCCTTAGGTGCCGGTTTTTTCTTTGTGGCCAAAAAAGATGGTTCATTAAGGCCGTGTATTGATTATCGTCTCTTGAACAATATTACTGTGAAATATCAATACCCGTTACCCTTGATTTCTGACCTGTTTTCCAGGGTGAAAAACGCTACTTGGTTTACCAAGCTTGACCTCAGGGGGGCGTATAACCTTATTCGCATTAAGCACGGGGATGAATGGAAGACGGCATTTAACACCCCTGAAGGGCATTTTGAGTACCTTGTGATGCCCTTTGGGCTCACTAATGCTCCTTCCGTCTTCCAGTCCTTCATGAATGACATTTTCAGGGATTTTGTGGACAAGTTTCTGATTGTTTATTTGGATGATATCTTGATTTTTTCTAATGACTGGGACTCTCATGTGAAACATGTTCGAACTGTAGTCCAGATTTTGAGAGAGAATGCTTTGTATGTGAAGGGATCAAAGTGTCTTTTTGGCGTACAGAAGATCTCATTTCTGGGATTCATTTTGTCCCCATCTGTTATTGAAATGGACCCGGT
This sequence comes from Oophaga sylvatica, assembly GCA_033576555.1. Lineage (NCBI taxonomy): Eukaryota > Metazoa > Chordata > Amphibia > Anura > Dendrobatidae > Oophaga > Oophaga sylvatica. Next base: position 138,736,956 of record JARQOD010000006.1, read on the forward strand.
CAAGGTTCAGGCCATCTGTGATTGGGTCCAACCTACTTCATTAAAGGCTCTTCAGAGATTTTTGGGTTTTGCCAATTTTTATCGTAAATTTATTGGTAATTTCTCTGTTATTGTTAAACCATTAACTGATTTGACCAGAAAGGGTTCTGATGTGGTGAATTGGCCTCCTGAGGCAGTCTCTGCGTTTCAGGAACTTAAGCAGAGATTCACTTCTGCTCCTGTTCTACGGCAGCCTGATGTTTCTCTGCCATTTCAGGTGGAGGTTGATGCCTCTGAAATTGGGGCAGGTGCCGTTTTGTCCCAAAAAGATCCAGAGACCTCTAAAAGTAACCCTTGTGCCTTTTTCTCTCGAAAATTTTCTCCTACTGAACGTAATTATGACGTGGGTAATCGGGAGTTATTGGCCATGAAGTGGGCTTTTGAAGAGTGGAGTCATTGGCTGGAGGGAGCCAAACATCAGGTGGTGGTCCTTACTGTCCATAAGAATCTGGTCTATCTGGAATCTGCCAAGCGACTCAATCCTAGACAGGCCAGGTGGGCCTTGTTTTTCACACGTTTTAATTTTGTGGTTTCCTTTCTTCCTGGCACTAAGAATGTTAAGGCGGATGCCCTCTCGAGGAGTTTCCTTGCGGACTCTCCTGAGCTATCTGATCCCTCTGTTATTTTGAAGGAGGGTGTAGTTTCTTTCCGCCATCTCGCCTAATTTGAGACTTGCTCTGGAGGGGTGTCAGGAGGATAGGCCCGAGCGCTGCCCTGTTGGAAAATTGTTTGTCCCGGACCAATGGAAAAAGAGTGTGATGTCTGAGATTCATTGTTCCGCATTGGCTGGGCATCCCGGAATTTTTGGTACCAGAGACTTGGTTAGTCGGTCCTTTTGGTGGCCTACCTTGTCTCGCGATGTCAGGGAATTTGTGCAGTCCTGCGGGACTTGCTCTCGCTCCAAGCCTTGCTCTCGCTCTAGTGGTTTGTTGATGCCATTGCCTGTGCCCAAGAGACCATGGACCCATATCTCTATGGATTTCATTTCCGATCTTCCTGTTTCTCAGAGAATGACCACCATCTGGGTAATTTGTGATAGGTTTTCCAAAATGATACATCTTGTGCCATTACCTAAGTTGCCTTCCTCCTCTGAATTGGTGCCGTTGTTCCTTCAGCACGTGGTTCATTTACACGGCATTCCTGAGAACATTGTGTCTGACAGAGGAGTCCAGTTTGTTTCCAGATTTTGGAGGACTTTTTGTTCTAAACTGGGTGTTCAATTGTCTTTCTCCTCGGCATTTCATCCTCAGACCAATGGTCAAACTGAGAGAACAAACCAGACATTGGAGACTTATCTAAGATGCTTTGTGTCTGCTGATCAGGATGACTGGGTCTCTTTTTTGCCTTTGGCTGAGTTTGCTCTTAATAATAGGGCTAGCTCTGCCACTTTGATGTCTCCGTTTTTCTGTAATTCTGGGTTTCACCCTCGATTTTCTTCAGGACAGACGGAGGCTTCTGTCTGTCCAGGTGTTGACTCTGTTGTTGAGCGTATGCAGCAGATTTGGGACCAGGTAGTGGAGAGGTTGTCCCTCTCTCAGGAGAAGGCCCAGCGGTTTGCTAACCGGCATAGGACTGATGGTCCTCGGTTTAAAGTGGGGGACTTGGTCTGGTTGTCCTCAAAGAATATTCCTATGAGAGTAGCATCTCCTAAATTTAAGCCTAGGTTCATTGGACCTTATAAGATCATGGAGATTATTAATCCTGTTTCTTTTCGTTTGCTTCTTCCAGGGACATTTAAGATCCATAACGTGTTCCACAAGTCCTTGTTGAAGAGGTTTGTTGAGCCAGTGGTTCCTGCTGCTGTGCCTCCTGACCCTGTTTTGGTTGAGGGCAATCTGGAGTATGTGGTTGAGAAAATATTGGATTCTCGTTTTTCTAGACGAAGACTCCAGTATTTGGTTAAATGGAGAGGTTATGGTCAGGAAGATAATTCTTGGGTGTTTGCTTCGGACATCCATGCTAGGAGACTTATCCGTGCGTATCATAGAACTCATCCTGACCGACCTGGTTGCTCAAATGAGGGTTCGGTGACCCCTCCTCAAGGGGGGGGTACTGTTGTGAATGGGTTTGAGATGAGTTCTGAGCAGAGGCTCCCTCTGGTGGTTACAAGCGGTACTAGTGAGGATTGGGAATCAGGTGTTACTGATTGGTCTTATTTAAGGGAATCATTTTCCCATCAGGGTTGCCGGTGATCAATTGTTCTGGTCTGAATCCTTCTTTCCAGTTTCCCTTGTAGCCTGCTGTGTCGTGTCTGCATCTCCTGCTATCAGATAAGACAATTTCTTCTTTTGTGTTGTTGCTATATTTTTGCATTTTGTCCTGCACTTCTGTGGGGGCCTTCTGGGTCCCCTCCGGGGGCTTTTGCCCTCTCAGTTTAGTCCAGCCACTGTGTTTTGTACTTTTGCTTTTTGCAGTTTTTTCAGTGGCTGCTGTTTTTGTTACACCAGAGAACTAATTTAGGTGGTAGAGGTCGTGTGATCTCAGGTGATTTTGAAATTAGTAGAGTTGGTGTTTTTCAGGGTTTTCTGGGATTGCAGTAAGTACCCTTCCTGTCCTTTTCTATTTAGATAGTTTGGGCCCCAGCGTTTGCTCGTACTGTTTTCTTTCTGTGTCAGTATTTCCTCTTGTCTAACCGCCATTACATGTTTGGGGGCTTTCTATTATCTTTGGGGTTCTGCTCCGGGGCAGATAGCTTTCCTATTTCTATCTTTAGGTGTAGTTAGTTTCTCAGGCTGTGACGAGGCGTCTAGGACCAACGTAGGAACGCTCCACGGCTGCCTCTAGTTGTGGTGGTTAGTCAGGGTACTGCAATCTCATAGATTCCAACTGCTCTGGTGTATTTCCTTTTTTACCTGCACTCCTCAGCTACCGTAACATAACACGTCTGTGTGCGACTTCGCAAATATATATGGAGATTTACAATTTTCCCCTATACTATATACATCTGATATCTTCAGATACAGTACCCTTTTTCTGCTTTTTATATTCTGGTCTAATCCATACTGAGCCTGAGAGCGTCTGTGTGTGACTCCGGAAATATATACGGAGATTTAGAATTTTTCCCTTATACTATATACACCTGTTATCTTGTGATACAGTACCCTTTTTCTGCTTTTTATATACTGGTCTAATCCATACTGAGCCTGTCAGCGTCTGTATGTTACTCCGGAAATATATACGGAGGTTTAAAATTACCCCAACACTATATACACCTGGTATCTTCTGATACAGTATAGTTTTTCTGCTTTTTATATTCTGGTCTAATCCATACTGAGTGAGCATCTGTGTGTTACTCCAGAAATATAGATGGAGATTTAAAATTACCCCAAAACTGTAAACAGCTGAACGATTCTCATACAGTACCCTTTTTCTGCTTTTTCTATTCTGGTCTAATCCATACTGAGCCTGAGAGCGTCTGTGTGTGACTCCGCAAATATATACAGAGATTTACAATTTTCCCCTATACTATATACACCTGGTATCTTCAGATACAGTACCCTTTTTCTGCTTTTCATATTCTGGTCTAATCCATACTGAGCCTGTGAGCGTCTGTGTGTTACTCCGGAAATATATACGGAGATTTAAAATTACCCCAACGCTGTATACAAATGTACGCTTCACATACAGTACCGTTTTTCTGCTTTTTATATTCTGGTCTAATCCATACTGAGTGAGCGTCTGTGTGTTACTCCGGAAATACAGTTAGGTCCAAAAATATTTGGACAGAGACAACATTTATCTAATTTTGGTTCTAGACATTACCACAATGAATTTGAAACAAAACAAATCAGATGCAGTTGAAGTTCAGACTTTCAGCTTTCATTTGAGGGTATCCACATTAAAATTGGATGAAGGGTTTAGGAGTTTCAGCTCCTTAACATGTGCCACCCTGTTTTTAAAGGGACCAAAAGTAATTGGACAAATGACTCCAAGGCTATTTCATGGAAAGGTGTGGGCAATCCCTTTGTTATGTCATTCTCAATTAAGCAGATGAAAGGGCCGGAGTTGATTTGAGGTGTGGTGTTTGCATTTGGAAGGTTTTGCTGTGAAGGAAACATGTGGTCAAAGGAGCTCTCCATGCAGGTGAAACAAGCCATCCTTAAGCTGCAAGAACAGAAAAAAACCCATCCAAGAAATTGCTACAACATTAGAAGTGGCAAAATCTACAATTTGGTACATCCTGAGAAAGAAAGAAAGCACTGGTGAACTCATCAATCCAAAAAGACCTGGGAGCCCACGGAAGACAACAGTGGTGGATGATCGCCGCATACTTTCTTTGGTGAAGAAGAACCCGTTCACAACATCAACTGAAGTCCAGAACACTCTCAGTGAAGTAGGTGTATCTGTCTCTAAGTCAACAGTAAAGAGAAGACTCCATGAAAGTAAATACAAAGGGTTCACATCTAGATGCAAACCATTCATCAATTCCAAAAATAGACAGGCCAGAGTTAAATTTGCTGAAAAACACCTCTAGAAGCCAGCTCAGTTCTGGAAAAGTATTCTATGGACAGATGAGACAACCTGTACAAGAATGATGGGAAGCCAAAAGTTTGGAGAAGAAAGGGAACGGCACATGATCCAAGGCACACCACATCCTCTGTAAAACATGGGGGAGGCAACGTGATGGCATGGGCATGCATGGCTTTCAATGGCACTGGGTCACTTGTGTTTATTGATGACATAACAGCAGACAAGAGTAGCCGGATGAATTCTGAAGTGTACCGGGATATACTTTCAGCCCAGATTCAGCCAAATGCTGCAAACTTGATTGGACGGCGCTTCATAGTACAGATGGATAATGACCCCAAGCATACAGCCAAAGCTACACAGGAGTTCATGAGTGCAAAAAAGTGGAACATTCTTCAATGGCCAAGTCAATCACCAGATCTTAACCCAATTGAGCATGCATTTCACTTGCTCAAATCCAGACTTAAGAGGGAAAGACCCACAAACAAGCAAGACCTGAAGGCTGCGGCTGTAAAGGCCTGGCAAAGCATTAAGAAGGAGGAAACCCAGCGTTTGGTGATGTCCATGGGTTCCAGACTTAAGGCAGTGATTGCCTCCAAAGGATTCGCCACAAAATATTGAAAATAAAAATATTTTGTTTGGGTTATGTTTATTTGTCCAATTACTTTTGACCTCCTAAAATGTGGAGTGTTTGTAAAGAAATGTGTACAATTCCTACATTTTCTAACACATATTTTTGTTCAACCCTTCAAATTAAACGTTACAATCTGCACTTGAATTCTGTTGTAGAGGTTTCATTTCAAATCCAATGTGGTGGCATGCAGAGCCCAACTCGCGAAAATTGTGTCACTGTCCAAATATTTCTGGCCCTGACTGTATATACGGAGACTTAAAATTTTTCCCTATACGATATTCACCTGTTATCTTCAGAAACAGTACCTTTTTTCTGCTTTTTATATTCTGGTCTAATCCATACTGAGCTTGAGAGCGTCTGTCTGTGACCCCCGAAATATATACGGAGATTTACAATTTTCCCCTATACCATATACACCTGGTATCTTGTGATACAGTACCCTTTTTCTGCTTTTTATATTCTGGTCTAATCCATACTGAGCCTGTGAGCGTCTGTGTGTGACTCCGGAAATATATACGGAGATTTAAATTTTCACCTTCACCGTATACAGCTGTACTCTTCTGATACAGTACCATATATCTGCTGGTATTTTTGGTACATTTTCCCAAACATGAGGAAGTATGGTGGAAGAGGCCACAGACGTGGGCAAGGGGGGCCAGCTGGTACTGATGGTGGTGGTGGTGCATCTGCTGGTAGTGCCAAAAGCACAATAGTACCTAAGGCAGGAGGTGTTGAGCCTGCGTCATCGTCTGGCTCCAGAAGGCCTGGAAGGTTCCCTTTTCTGGGAGTAGGTAAACCGCTTTTAAAGCAGGAGCATCAGGAACAGGTTTTGTCTTACATTGCCGAAACAGCCTCCAGCTCTATCGCCTCCTCTTCTGAAGATTCAAAAAATGCAAGCACTGAGTCGTCAGTGCAGGCTCCTGGTCAGGAACAACACCTTTCCTTGTGTCCTTCACCCCCACCAAATCTGAAGGATGCGGCAGGCCACACTTCAGATTACTCCATGGAGCTCTTTTCACATACCATGCCTGGGTTATCAAGTCAAATCCTGAATTCCCCAGTCCAAGAAGAATCTGACAAGGAGTGCACTGATGCACAGCCACTGCTATATGATTCTGCTGGTACATTCACCCAGAGCACTACATTGCCCTCACAGTCTACGGAGCCAGAATCTGACCCTGATGAAACTCAGTTGCCCCTTCCCACAAACTATACCACCTTACACGGTGACACAGAATAAGGTGCAGATGAAATTGAAGAGGAGGTGATGGATAACCGAGTTGTTTACCTGGATTGGCATCCATTGGGGGAAGAGGGTGCCACTGGCAATAGCTCAGAAGAGGAGAAGTATCCGCAGCAGACATAGACATCGCAGCAGTGGTTATCTGGCAGGCCCATAGCAGTCCAAAAACATGTTAAAAAAACAAAAACAGTTGCAAGACAGCTAGGCCAGACGGTCAAATTAGCACAGCGTGCAAGCCCTGAAATTTATCCCATAGTAGGAAGAGTGCAGTGTGGCACTTTTTTTCACCAAAATTCTATTGATGAGGCAAAGGTTATCTGTAAGAAGTGCGGAAGGACCTTAAGCCGAGGGAAAAATCTCCGAAGTTTGAATACCAGTTGCATGCTTAGACATTTAAACACCATGCACTTGCAAGCGTGGACGGACTACAAAACCTCAGGTAGCACATGTGCACCTGCTCCGACTGAAGGTAGCCAGCAACGCTACATCGCTTCCCCCACAGTAAGCCCACCGGTTAGCACAACACCAGCAAGAAATGTTGAGGTGTCATCGCAAGGCTAAAGCAGTCAGGGAATCACAATGTTTTTGCAATGAAAGACTGAATCTACAGTCATGGCCAAAAGTTTTGAGAATGACACAAATATTATATTTTCACATGATCTGCTACCCTCTGGTTTTTATGTGTGTTTGACAGATGTTTTTATCACAGACAGAAATATAATAATTGCAAACATATGAGTAACAAAAGCTTATATTGACAGTTAGAATGAGTTAATGCAGCAAGTCAATATTTGCAGTGTTGACCCTTCTTCTTCAGGACCTCTGCCATTCTCCCTGGCATGCTCTCAATCAACTTCTGGACCAAATCCTGACTGATAGCAGTCCATTCTTGCACAATCAATGCTTTCATTTTGTCAGAATTTTTAGGTTTTTGTTTGTCCACCCGTCTCTTGATGATTGACCACAAGTTCTCAATGGGATTAAGATCTGGGGAGTTTCCAGGCCATGGACCCAAAATCTCTGTTTTTTCCCTGAGCCATTTAGTTATCACCTTTGCTTTATGGCAAGGTGCTCCATCATGCTGGAAAAGGCATTGTTGATCGCCAAACTGCTCTTGGAGGGTTGGGAGAAGTTGCTCTTGGAGGACATTCTGGTACCATTCTTTATTCATGGCTGTGTTTTTAGGCAAGATTGTGAGAGAACCGATTACCTTGGCTGAGAAGCAACCTCACACATGAATGGTTTCAGGATGCTTAACAGTTGGCATGAGATAAGACTGGTGGTAGCGCTCACCTTGTCTTCTCCGAATGAGGCGTTTTCCTGATGTCCCAAACAATCGAAAAGGGGATTCATCAGAGAAAATAACTTTACCCCAGTCCTCAGCAGTCCACTGCCTGTACGTTTTGCAGAATATCAGTCTGTCCATGATGTTTTTTCTGGAGAGAAGTGGCATCTTCAAGCGGATGTACTTGGAGGAGAGCCATACCTTATCTCAAGGACAAAACGTTGGAGCTTCCAGGCATCTTTTGTCTGCATGGAATGTCTGGGGGACACAGGTGCTACCTCCAGTTAGACCCCGGACACGTGGCAGCTGTCCCATCGGGACCAACGGGTAAACAGATTTAACAGATATGATAGAGATGACTGGCGAGTCCCAGGTATAAGCTGGTACTGGCATTGTCCATAGTTTCGGATGGTTGAGTGGCGGAACGGAACAGAGCTGGCGTTGTCCATACAGACGTTGTCCTGGACAGCCGTGTAGTAGGAAACTGATAGTCTGCTTAGACAAACAGTGTGAGCGAAGTAGAAGGCAGAACACTGGAAAAACACAGGTACAAACACAACGGAACCGGAAGCTAGCAACAGTAGATACTTGTTGCTCCAGCGCCCTCTCTATGGCAGAGGGGCCAGAAATAGTGCAAACAAAGAAATAATTGGTTAATTACTTTTTTTGAAAAATGCGCACTCTCTTTAAGAGACCTAGAGAACGCGCGAGCTCGCGGCCTTTATCTCATACCGGGGGATGCACTGGCTGCATGCCAGGAAGCAGTGGAAGGAGCTGGACCGCAGGCCACAGACTGAGGGCGAAGGCCCCGCCGGGGGTCTCGCCGAGGCACGACCACCACAGCATGAGGACAAGGGCCCCGCCGAGGGTCCTGCTAAGGTACGGGCACAGATGTAACACATGGCCCACAGTGCAGGAATGAACAGCACAAGAATCACCTTTAGTACGGAAATACATCATCTGAACCATCAGCAGCACAGGAATACAGTACAAAAACCACAATCAGTATATGAATACATCTCCAGAACCATGATCAGTACATAAATATAGCACCGGAACCAACCCCACAATCACAATCAGTATATGAATACATCAGTTTATATGAATACATCACCAGAACTACCATCGGTAGATAAATGCATGCTTTGTACAGCAATCAATTGTCATTTCAAATCAGTCCTATAAAAAATTGTGTCAAATGAGCCTACAACTCCCAGTATGCTCTTAACAATAGTAGGGAGATTCTGAAAGTTGTTGTTAAAAGCCATTATCTGAGAGCTGAACACACAGGAACCACAGTACTGATGAGATATTGTCAGTATCACAAATAAACATTTACATTGAGATACCTTATAGGTGACATCTTCACTGAATGGAGTCGGTTTCTCTATTTTCTTCTCTATCTGATCCAGATGCCATGATGACTTTTCAAATCCACAACTTGGCCCAGCAGACTTCCATCTTCTCCAGTCTTCTGCAGCCCATTTCTTCCTTCTCAATAGGCGTGCAGGAGGTCACGTGATGAAGTCCCTTTTGGTGTGTCTCCCCTGATGATCTTACCAAGAAAAAACGCGTCAGGAGTATGGTGTTTGGGGACGAAATATATCTTAGGCTATTGCTATGTCCTTTGAGAAAAGTATTGTATGGCTATGTGTAAAAGACTCCCTTGCTGGATCAGGTCAAGCACAACCTGAAGAAAACGACAACTTTGGGTGAGATTGTTCCTTATAGTTATTATTGATGTATACCTTTTTTTGGGGACATACAGTAAGGACCAAAAGTTTGGACACACCTTCTCATTCAATGATTTTTCTGTATTTTCATGACTATGAAAATTGTAGAATCACACTGAAGGCATCAAAACTATGAATTAACACATGTGGAATTATACATTACACTTTACAAAAAAGTGTGAAACAACTGAAAATATGTCTTATATTCTAGGTTCTTCAAAGTAGCCACCTTCTGCTTTGATTACTGCTTTGCACGCAGAAAAAGTGAACGGATGGACTCTATATGCCTGGTTCCCACCGTGAAGCATGGAGAAGGTGGTGTGATGTGTGGGGGTGCTTTGCTGGTGACACTGTTGGGGATTTATTCAAAATTGAAGGGATACTGAACCAGCATGGCTATCACAGCAACGTGCAGCAGCATGCTATTCCATCCAGTTTGCATTTAGTTGGACCATCATTTATTTTTCAACAGGACAATGACCCCAAACACACCTCCAGGCTGTGTAAAGACTATTTGACCAAGAAGGAGAGTGATGGGGTGCTACGCCAGATGAGCTGGCCTTCACAGTCACCAGACCTGAACCCAATCAAGATGGTTTGGGGTGAGCTGGACTGCTCACTGCTTCAATTTTGAATAAATCCCCAACAGTGTCACCAGCAAAGCACCCCCACACCATCACACCACCTCCTCCATGCTTCACGGTGGGAACCAGGCATGTAGAGTCCATCCGTTCACCTTTTCTGCGTGCAAAGCAGTAATCAAAGCAAAAGGTGGCTACTTTAAAGAACCTAGAATATAAGACATATTTTCAGTTGTTTCACACTTTTTTATAAAGTGTAATGTATAATTCCACATATGTCATTTCATAGTTTTGATGCCTTCAGTGTGATTCTACAGTTTTCATAGTCATGAAAATACAGAAAAAATTTTGAATGACAAGGTGTGTCCAAACTTTTGGTCTGTACTGTATATGATGATTCTTTGTGAATATTGGCATGAGACAAGACCATTTCTGTACATTGATGATGAAATATACCTTGGTCATTTTATTTCACCATAAGGAGTAATATAATGAAATGCACTCTATACTGATGATAGGATTTGACTATACTCATTTCCATTTTTATTGCATTTAGTTTTTTGTAATGAGAATATTGATCTATTGATTTACCTTTATCCAGACACTATATTTTACTAATATAAATAGTGTTGAAATCTTGGCCAATTATTTGAGAAGGCTCACAGTATATTTGAGCCAATCTAATAAGGCTATTTTTTAATATACATTCTGGTATGCACCCTTTTTGGTCTTTTCTTTTTTGGTGTTTTCATAGTTTTTCGAATATATTTGTCTTGTGTTTTAATGGACCTCAAGGGTTAATTTTATTTGAACCATTAAAAGTTATATTTTAATACACATTTCTACCTTGCTCACTTGCTATAATTATTGATTGGTAGATACAAGTTTTCTTCAATTTCTGCAGCATATCCCAACATGGCGCCCTTAAAAATAAGTGTCATTATAATAATCTTAAAAAGTATCTGCCTTCTGCTGTGCCCCTATATAATTGCCTCTCACTGTTCTCCCTGGACAAAATATGACTTCCACAATGTCCTTCTTATGGAACATGCCTTTGACACTGCCCTCTCTATTCCATACTGGGCCTCTCTTCACACTGTACCCCCCACACCACTCAGTCTCTATACTGTTCACCCTCTCCACACTCCCCACCCTCTGCATGCTGTCCCCTCCGCACTGTGCCCTCAAATTGTCCCTTTATGCTGTCCCCCACACATTTCTCCACTTTCCCCTTTGAATACAGGCTCCCACCCTACCTAGTCTATATAGTATGACCCCTAACACTGCTCCTCATACTGTCCCCCTGCACATTTCTCTCCCATGCTGTCCTCTTGCACATTTCTCCTCCCATACTATCCCCTCACACATCTCTCTTCACTTCCCCATGCTCCCTCCCATACTGCCTCCTCCCAAATGTTCCCCCTCACCATACTATGTTATTGTTTTCTCAGACATTTACCTCCCTTTCTCCATTCTGTCTCCTCCTCCTTGTACATCAGAGGGGAGAGAAATAGGGTCCCCAGGACCCCCGATTCCCCCCTGTACCTTCCTGTGGCCCCTCTGTGTCCTCCGATTCTAGGCCTCTTCTTCCTGTAAGAAAAAAATGGCAGGCGCATGCGCAGTGTGCCCGCCGAATCTGCCTAGCGGCAGATTCAAAAAATCATTCATTCATTCTGTAAAAGTACATTTTGATCACTGTGATAAACTATCACAGTGATCAAAATAAATAAAACAGTACATAAACCCCCCCTTTATCACCCCTTTAATTAGGGACATATAATAAAATAAAGAAATTTTATTTAATTTCATTTTCCATTAGGGTTAGGGTAAGGGTTATAATTAGGGTTAGGGTTGGAATTAGGGTTAGGGCTAGGGTTAGGGTTATAATTAGGGTTGGGGATAGGCTGGGTTCATACTGCGTTATGGCAGTCCGTTAGACGGACTGCGTTACACCGTGGTATAACGCGGTGTACCGCAGTCAGTTAACGCTGCCATTCACCCCCATTTGAGGGCGCATCGCGACGCATGCCGTAAAGCGGCATGCGTTCGCGATGTGCCGTTATTCAGTGACGGAGTCTCGGACGCGGCCTGCAGCATCTGGGCTCCGTCACCGCTAACGCAGATGACTCATCTGTGCTAGCACACTGTGCTAGCCGGTATAGCATAAGGCGATCGCGTTATGCTATACCGTTACCAGCCCGTCAACGCTATGTGTTGAACGGGCTGGTAAAACGCAATATGATCCTAGCCTTAGGGATAGGGTTATAATTAGGGTTAGGGTTGGAATTAGGGTTAGGGTTACAATTAGGGTTAGGGTTACAATTAGCGTTAGGGTTACAATTAGGGTTGGAATTAGGGTTGGGATTAGGGTTAGGATTAGGGTTAAGGGTGTGTTGGGATTAGGGTTGGAGCTAGAATTGAGGGGTTTCCACTATTTAGGTACATTCGGGGGTCTCCAAACACGACGTGGCGTTCAAAAAGTCAAATGGCGCTCCCTCCCTTCCGAGCCCTGCCGTGCGCCCAAACAGTGGTTTACCCCAACATATGGGGTATCAGCGTACTCAGGACAAATTGCACACCAATTTTGGGGTTCTAATTTCTCCTGTTACCCTTGGGAAAATAAAAAATAGCTGGCTAAAAAATCAATTTTGAGGAAAAAAATTTTTTTTATTTTCACGGCTCTGCGTTTATAAATTTCTGTGAAGCACTTGGGGGTTCAAAGTGCTCACCCCACATCTAGATAAGTTCCATGGGGGGTCTAGTTTCCAAAATGGTGTCACTTGCAGGCGGTTTCCACTATTTAGGCACATCAGGGGATCTTCAAACACGACGTGATGTTCTAAAAGTCAAATGGCGCTCCCTCCCTTCCGATCCCTGCCGTGCGCCCAAACAGTGGTTTATCCCAACATATGGGGTATCAGCATACTCAGGACAAATTGCACACCAATTTTGGGGTTCTAATTTCTCCTGTTACCCTTGGGAAAATAAAAAATTGCTGGCTAAAAAAATCATTTTTGAGGAAAAAAATGATTTTTTATTTTCACGGCTCTGCGTTTATAAATTTCTGTGATGTACTTGGGGGTTCAAAGTGCTCACCACACATCTAGATAAGCTCCATGGGGGGTCTAGTTTCCAAAATGGTGTCACTTGCAGGGGGTTTCTACTGTTTAGGCACATCAAGGGCTCTTCAAATACAACATGACGCCCGCAGAACATTCTATCAAAGTCTGCATTACAAAATGGTGCTCCTTCCCTTCCAAGCTCTTCCATGCGCCCAAACAGTGGTTCCACCCCACATATGGTGTATCAGCGTACTCAGGAAAAATTGCACAACAACTTTTAGGGTTCAATTTCTCCTGTTACCCTTGGGAAAATATAAAAATAGCAGGCTAAAGAATAATTTTTGAGGAAAAAATTATTTTTTATTTTCACGGCTCTACGTTATAAACTTCTGTGAAGCACTTGGGGGGTTCAAAGTGCTCACCACACATCTAGATAAGTTCTTTAAGGGGTCTAGTTTCCAAAATGGTGTCATTTGTGGGGGGTTTCCACTGTTTAGGCGCATCAGGGGCTCTCCAAACGTGACATGGCGTCCAATCTCAATTCCAGCCAGTTTTGGTTTGAAAAAGTCAAACGGCGCTCCTTCCCTTCCAAGCCCTGCCGTGCGCCCAAACAGTGCCCCCCCCCACATATGGGGTATCAGCGTACTCAGGACAAATTGGACAACAACTTTTGTGGTCTAATTTCTCCTGTTAGCCTTGGGAAAATAAAAAATTGAGGACGAAACCATCAGGTTTGTGGAAAAAATATGATTTTTTATTTTCACGCCCCGGCGTTATAAACTTCTGTGAAGCACTTGGGGGTTCAAAGTGCTCACCACACATCTAGATAAGTTCCTTAGGGGGTCTAGTTTTCAAAATGGGGTCACTTGTGGGGGGTTTCCACTGTTTAGGCACACTAGGGCAGGGGTGGGCAATTAACTTTGCCAGGGGGCCGCATGAGAAATTGGGATGGTTTTAGAGGGCCGGACTAATATAATTAACTCCGTTCTACCCAATACTGTATATATACATATATATATATATACTGTATACTGTATATATACATACCTGCCCATTATCATCATCTTCTCCCCATCATCATCAATGCCTCCCCATTATCAGCAATGCCTGCCCATCATCATCTTCTCCCCATCATCAATGCCTGCCCATTATCATCAATGCCTGCCCATTATCATCATCTTCTCCCCATCATCATCAATGCCTCCCCATTATCAGCAATGCCTGCCCATCATCATCTTCTCCCCATCATCAATGCCTGCCCATTATCATCAATACCTGCCCATTATCATCATCTTCTCCCCATCATCATCAATGCCTGCCCATCATCATCATCATCTTCTCCCCATCATCAATGCCTGCCCATTATCATCAATACCTGCCCATTATCATCATCTTCTCCCCATCATCATCAATGCCTGCCCATCATCATCATCATCATCTTCTCCCCATCATCAATGCCTGCCCATTATCATCAATACCTGCCCATTATCATCATCTTCTCCCCATCATCATCAATGCCTCCCCATTATCAGCAATGCCTGCCCATCATCATCTTCTCCCCATCATCAATGCCTGCCCATCATCATCTTCTCCCCATCATCAATGCCTGCCCATTATCATCAATGCCTGCCCATTATCATCATCTTCTCCCCATCATCATCAATGCCTCCCCATTATCAGCAATGCCTGCCCATCATCACACACAGACAGCACATAAGCACTCTCTCACATACATACACACACACACACACACACACACACAAAGCACCGCACTACATAGACACAGACACACACAGAGACACGTCTTACCTGTTCAGCGTCCCCGCTCTCTGACACAGCCGGCCGCTGAATGATGACGTCATTCAGCGGCCGGCTGTGAGAGGAAGCGCCGATGGAGCCCGGAGCTGCAGCAGCGGAGGCACGGGAGAGGTAAGTATTGTGCCAGCTGATGCCGGGGCCCTGAGACTGCCGGAGCGCCTCCGCGGGCCGGTCACTGACAGCCGGCGGGCCGGATGCGGCCCGCGGGCCGCCCCTTGCCCGGGTCTGCACTAGGGCCTCTACAAACACGACATGGCATCCAGCCAATTCTGCGTTGAAAAAGTCAAACGGCGCTCATTCCCTTCCAAGCTCTGCCATGCACTCAAACAGTGGTTTACCCCCACATATGGGGTATCGGCGTATTCAGGAGAAATTGCACAACCAAATTTGTGGCTCATTTTTTCTTAACACTTGTGAAAATAAAAAAAATTGGTTCCGAAGTAAAGCTTTTGCAAAAAAAAGTTAAATGTTAATTTTTTTCCTTCCACATTCCTTCAGTTCCTGTGAAGCACGTAAAGGGTTAATAAACTTCTTGAATGTGGTTTTGAGCACCTTGAGGGGTGCAGTTTTTAGAATGGTGTCACTTTTGGGTATTTTCTATCATATAGACCCCTCAAAGTGACTTCAAATGTGATGTGGTCCCTAAAAAAAAATGGTGTTGTAAAAATGAGAAATCGCTGGTCAACTTTTAAACCTTATAACTTCGTAACAAAAAAAAAATTTGTTCCCAAAATTGTGCTGACGTAAAGTAGACATGTGGGCAATGTTATTTATTAAGAAATTTGTGTGACATATCTCTCTGATTTAAGGGCATAAAAATTTAAAGTTTGAAAATTGCTAAATTTTCAAAATTTTCGCCTTATTTTCGTTTTTTTCATAAATAAAAGCAAGTTATATAAAAAAATTTTTACCACTATCGTGAAGTACAATATGTCACGAAAAAACAATCTCAGAATTAGTAGGATCCGTTAAAGTGTTCCAGAGTTATAACCTCATAAAGTGACAGTGGTCAGAATTGTAAAAATTGGCCTGGTCATTAAGCTGCAAATTGGCTCTGTCACTAAGGGGTTAAAGGTAAGTTAGGCATCACTGAAGTATAACTAGCATACTGCAAATATATGATTTAAAAGCATTTCTGTAAGAAACAGAAAAAAAAATATTTTTAATAGAGTATATCTTTAAAACCATTCATCCATTGCTTACATAAATACTGAATATTCTTGATTGGCATCACCTTTTTCCACTTTGTAATTTTGTTTGCTGGTCTGCTATGTTATATACTTATTTGAGAGATGCAACATATTACTAAATTGTGAAATAAATTGAGTTAAAAACAAAAAGGCTCCGTCTGGTTCTTTTCAGGGTGTGTGTTTCTCGATCTAGGCTTATTCCTTGTATTACAAAAAAAGTGTTGAAGAATATGTACAGACATTTAAATTGTTAGAAAAAATAGTTGGTGTATAGTTTCTGGTGCCGTCAGAATTCTGGAAATGTTCATAAGTACAATTTTATAATGGTTCTGAAAATCAAAAACATTCTTTTTTCCTTGTGTTACAGCTTTCACTTATACTGTATGTCCATATCATTTAGCTGTAAAAGGTAAATGCAAGATATTGCCACATGATGGAAGGTCTTTTACATACTAGATTGAGGTGTATATAAAATTATTTGATAATGAATTTTATCTACTTTGCAAAACTGGTTACAATGTAATCCATTTTTGCTAAAAATGCGATATCTACTCTATAAAGGACAGAGAAGTGTTATTTTTAATAAGTGTGATAAGTGCTGGGACAATGGATAGGCAGGGTAGGCACCTGCTTATGGTGCTACCACTTGCCTCCCTGAGATGGGAGCCACTTTGAAAAAAAAGTGATGTTGCTGAATGGTTGCAGCCCC
Organism: Oophaga sylvatica; assembly: GCA_033576555.1. Classification (NCBI taxonomy): domain Eukaryota; kingdom Metazoa; phylum Chordata; class Amphibia; order Anura; family Dendrobatidae; genus Oophaga; species Oophaga sylvatica. The sequence continues at coordinate 138,753,717 of JARQOD010000006.1, forward strand.
TCAGCACCTTCCTGTGGCCACAGATATTCAGCACTCTGGAGGCCGGAATGAAGGCACTCAGGTGAGCGGTATCCGTGAGTGACTACTTATATTGCACAAGGAACGGTGTAAAAATTAAATAAAAGCCACTCTTGACTTGTTGATTTGTTCATTCTTCCCCACAAAGATTGCAGTAAGGCTCAGCTCACATGTATTCTGCGCTCTACATTGAGAACTTACACCTGAGTTTCTATGTAAATCTCTGAAATACATGATTCAGACAGAACCTCAGGCAGAAGAGTTCCTATAATGAAGCAGATGCAGACACTGTGGACGCCACCTGGCCTAGGATCCAGAGGTGTCCGTCTTTTTAAGCGTGCATAAAAGCATGGTCTGCCACAGGCCAGAAAGAGTCCAGAGTAACTCTGCTTCTTCACTATAGTGAATGGATTCCTCAGCGGCTTCATATGAATTATGTAATGCAGAGATTTAGTAAGTGCTCAACGTAGAGCACAAAGTAAACGAGATCCGAAATGTTATGCAAAATGTTCTCAATAAAAGCTTCACCTCAGTCCTCAAAAAAATCAAGTTTCCACCAAGGTCTGTCATCTCTTAATGCAAATATAGGACGCTTCCATGGTACTGGTAGCAAAAAAGCTCTGGAGAAGCACTTTGGCTCCTCGCCTCCCAAAAGAAATTCAGTGAATTCTGCGATCCCAAATCCAAATGACCCCCTTCCTTCTGAGCCCCACAGTGTGCCTAAACCACATTTAGCATCCATATGTTAGCATTTCTATACCGATGAGAGCCCATATAATTTACAAGTGCTGCACAAGCTGGGCATGATGTATGGGCAATTCAATGTACTGGGCACAACCCTGTGCGGGACTACTATGTACTTGGCACTACAACAGCAGATTTGCAATTTTCACTCAGCAATATCCACTTCTGCTTGTTTTTAGAAAACACACATGGAGTTAAAATCATCACTACATCTATAGATAAATTCAAAGAGGGGTGTAATTTCTAAAATTTACAAATTTCTAAAATGGGGTCACTTACAGGGGTATTCTGAGCTGTGATTGGTTGCTATGAGCAACAGTTTTCCTTGCAACCAATCACTAAGCATCTTTCATTTCACCGGAGCTGTATAAAACAAGCTGAGCTGTGATTGGTTGCTATGAGCAAAGTTTTCTCACTCCAGGACAACACCTCAGCAGACAGTGACCGTGTGGGAGATATCTAGCATCGCTGGGAACATAATCTCCAGCCATTGTCTGCCCCCCAGAAAGGAGCAGAGAGCACATGACAGAAATGAATCCCCCCTCCCGTTCCCATATCCACATCACACATCCTCCATCCCATAGGCACATCTTCCCTCTTAAAGGGATCTCCTTAGGACCGTTCCACTCAGCGCTTTGGTTCTGACACCAGGCCTCTCTTAAAGGGATCATTGGTATGGAAGTTAGGGCAAATCCACTCAGCGCTCTGGTTCTGACCCCAGGCTGATGGGATGATGTGGGATATTAGGGGTAGTAGTCCGGTGGCTTTGACGGGATGATGTATAGGATATTAGTAGTCCGGTGGCTCTGGCTGACAGGATGATGTGGGATATTAGGGGTAGTAGTCCGGTGGCTTTGACGGGATGATGTATAGGATATTAGTAGTCTGGTGGCTCTGGCTGACGGGACGATGTGGGATATTATAGTGAATGTGGCTATGTGGAGTGGGCGGGGCTATACACTCAGCTTTATATTTATAGATATAATCATTATAATTTGTTATAACTAACCATAGTTAGCTACTATACCCGGGCAGCGCCGAGCTCTTCAGCTAGTGTATATATAAAAATGAGTGTATGTGTGTGTATCAGCCACGCCCACTCCACATAGCAACCAATCACTAAGCATCTTTCATTTCAACAGAGCTGTTTAAAAGAAGCTGAGCTGTGATTGGTTGCTATGAGCAACAGTTTTCCTTGTAGACAGTTGTGGTAACTGAGGCCTGAGGCCTATTATTCTTATCATTTCTATGGTGTTATCGTCCTTCTGTAAAGCTGGAAATAACACAATTTATTACCGTGCCGACACAGACCACCCTCTGACACAGACTGCAGGGGGAGCCCAGTATCACACAGGATAGGATTAGATACACAGCTCAGCAGACAGTATCACACAGGATAGGATTAGATACACAGCTCAGCAGACTGCATCACACAGGATAGGATTAGATACACATCTCAGCAGACAGTATCACACAGGATAGGATTAGATACATGGCTCAGAAGACAGTAACACACAGGATAGGATTAGATACACGGCTCAGCAGACTGCATCACACAGGATAGGATTAGATACACATCTCAGCAGACAGTATCACACAGGATAGGATTAGATACATGGCTCAGAAGACAGTAACACACAGGATAGGATTAGATACACAGCTCAGCAGTCAGTATCACACAGGATAGGCTTAAATACACTGCTCAGCAGAGAGTAACACACAGGATAGGATTAGATGCACAGCTCAGCAGACAGTATCACACAGGACAGGATTAGATACATAGCTCAGCAGTCAGTATCACACAGGATAGGATTAGATACACAGCTCAGGAGACAGTATCACACAGGATAGGCTTAAATACACGGCTCAGCAGACAGTATCACACAGGATAGGATTAGATGCACAGATGCACAGCTCAGGAGACAGTATCACACAGGATAGGATTAGGAACACAGCTCAGGAGACAGTATCCCACAGGACAGGATTAGATACACAGCTCAGCAGACAGTATCACACAGGACAGAATTAGATACACAGCTCAGCAGACGGTATCACAGAAGAGGATTAGATACACGGCTCAGCAGTCGGTATCACACAGGATAGGATTAGATACACAGCTCAATAACAGGATGTGCCAAAGGAGAGGACATTTTCATTCTACTTATTCCATCTGATTTGCCTTTAGATTTTAAATGCCTCCAGTTTCCACTTCGACCGGCATTTGCAATGTCCATTATCAAGGCTAAGGGACAGTCCTTGAAAGTAGTAGGTATCGATTTGCAATCTCCATGCTTTTCTCATGGTCAACTTTACGTGGCCTGTTCAAGAATTGGAACTCCCAAAAATCTGTTCATCTTTGCACCAAAAGGAAAAAACACAAATGTTGTTTATCAAAAGGCTCTTGAATGAGTTGAAAATAAAATACTATCAATACTTGGGTAATCGTTTAATTAATTTGTGTTGCAAATCTGTAGTGTTGAATATATGATGTGAATTGTTTTTATGTGCAATATAATCATTATAATTTTTTATAACTAGCCACAGTTAGTTACTATTCCCGGGCAACGCCGGGCTCTTCAGCTAGTGTATATATACAGTATATATATATATATCTACTATATAATTGTCTAACTAGATGTCTGTCTGTAACAGAAATCCTGCGTCGCTGATTGGTCACGCCCGGCCAGACGTGACCAATCAGCGACAGTCACAGTCCGGCACGCCACCGCTATCTTCGGGAGATCAGCGGTGCTAGCCGCTGATCTCCCGACGGTAGCCGCAGGTCATTTCCACGTACATACTCACCTTCCATCCCTGCATCCCTGTCCCGACGCGTCTGCTTCTATCCTGTGCAGTGCAGTCACATAGTACCTCTCATTAAGGACATGAATATGGATGCAACTCCACTCCCATAGGTGTGGCATCCATATTCATGACCTTAATGAGCGGTACCACGTGACCGCACCACACAGGCAGAAGCTGACGCGCCGGGATAGAGATGCAGGGACGTGCAGCGACGGTCTGAGGGTGAGTATGATGGGGAGAACGGGGGAGCCCAGCGGAGCCATGTATACAGGATGGGAGGGTGGGAGCCATGTATACAAGGATGAGAGGGTGGGAGTGAAGCCATGTATACAGGATGGGAGGGTGGGAGTGGAGCCATGTATATAGGATGAGAGGGAGGGAGTGGAGCCATGTATACAGGATGGGAGGGTGGGAGCGAAGCCATGTATACAGGATGGGAGGGTGGGAGCGGAGCCATACATACAAGGAAGGGAGGGTGGAGCGGAGCCATGTATACACAATGGGAGGGTGGAGCGGAGCCATGTATACAGGATGGGAGGGTGGATCGGAGCCATGTATACAGGATGGGAGGGTGGGAGCAGAGCCATGTATACAGGATAGAAGGGTGGAGCGGAGCCATGTATACAGGATGGGAGGGTAGAGCGGAGCCATGTATACAAGGATGGGAGGGTGGAGCGGAGCCATATATACAGGATGGGAGGGTGGGAGTGGAGCCATGTATAACAGGATGGGAGGGTGGGAGCGGAGACATGTATACAGGATTGGAGGGTGGAACGGAGTCATATATACAAGGATGGGAGGGTGGAGCGGAGCCATGTATACAGGATGGGAGGGTGGGAGCAGAGCCATGTTTACAGGATGGGAGGGTTGAGCGAAGCCATGTATACAGGATGGGAGGGTGGGAGCGGAGCCATGTATACAGGATGGGAGGGTGTAGCGGAGCCATGTATACAGGATGGGAGGGTGGAGCGGAGCCATGTATACAGGATGGGAGGGTGGGAGCGGAAACATGCATACAAGGATGGGAGGGTGGAGCGGAGCCATGTATACATGATGGGAGGGTGGAGCAGAGCCATGTATACAGGATGGGAGGGTGGAGCGGAGCCATGCATACAAAGATGGGAGGGTGGAGCGGAGCCACGTATACAAGGATGGGAGGGTGGAGCGGAGCCATGTATACAGGATGGGACAGGGGAGCCATGCATACAAGGATGGGAGGGGGAGCTATGTATACAAGGATGGGAGGGGGAACCATGCATACAAGGATGGGAGGGTGGAGCGGAGTCATGCATACAAAGGATGGGAGGGTGGAGCGGAGCCATGCATACAAAGGATGGGAGGGTGGAGCGGAGCCATGCATACAAGGAGGGGAGGGGGGATCGGAGTCATCTATACAGGATGGGACAGGGGAGCCGTATATACAAGGATGGGAGCCATGCATACAAGGATGAGAGGGTGGGAGTGCAGCCATGCATACAAGGATGGGAGCGTGGGAGCGGAGCCATGCATAAATAAACTACATACATATTCTAGAATACCCAATGTGTTAGAATCGGGCCACCATCTAGTATATATATATATATATACATATATATATATATATATATATATGTATATATATATATATATACTGCATGTATGTATAAATGTTTGGGGCAGTGTTGATCCATTACAGAGTGACAATTTTGAGCCAGTGAGGACAATTACATTCTTCTGACCCTATCAGGTTGCTAGAGATAAAGGGTATGTGCACAAATTGTGGATTTTGATGCGGATCCGCAGAGTTTTTGGACGCATGGAATTGCATAAAATTCGCAGTGTAGTACAGTACCAATGATAGTCAATGGGAATTTGAGAATTGGTGTGCACATGCTGCGGAAAAATCAGCGCGGATTTGCAGCGATGTATTTTCTGCAGCATGTCAATTCTTTTTGCGGTTCTGCAGCGTTTCTGCACCCATTAACTATACATTGAGTAAGGCAAATACGCATATCAAAAAACGCATGACAATCCGCATTCAAATCCGCTCGGATTTTTGTCTGCGTTTTCTGCCAAGAGAGGCAGAATCTGCGAGGAAAATTCCACAGGCAAATCTGCAATGTGTGCACATATCCTAGTGTTGTTATCTTCAGCTTCTGTCTCTCCATGGTTTTATGTTTTTTTCCTTACTTGCTGTGTTCATGTCATGTAAAGCATTGCTATGACCTGTGTGTAACTTGTGCACTGCTGTGAGATGCATGTAACTTGTGCATTGCTATGAGATTTGGGTAACTTGTGCACTGCTATGAGATGTGCGTAAATTCCTGGTCAGACACCGGCTACCTGAATATTTAAAGGAGCAGGACACCTTATCTCAGCACCGCTGCAACTAGGCTTAGTGAAGTATAGATTTGAACTAAAGGAGGCTGGACATCCAAGGTTCTGGAGAGTCAGCCTTTGGCACCGCGGTTCTACTGACTGCAGTTGACAGTACCCACCTGATGGTTAATTGCCATATCCCCATTGGTTCTGATGATGTAGGACGACAAGGAAAGCGTAATTTCTTACCGTAAATTCTCTTTCATTTAGTCCAAAGCAGCAGCACAAACTTTCACTCCCAATAAAGTTGTATTTTCTGTAATTCTTCAAGGCCTAAGGCCTCTTGATTACAGTATATGTGATAACTACACAAGGGAAGGAGGGGAACTAGATGGAGTACAATTTTAAACTAATTGCTATCACCTGTCCTTTGTTCCAGGAGGATAAAATCCCCATTGATGCTGTTACGTCAAACTAAAGGAAAGAGAATTTACGGTAAGAAATTAGTTTTTATTTCAACCTCTCCTGTATTGGCACACAAATACTGATGCAAAATACTGACCAAACACTGTATGTTTGAAAGTGGCCTTAAAGGCGCATAATGGCTGATTAAATCATTCATCAAGTGCTGGGAAAATGTGGGCTCAGCATGCAAAGAGTCTGAAGGACCACCTGACAGCCAGCCACTTTAAGAGACCGACGTCTAGGACCGGTACTGTGTTTTCCTTTAGTTCCCTTGTGGAAGTTGCAATATTCCCATACATGGTTGCCACTGATAGTCTTACCCTTTCTATTTTTCCAGAAACGATAAGGACCAAATTCTATGCTAATTGTCGCTCGAGGAATGTGATCTATATTCTCATCTGCAAGTGTCCAAAGATCTTTGTCGGTCAGACCAGTCAAGAGGTCCGTCGTCGTACACAACAACAAATATTGGAAAAGCAACTGGTGATTTGGAAAAGGGTAAGCCTAGCTCATCAGTGGCATCACATTTTCTGGAGTGCCATTCAAGTAGGCATAATGGCATCCAGGTTATGGTGGTTGACCAAGTTCTTAGTAACATCCGAGGAGGAGATCCTATAAAAGAACTTTTATGTCGGGAAGCTCGGTGGATTTTTAATTTGAAGAGTCTGTCACCCAGTGGCCTCAATGAGGAACTTTTGTTCAATGGTTTTTATCGTTAAACTGCAGAATTTAATTTGTTCCTTTTCACTTTTCAGATCAAGTGACTTTCTCCTAATGTCAAGCTCTTTGGGGACCTTTTATCCGTCTGGTGCTCCTTGTATGGATAACTGTTACGACATTTCATCTTCCATCCCTCTTGGATTTATTTCTACATATAACCACCTACATTTTGAAATATGGCTATTTGCTGTCTTGCGTCATTTGTATCACATTGTTAGTTTTTGTGGACTTCATTTATACAGTCATGGCAAAAAGTTTTGAGAATGACACAAATATTATATTTTCACATTATCTGCTGCCCTCTGGTTTTTATGTGTGTTTGACAGATGTTTTTATCACAGACAGAAATATAATAATTGCAAACATATGAGTAACAAAAGCTTATATTGACAGTTAGAATGAGTTAATGCAGCAAGTCAATATTTGCAGTGTTGACCCTTCTTCTTCAGGACCTCTGCAATTCTCCCTGGCATGCTCTCAATCAACTTCTGGACCAAATCCTGACTGATAGCAGTCCATTCTTGCACAATCAATGCTTTCATTTTGTCAGAATTTTTAGGTTTTTGTTTGTCCACCCGTCTCTTGATGATTGACCACAAGTTCTCAATGGGATTAAGATCTGGGGAGTTTCCAGGCCATGGACCCAAAATCTCTATGTTTTGTTCCCTGAGCCATTTAGTTATCACCTTTGCTTTATGGCAAGGTGCTCCATCATGCTGGAAAAGGCATTGTTGATCGCCAAACTGCTCTTGGAGGGTTGGGAGAAGTTGCTCTTGGAGGACATTCTGGTACCATTCTTTATTCATGGCTGTGTTTTTAGGCAAGACTGTGAGAGAGCCGATTCCCTTGGCTGAGAAGCAACCCCACACATGAATGGTTTCAGGATGCTTAACAGTTGGCATGAGACAAGACTGGTGGTAGCGCTCACCTTGTCTTCTCCCAATGAGGCGTTTTCCTGATGTCCCAAACAATCGAAAAGGGGATTCATCAGAGAAATAAACTTTACCCCAGTCCTCAGCAGTCCACTGCCTGTACCTTTTGCAGAATATCAGTCTGTCCATGATGTTTTTTCTGGAGAGAAGTGGCTTCTTTGCTGCCCTCCTTGAGACCAGGCCTTGCTCCAAGAGTCTCCGCCTCACAGTGCGTGCAGATGCACTCACACCTGCCTGCTGCCGTTCCTGAGCAAGCTCTGCACTGCTGGTAGCCCGATCCCGCAGCTGAAACACTTTTAAGAGACGGTCCTGGCGCTTGCTGGTCTTTCTTGGGCGCCCTGAAGCCTTTTTGGCAACAATGGAACCTCTCTCCTTGAAGTTCTTGATGATGCGATAGATTGTTGACTGAGGTGCAATCTTTCTAGCTGCGATACCCTTCCCTGTTAGGCCATTTTTGTGCATTGCAATGATGACTGCACGTGTTTCTTTAGAGAAAACCATGGTTAACAGAAGAGAAACAATGATGCCAAGCACCAGCCTCCTTTTAAAGTGTCCAGTGGTGTCATTCTTACTTAATCATGACAGATTGATCTCCAGCCATGTCCTCACCAACACCCACACCTGTGTTAATGGAGCAATCACTGAAAAGAAGTTAGCTGGTCCTTTTAAGGCAGGGCTGCAATGATGTTGAAATGTGTTTTGGGGGATAAAGTTCATTTTCTAGCCAAACATTGACTTTGCAAGTAATTGCTGTTAAGCTGATCACTCTTTATAACATTCTGGAGTATATGAAAATTGCCATTAGAAAAAGTGAAGCAGTAGACTTTGTAACAATTAATATTTGTGTCATTCTCAAAACTTTTGGCCATGACTGTACATATGAAAGCTTTAGCTTTTGCTACATTCCGAGCTGCTGTCATTTAGTGGCGACACTATCTGAACTTTGCCATATATATTCTTGGACTTTTGTATCTTATCTTTGATGGCTATTTCAATATTGGACTTATTTCTTTTGTCCATACAATAGGAATTTTTTATTATTCCTTTCTTATTATTCTATCTAATGTCTGATGTCAATTCAATTCACAGCACCATATGTTATTTTTAATTTTATAATTCTTGCCCGTTTGAATACATTTGGGCTTTTTTGCTTGAATATGAGGTGATCTTTGTTTTTGATGTCATTTATATCTTTTATACTGTTCGCTATGGAATACAAAAAAAAACATTTCTCCTTAGCCTATCTCTATATATTGGACCTTTTTTTTTCTTTTTTTTTTTAATGGAGACAATAACAAGTTAATAATTTTACTATCCCCAGATCTTATGGCTATATACAAATTTCAATAAAAATTTTTTCCTTCTATTAGTTGCTTTGGATCATCTGAGGCACTTGCAGGGTTCTCGATATATAGATGAAGAGACCTGAGTAGTCTCGAAAGCTTGCAATGTGTTACCATCTTTTCAGTTAGCCATTAAAAGGTATCAACCACTGAGGACTCTCAAGTCTAATATATTTTTCGATATATAGATATGTATTAGTTTGGACTAACTTGTTGCTATTTCCTACTACCTTAATGTAAACATTATTTATTCATGTGCTGATTCCATCATGCCCTAGGTCAATATGTGCAGTTTTGGTTTTTCATTTGATAAGGTATGTTTATTGTCTCCATTCATATTGGATTTGCCTTGTTTTTTGGCCAGGATCTTTTTCAGCTCCAGCGCTTGAATCTTTTCTAACCCATTGTAACCAAATAAGACAATATTAAGACATTAATTCGATTATCTTCAGATCTTTCGGGTCATACATTAACTTTAATAAATGTACTTTATTATGATAGTTGTTTTGGACCATCTTTGGAATGATCACCATATTCCTACTTACCTTAATGTGAGTTTTGTACATAGTTATTTTCATTTCATCTTAGCTCCAACGCTAATTGTTTGTATTTTTTTGATAGACATTACATGTCTTTATATAGACATTTTACTCTCTATGTCCCGTTTGGGCTGGATGTCATTGAGTGCATGATTTCATGTCTCTGACGCATGCGCTTTAATTCCCTTGTTTGCAGATGCTCTCTATGCATAGACTGTGTTTGGTTATGCGCATGCGCTTGTATAACCACATTTGTGACTGATATTTCCATTCAGGGCGTACTTAATGAGATATGTGCTTGGATGTCCAGCCTCCTTTAGTTCAAATCTATACTTCACTAAGCCTAGTAGCAGCGGTGCTGAGATAAGGTGTCCTGCTCCTTTAAATATTCAGGTAGCCGTCACTGGCATATGCACCGTTCAGTCCATTCTGTGTGTTAGCCATGAATCCTTGCGGTGTTTGTGCTTTGGTACATCTCACACCACCCATCTAATTGGGTATGCGTGTGCTATTACTCGCGCCGCCGGCACATGAGCTGTTCAGCCCACTCTATATGTGAGCCTAGACTTGATCCGGCGCCTGCGCTTTAATATATTTCAAATGTTTTTGTTTTTGATTGACACATCCTATTTGGGGCGTATTTAATTGGATGTGTATGTGTCATCATCTATGTCACTGGAGCATGCGCCGTTTACTCCACCTTGTGTGTGGGCTGTGAATCGATTCGGCACTTGCGCTTTGCCTTACATCCCACATAATGTATCTAATTAGTTATGCTTGCATCATCATCTACGTCGCTGGCGCATGCGCCGACTGGTCTACCTTGCATATGAGCCGAGTTTTGATCCGGCGCTTGTGCTGTTGCATATTTCAACCAACTTTATTTAGCAAAAACAATGACAAGATGGTCGCGACCATGTGCCTTCCAAGCGTCTCTCCCTGTGCGATCAGTATTCAGCTGTATGTCATTTATCTAATAAAATCTGGGTATATATATTTTCTGTATATGTGCAGGCTTCACACATCATTTCCCCTGAGGAAGCCACGTTTGGCGTGGCGATACGCGTGGGGTTCTCAGTAACCCCCCCTCTCTCCTCCTGTTTCCCCACAGCGATCATGGCATTTCATGGCACAATTGACTGCCTCTTTACCTTTGTTCCATGATCCTGGCTCTCTTTTTTCTAATGTCCTTTAGGAGTATACACAATCTTGCTGCACATTAAATGAGTTTGTATATTTTTTAGTTTTGTATAAGTACATCTTTGCACTTTTCCAGACATCAGAATATTACTATATTTTTGCTTCATATGGTGCTGTGAATTATCTAAGTACTTAGTTTGTGTATCTTTTGTTATTTATTCTTATATACTGTGTTTCTCCTAGGACACTTAATTTTAATTTATATAATTCTAGAGCCTTGGTGTTGTATATTGTATGTTGTGTGGGATCAGTAGTGTGGGGGGGTTTATTGCCATTATTCTATGGCATGTTTCTTGTTTATGCTGTTTTTAAATGTTTTAACTTTATTGTGTTTTTGTTTGCACATATTTTGGATATTCACAAATAAAGTTGTTCATATATTCTTATTATATGGGTGTTCCCAATTTTCTTAAGGTATTTTTTGCATTTTGTTCTGGCTGTTTTCCAATTGCCTTTGGTGAACCCCTTTTATATATATAATTGAGTGGTGCCCTCCTGTTGTTTGCTTTTCAGGAGGATGCTGTTACGTCAAACTAAAGGAAAGAGAATTTACGTTAAGAAATTAGTTTTTATTTCAACCACTCCTGTATTGGCACACAAATACTGTATTTTTCGGACCATAAGATGCACTTTTTTCCCAAAAAATTTTGGTGGAAAATGGGGGTGCGTCTTATGGTCGCAGCATGCCGAAAAGTCCGGTGGTGGCGGCGGTCCCAATGCAGCTTCCCTGTGGTGCGGTGGTGGTGTCGAGGCAGCAGCAGGGCTCTGTGCTGCGTGGCGGGCTCCGCCGGCATTTTGTCCTAGCCAGAAAGTCCCCCGCAGCTGCGATACGGTGCCGTTCTGAAACCACACCACACCACAGGCTGCATTGGGACCGCCACCGGATTTGTGAGTATATTGCCACCCCACAGAACACAGCCACCCCACAGAGCACAGCCACCCCACAGAGCACAGCCACCCCACAGAACACAGCCACCCGACATTGCCCAACCTCACAACAGAACACAGCCACCCCACAGAACACCACCACCGCACCAGCCTGGACCACCGAACAACCCAGTGACCACTCCTCTACCTGTGCTGATCCCTTCTCTGGCAAGCTGAATTCGGACTGTAAGACGGACCCCCATTTGACACATTATTTTTTTTTCCAGATTTTTCTTCTGAAAATTTGGGGTGCGTCTTATGGTCCGGTGCGTCTTATAGTCCGAAAAATACGGTACTAATGTAAAATACTGACCAAATACTGTATGTTTGAAAGTGGCCTTAAAGGCGCATAATGCTGGGAAAATGTGGGCTCAGTGTGCAGAGGGGAGCTATTTTTGGCATACAAGTACATCAAAGGTAGTGAAGGGGTTAAAGCATCAACTCTTATATGTCCACATGCACACAGTTTTCAAAGCAAAAGTGAGGTTATTCCAAAACTCTAGTAGAACTAGCCACATAATTTCTGTAAATATACACTTCTGTCGTGTCATGTAATCCCAACAATGGCATTGCATGACGGATAAGTATCTTGCTGCGTTTCTCAAAATTGAGGACACCATTACTGCTGATGAAATCAACAACTCTGTTTGCTGAAATGCAGCCCCAAACTTGCAAGGAACCTTCATCATGCTTCACTGTTGCCTGCAGAAACTCATTATTAGGCCGAGGTCACCTGAGCGATGATTCTCTCTTTCGACAAAATCAAATCGATTACCATGTAAATCACACTCAGCTCAAACTCTGTCAAAGTTTAATATGAGTGTAACCTTAGTGTGATCTGACTCTCTCGGATGAGGAGAAGATGGAGAAGTTCATCCTCTCTATTGTCTGCATCCATGGTAATCGGACTGCACTTGAATGAAATCTGATGTTTTACACGCACCCACAGACTTGAATTGGGGTACGTTATCTGATTTGCAAAGCCATTCACAGCATACTGTGATCTTTTTTGTCAAACTGAATCGGCATGAGAAAAAAAGTATATCTGCAGTTCCCCATAGTATAACATTGGGCCAAGTGCTAGCCGATAGATAGCACTTGTCTAAGTTATACGCTTGAGTGAGCGAGCATTAATACTGATCTCCATACCTTCCACTAATAAACGATATTCTGTATAAAATAAACATCACAGAAAAACCAACACTAGGTCACACTGAGCAGGATGCAGCAGACCTGTCATGGTTTTGGACATGGTTAATGTCCTGTCCACTCAGGGTTAACTTTTGCTGGCCTCACCTTGGATCTGGGAGGGGTATTTATACCCACTCCAGAGGAAGATTCTCTGTCAGCTATACTGTTGTTTTCACTGTATGTCTGACCCCCCTAGTTTTCTTGTCTACTGCTCTGCTTGTTTGATTCCTGTGTATGACCCGGTCTGTTTGCTCACTCTGCTCTCTGTCTCACGTTTTGCTACGTTTTGCTAATATTGTCTTCTCCGGTTCTGACCTCCTGGCTTGGCTATCGATACTCCGTTACAGTTTTGTCCCTATTGTACCGTCTATTGTCCATTCTGGTTTATTGATCTATTGCTACGTCCTGACTATCCATTCTGTCTAATCCTTTGGTACTGTCATGCTATCTTGTGCTCTGATCTCGGCTTGACCTGGTTTTCGTCTCTGTCTATGCCCCTCGGTAACTTTATCCCGTCGTTACCCTGCTAGGAGTTTTCCTTCAGCTCTTAGATCTCTGGAGCTGAGGCCATGCCCCCAGCAGTCACGTGCTTCAGGACCTGTTAGTCTGAAGTACACATCTTTCACCGCTGCTGCCTCAATCCAGGTATCTTTGAGCACAAGTTTGTTTTATTCAGGACACGTGCACTGGCTCAGTGAGCATGTGCAGTGCGGTGTTCCTGACAAGACCTTTATAATAAAGGTAGAAGCAGCACAGCTGCAAAATACTGATGAACATGTAGTTTTGGTGTGTAGAATTAGGGGTGTCTGCCCTTGTGGGGTATTTTTATAGAGTGCTGATGTCATGACTCTGTCTTCGGGTGTCCCAGGACCAGGGCTCCTTCCCTATCCCTATCCCTAACACTGGAGGGGCGCCCTAGTTTGCCCTGCTCCCCAGATTACTTCTGATGGGGAAGATGCCTGCGCCATGTACCTTGACTTAGCTTCTGAATCCGCCCCCTCAGTCTGTATCCTTCCACCACTCAGAGAAGAGGGGAGTAGTAGTGTACCGTAATACACCAATCAGGCTAACAAGGTAATACGAACAGGGGTATTGAAAAATGCCAAACATACAAATATACTCATACATAAACAATAGAGGAATGCACCGGGGAGTGGAAGATGTGGTTTAACCAAAGTAAGAAAAGAAAGGGAATGATCACACACTCAAAACCCTGTAACAGTCACAGACAAATCCACCAAACGCCTTTCTCCAGTAATAATCACCAACAACGTCCAGACATGTCGCATAAGCAACTGTGACAATGAGTGCTGACCAGGGCACAGTTTAGAAAGGAGATTGCAGGGACTAATAGTGCACAGCTCAGAGCCTTAACACTCCAGGACCTCTCAACAGAGCAGATTAACCCTTGCACTGACAAAAGAAATTTACACCATTTAATATGAAGGTGAAGTGCTTCTAATCAGTACAGGAGTAGGAGAAATCAGACACTGCAGTCTTCAGGCTCTTCTCTGTCGCAATAAACCCATAACAACTGGGTAGCATGCTTGATCTAATAGTATTTTTTTGCTGTCATGCTTTTAGTTTTTTGTTTCTTTATGTCCATTTGCTGAGACTTGTCTTCTGTTACAGTCAAATATTTAAAATTTCACACTGCAAGATTTCTGCATCACAATTCTTAAGTTTTTCTGTCATCCATGACAGCACCATGACAGAGGGGATATGCCCTTCAAGGACAGGAAACCTTCAGGATAAACAGGACGACACTTCTCCCTGCGTCAGTTGGTTTCCTGTCCTTGATGTGGGAGCCTTGTTTAGGACAGCAGCAGAAGAAAATAAAATAGAAGAAAAAGAAGAAAGGATACCTAGACCTGAGCTGGTCGATAACTGTCAGGTCACCGTCTCTGGTGCGGTCGGCTCTGGTAGCCTAGAAGCGCAACGGGGGGTGCATGGGGTGTCGCCTGTTGGATGAGCGTGTGCAGCGGCACCATCAAGGCTTTGGTTGCCCAGTGGCCTCACGGCCCAGCTGCGCAGGTGCAGGGCATGAACCAGAAGTCACGACTTGTTGATGCACACAGGCGACTTTTCACCTGGAGGTACTTCCAGGAGTGGTGCTGAAATATGCAGTGAACACGGCGGCTGGCAGATCCCTCTTTTCTTTTCCTATATAAGAGTTTGAACACAGGCCAGACTGTGCTCCTGTGCACCATCATGGATAACAGCCAATGCAGCTGCATTTGGAACTGGAGCATCAGCGACAGAGTCTCCAGATACAGTGCCAGAAGCAGCACCAGAAGAAGCAGATAGACCAACAGCCACATTTAGTTAGGCGGGCCAGCAGCAGTGCGGGTCGCTCAGGTGGAGTGCACAAGACCAGCAATTCCAGGCCAAGTAGGCATACTTCCAGTAGAATGGAAGATTCCGCTGTCTCCAGAGGAGATTTATCGGACGTGATTCTGCCTCCTGTTCCGGTACTTTTCACATCATCTGAGTGGTGAATGATCTACGTGAAAGTTCAGCCTGTTAATGATGTTTTCGTTCTCTTTTTTTCTCTTCTTTTTCTGATGGTACAAGGAGGCCACTAAAAAACGTTCAGCAAAAACCAAACATAGAGTTTGTGCTCTATGTGGACAGGAGATGACAAGGACATCACCTAAAAAATTGTGCCAGTCCTGTATAGATCATACTGTTTTGAAGCAGTCCTCAAAAATTCACCTCTAATTTGAAATTTCACATTAGAACTGATATAGAAAAATCCTCAAAATCACTGTCCCACTCAGAAAAAGTAAGATGTAAAAGTTTCAGAGCCAAACAATCTCCCCGGCTGTCAGATAATTCTACTGAGTCAGAAGAGGGAGTTCAATATGAATCCTCATCAATTGCCACTTGATCTGAGAGTGACATTGGAAGTGGACATTGTTTTCCACTACACCAGGTGGAGGATTTAGTAAAGGCGGTGAGTTACACATGGGGTTAGTAGACCAGAAGACCAAAAAATCTGTTCAGGACATAATGTTTAGGACCCTGGATCAGAGGAAACGCAAGAGCTTCCACATTAACGAAACAGTCCAGGGACCTATTGATAAAGAATCGGGAAAACTGGAAAAGAAAGGCCCCTTTTCTTCTTCTTTCAAGAGGAAAGATCCCTTTGAGGAAGAGGCTGCAATATTATGGAACAAATAACCAAAAAGAAGAAGAATTGCTAAGTAAAAAAAATCCAAAAACAATAAATAATGCAATCTAAGTAATGAGAATGAAATAAAAAAAGATGATCAAACAAAGGGGTAATCTTAGCAAAAATATGCAACTTTATTAAACACTAAATATCTAACAGTGACAGAGATCTCTGCTGGTATAGTATGAAAATGAGATCAATGATAAATTACACAGACCTTATAAACCAAGAAGCAATGTGTATCAAAGGGCAGTTTAATAGAGTAATAGTGCTGCCACACAGAAGTGTCTTAAGATAGAGCACAGCTGAGATGTGTGGGAACACCTAGAACAAAGCCCATAAACTTGATGTAACCATTTCAAAGGCCTCAAGGAAATCTTCACTTCTCTTTGAAGATATGGGATTGCTAAAGGACCCCTTAGATAGGAAAATGATAGTTTCCTAAAAGGTACATGGGAATCTTCAGTGGGAGCTTTAAAACCGGCCATAGCAGCAACATGTACAGCCAGTTCACTTATGGTCTGGTTGAATAATCTGGAGGACCAGCTGAAGAATAAGGTGCCACGAGATTCCATGTTAGCCATACTCCCAGTAATGAAAGGGTTGCCTGCCTTCCTGTCAGACACTTTGGCAGACTCAGCAAAGCTAGCAGCCAGGTCAGCAGCATTATCCAATGCAGGCCTCAGATCCGTCTGGTTGAAGTGTTGGCCGGGAGATGTGCAAGCGAAGGTGAAGTTGTGCTCACTTCAATGTAAGGGAAAATATTCAGCAGAGCTCTTGATAAAATCCTAGTGAAAGTGGGGTCTATTAAAAAGGGGTCCGAAAATCCCTTTTTCATCCTTTAAACGGCCCTTTCGAAGAAAACAGTTTAGACGAAAGAGGACATTCTGAGAGTAGCATAGATGGGATAATCGCTCCAAAAGAAATAAATGTTTCCTTTTCAACGGTCCCTCCCAGGAGGGCAGAAAGCATTTCCAATGACTTTTAGGCTAGGTTCACAAAGCATTAATGCAGTCCGTTCAACAAATAGCGTTGACGGACTGCATTAACGCTAGTGTCATTTTGTGATCGTGTTATGCGATCACGCTAGCGCAGCGTCTCTATTCTGAGCTAGCAGTGACAGACCCCGAACGCTGCAGACCGCGTCCAAGGTCCGTCACAGAATGACGGCACATCGCTAACGCATGCCGATTTCGTGACGGATGCCATCAGCGCATTACCCGCAACGCAATGTGAACCCGGCCTTAGCCACATGGGAGAGGCTCTCGCTTTCCGTCCACCTCAGAAAAGATTTCCTCAAGCGTCTGTATACTCAGTCTAATAAGATCAGGCTTGAGACTGAACTTTTAAAAGCATACACCAGAGAGATTTGCACCAAGGGCATCTCCACTGTAACAACTAGCGATAGAAGTTACAGCCCACCTTCAAGAGAGAGACAAATTGATAATCCTGAATCTGGACAATTTTTTAATAGTAGGAAGCTCATTCCATCCCTGTCAGAGGCAAGTGAAAAAAGTGTGCAATGCCACAATAAGCTTAGGATGGTGTTTAAATCTAGAAAAATCAAGATTGGAGCCACTAAAAGCATAAATTTTTCTAGATCTCATGATACTCCAATGTTCAAGAGTGTCGTCTTACAAAAGAAAAGACGGAAAAGATAGTCAATCTCAATAGCAATAGAAAATTCTGCAATGTCGCTGCTAGGTTCTCACCTCCTATATCTCTACGGTAAGATAAGCCCAAATCCACACAAGGGAATTACAAAGGAACATTCTAGAGAACGAAGTAGCCTTACAAGGACACCTGTTGTGAACACCTTTGATCTGGCTTCTGGGTTTGGGGTCCCTCTGGTGGTCAATCACCTGAAGAGGATGATTGGAGATCAGGTGTTACTGACTGGGGAGATTTAAATGAGCAGCCTTCACTTAGATGTTGCCGGTGATTTGGTCTTCTTCCTGAGCCTTTTGGAAGTTAGCTTTCTCCCTGCTTTGTCCTGCATCTTTCAGATAAGTTATTTGTCTGTTTTAATCTGTGGCATTTGTTCCCTGCCTTGCTGGTGTGTGTTCAGCCAGGTTCCCTGCGGTGACCTGTGCTGGACTCTGCTTTCTTTTGCCACTGCTTATGTCAGTCTTTTTGCATTTCTAGTCTCCTGGTATTTCCGTATCTGTTGTTTTGCGTCCAGTTCACACCAGAGTTCTGATTTAGTGGGGGAGAGGTCGTGTTGCCTCAGTATTTTTGCATATCAGACGTGTTGGAATTTTTCTTAGTGTTTTTGCGCATTCGCATACAGTATCCTTTCCTGTTCTAGACAGTTTGGGATCCAGCAATTGCTTATTCTATTTTCTGCCTGTGTTTTGTACTTCATCTTTCTCACCGGCAATATATGTTTGGGGGCTATCTATTCCTTTGGGGCTCTACTCCGGGGCAGTTAGTTTTCCCCTTTCTCTCTTTAGGCTTAGTTAACTCTTTCGCTGTGTCGAGGTGTCTAGGGCATTGTAGGTACGTCCCACGGCTAATTCTACTTGTGTTGTCAGTTTAGGGGTCTGCAATCCGCTAAGTTACCAACCTCTCTGGGTGTTTGGTTGCCTACCCTATTTTTCTATTATCCTCCTCGGTTACCGAATCATAACAGACACCTAGAAGGCAAATTAACTCTTACACAAGGGGCAGTCCACTCTATCCTTTGGTTAAGAATAGGTTAATTCTCAGGGGGAGTGTCTTAGGTATGGGTGGTCAAGAGGGATGCCAGCCCCAGGGGTTGGGGGCCTCATTTGGACAACCATCTAATCCAGAAGACATGGTAAGAGAACGAGAAGTTAAGCTTCTCAAATATGTGGGAAACTTTAGCAGTGGAATACGCACTAAGCAGATTACTGCCGCTCCTGTCCCTGCACCAATTGAGAGTGCTCTCAGACAACCAGGTCACGGTTGCATACTTAAACCACCACGGAGGTACTCACTCCAGATCCCTGATGTCAATCATAAAGCGAATATTTATGCTGGCAGAAGAACAGTTCCTGTCATTGTCAGCTATACATATCAGGGGCAAGGCAATTTTTAAGCATATTTCCTGAGCCGCAAACAGCTGTGACAAGGGAGTGGTCAATAAAGAAATCCATGTTCGACCAGATTGTTGCCATATGGGGTCCTCCAGAAATAGATCCCTTTGCAACCAAGTTGAACTACAAGGTAGAAAAGTTCTGTTCACTGAATCCAAGGGAAGACCCTCAGATAGTGGACTCCTTTCTGATCAATTGGAACTTTAGCCTAGCATATGTGTTTCCTCCGTTATGTCTGATTCTGTCTGTTTTAAAGTAGATCAGGGTGCACAGGGAGAGGGTAATTCTTATAGCCCCCTTTTGGCCCAAAAGACCTTAGTTTTTCTGGATGAGAACTATATCGATCACAGACCTCTGGATTCTTACGGAGGATCTGGACCTTCTCTCTCAAGGACCGATATGTCATCCTCAAGTAACCTGGCTACATTTAATGTCCTGGAATGTTAGAGGTCGATATTAGAAGGTAAAGGGTTCTCTTCTAATTTAATCTCCACCTTACTCAGTAGTAGAAAGTCAATCACCACTAGAATATAAGGTAGTACCTGGAGGAAATTCCTGTCCTCTACAGTGGCTACTCTAGGGGGCAAAGTGCCTCTAAAGGCTATCTTAGAGTTTCTTCAGAAGGAGCTAGAACAGGGCCTTTCGG
>JARQOD010000006.1:138773878-138950070 GCA_033576555.1 Oophaga sylvatica
AAACAAAAATTCCTGGTTATTATTTGGATTGTATTGCAAATCACAGGGTGTTGTGCAAGGATAGAATCATGAGACTATTGGAGTACTCATAGACAACTTTTTTATGTATAACTTAAACAAGATCTAGAGAAACCACGGACGCAACTATGTCCTTAGCTAGAATGGGGACTAGTTCTGAGTCCTCAGTTTGGGATAAGCAAAAACTCATATTTTTTCTACCAAGTACAAATCTCACTGCAAAATCAAACCTATAGAAGAACAAAGCTCATCTAGATTGCGTAGGATTTAGTCTTTTGGCTGACTCAAGATAAGTCAGATTTTTGGGGTCTGTGATAAGTGATTTTATGTTTGGTACCAGTCAGGAAGTGGCATCATTCCTTGAAGGCTCACTTAATTGACAACAATTTACCATTACTGAAGCCATAATTCCTCTCAGCAGATTAAAATTTTCGTGAAAAGAAGCTGCACAGATGAAGTTGAGTGAGAGACCGGGAACCTTGCGATAGCACCGCTCCAACTCCAACTTCAGAGGTGTCGACCTCCACAATAAAAGGATGGTCAAGATCAGGCTGAACCAATATTGGTCAGAGAAAAAAAAACATTCATCTAACTCAGTTAGGGCACAAATTGCCTCAAGCTTCTAATTAACCACATCTGCCTTCTTTTTAGTAAAGTCAGTAAATGTTTTGACAATCTTGAAAACATTTTTAAAAAATTACAGTAGTAATTGGCAAACCCAAGGAAACACTGCAAGGGCAGTGGGATACTCAGTACCGGGCCGGTGTATCAAAGGGATGTGTCACGGCAGCAGTGACCCGGTCCGTGGCCCTGGGCATCCAATATAAGGGGGATATTTACAGGGGATGATAGATGATAGAGTTTGTAGTATAGTATTCGTGACGCCACCTGTGGTTTCTGGTCAGAGGTGACCAGCGCTGCGGTGCAGATCCTCTGGGACAGATGGTGAGATACAGCAGAGTTGGTAAAGCCTCCCACAAGTGAGACTAAGTTATCCCAAGGCAGGAAGATGTTATAGAAAGTAATGATGCTGGGAGATGTAGCAGAGTGGACTGTGCGTCGAATGAAGATTTTGAGGAGACAGTCAGTTTCCAAAGCTTTACGCACAGTTCAGGTGTGCACAGTACAGGTGCCTGCTTGGTGCCACGTTCTCCAGGTGAGGAGTCCAGCCAACTCCCAGGTGAATGGAGAACACTAGTCCGAAGCTCATTGTCAGTATATGCCTTCCCTAGCCGTCTCACTGTGCTGATTTCCCACTCCTTTCTTCCTTCCAGCACCTTCGCTAAGCAGTGTCCCAGTCTAGAAGCTGCGGATCCTCCAGGACAATGTTCTCTCTCTACGTTTCCTTGATCCTATATGGCGGTCCTTCCCAGAGAAGATACTTGCGGTTGTGGCTGTGATCCCGAAAGTTATCACAGCTGTCGGCTTGCTAGCTGAGTCATAAAGTTCTTCCACTAGTTTAGGGGCCGAGTCCCTTCTGCGACCTGGATTCTCCCAGCCGGCGTCTGCCAGTCCTGGAATGAGCCCACCTGTAGCTTTCAGCTCAGCCGTGTCTCTCTGAGAATCAATTTTCCCTTTCAGGGAACCTTCCTTCTTCCTTTCTCTCTATGAGCAGCTCCTCAGGTCGGGAGCCTGCTGCACAGTTGTATCTCTTCCCCCTCTCCCTCATGGTAGAGCTGTCTCAAAATACATCTGTCTCCTTCCTCCCCCAAGGGGGAACTTGTCATGTGTGCATCGCCACGAAGATCGTCGCGGTTGCACATTCTGACTTCTCACAGCTGAGTTGCTGTTTCTTTGTGTTTGGCAGTTAGGGAGTTAATTCTGTCTGTGCTCAGTTCTGGGACTGGGTGCAGTTTTCTCCCGGCTGCAATTAATTATTTGTTGATTGGTTTCCTTTAAATCTCTGGTTGTCTGTGTTGGGAGTTGCCAGTGAAATTCTTCATGCAGACCACAGATAGGATTGTATCTGTATAGACTTAAGTTAAAGAGCTCCTTAGTTGTTTTAAGCTCACCTTGCTTAGAGTTTAATATCCCAGATCATTTATGTTCCTTCTGTGTTTGAGTGTGTATGCAAGTCTGTGTTTTCTCCAGTCTGTCTTATTTGTCTAATCTGTGTATTTAGCAGAGATCAGCCCATATCCCTTTGGTGGTAATCAGAATCCTTCTTAGGACTGATTACAGGGTTCAGGGACTGATAGGAGACAGGGTTAGGCTGGAGACTTGGACCTCTGAACCATTATCAGTACCTCCAAGGTGAGGGATTAGTTAGGACCCCAGTTTAGGGTCAGGTTAGACCCCCGGTCCTCCTCTTTCCTGTGACAGTGTATCAAGTCCTCAAGATTAACCCTGAGTTCAACGGATATCGTGTCAGGTAAATCTATTCTATATTTACATGCTGATGTTGCTAATCTATATGTTGTATAGAGTGTTGTTCTTTTAAGAATAGTTTACTGACATCGTACACATATCATAAGACCGCGTGACATTTTCACTGGCCAATAAATTATTCCCAGTTGCCATGGATCCAGTAGCCCAGCTGGCTCTGCAGTTGCAGGGATTATCCATGGAGCTGACGGACATTAAGTCCAAAGTTTTGTCTCCCTCGGAGCAAACCAGATTTGAACCTAAAGTAGCTCTCCCGGATAGGTTCACTGGTGGGCGAGACAAATTTTTTACCTTCAGGGAAGCATGTAAATTGTATTTTCGGCTTCGGCCTCGATCATCAGGGAGTGAAGAGCAGAGAGTGGGAATTGTTATCTCGCTCCTACAAGGGGACCCTCAATCCTGGGCCTTCTCCCTTCCTCCGGGATCCCCGGCTCTACAGTCAGTAGATCGATTTTTTACTGCCCTGGGTTTGGTATATGATGACCCAGATCGGGTCTCTCTTGCTGAGACAAAATTACGTAAGATACAGCAGGGAGATCGTCCGGCGGAGGAATTTGCTTCTGAGTTCCGTAGATGGGCCACAGATACTCAGTGGAATGACCCAGCTCTTAGGAGCCAGTTTTGTCATGGGCTTTCTGACAAATTAAGGACGTTTTGGCTCAGTATGATTCTCCTCCATCACTGGAGGCTGCTATGGCCCTAGCTATCCGTACTGATAGACGGCTCCGGGAGAGGTGCGAGGTAACTCCGCCCCCTGTTGTTACTCCACCTACTACTAAAGTCCCTTATGTTGAGGTTCCCCTTGTCTGTTTGGAGGAGCCTATGCAGTTGGGAGGGACATCATTTCGTAGGAGGGGATTGGCGGTACGCCGCAGGACTAGAAGGTGTTTCTTCTGCGGGAAAGAGGGACATTTTGTTGGGGGATGTCCATCCCGTGCCTTGTTGAGCAAAAAGTCGCCGGAAAACTGTTAATCCCAGGTTGTGTGGTGGACGACAACCTGGGAGTATGTATTTCGTCCGCTAGTTCTTCTCAGTTCCTTGTACGAGTGGAGGTGGTGGTTGGTACGAGAGTGGAGAGATTTTCTGTTCTTCTTGATAGTGGGTCCGGGGCTAATCTGGTTGACGCTCAGTTTGCTCAGGCTCAAGGTATGCATCTGAGTGTATTGGTCAAACCGATCCCTATATTCTCCATTGACGCCAGGCCTCTCGGCCAAGGTAGCTTTGTTCATGAGGTTCATAACATTGACCTTCGGGTAGGGGCAATACATAGGGAACTATTATCTTGTTATGTGTTGGAGGGTCTACCTACTCCTATTGTGTTGGGACTTCCTTGGTTGGTTAAACATAACCCTGTGATTAATTGGCAGTCCAGAGATATAAGCCAATGGGGGGTTTTGCAAAAATAACTGCATGAACACAGTCATCAGTGCGGTCGTGCCTAGTACTTTGCCTCCTTTTTTGGAGGACTTTGGGGATGTGTTCTCTGAGGAGGGGTGTCAGGAGTTGCCTCCTCATCGCGTGTATGACTGCTCTATTAATTTACTTCCTGATGCTAAGTTACCTAAAGCTAGGTTATATAACCTTTCTGGTCCTGAGAGGCAGGCTATGAAAGATTATATTTCGGAAAGTCTGGCCAAAGGGCATATTAGACCTTCATCTTCCCCAGTGGCCGCGGGGTTCTTCTTTGTGAAGAAAAAAGATGGAGGCCTACGCCCTTGCTTGGATTTCCGCGAACTTAATCGGATTACTGTTCGAGATCCGTATCCACTCCCTCTGATTCCTGATCTCTTCAATCAAATTGTTGGCGCCAAATGGTTCTCTAAATTGGATCTCAGGGGGGCGTATAATCTGATTAGGATAAAAGAGGGGGATGAGTGGAAAACGGCGTTTAACACGCCGGAGGGACATTATGAGAACCTTGTCATGCCTTTTGGTCTGACTACTGCACCAGCAGTATTCCAACATTTTGTTAATGACATTTTTCGTCATCTGGTGGGGCTGTTTGTGGTCGTATATTTGGATGACATTTTAATTTACTCACCAGATCTTGTGTCTCACCAGGAGCATGTGAGACAGGTGTTGCAGATCTTGCGAGACAATAAACTATACGCCAAACTGGAAAAGTGTGTATTCGCCGTACAGGAACTTCAGTTTTTGGGTTTCTTGGTGTCAGCCTCCGGTTTCCGTATGGACCCTGAAAAGGTGAGAGCAGTGCTTGAATGGGATCAGCCAGAGGATCTTAAGGCTCTGCACCGTTTTCTGGGGTTTGCTAACTACTACCGGAAATTTATTTGTAATTTCTCATCTGTTGTCAAACCTCTCACTGACATGACAAGAAAAGGGACGGATTTTTCTAAATGGTCGGACAAAGCTTGCCAAGCTTTTTCCTCTTTGAAAAAATGTTTTGCTTCGGCACCCGTTCTCATCCAACCAGATGCATCACAGCCGTTCGTTGTGGAGGTTGACGCGTCTGACGTAGGGGTGGGTGCAATATTGTCCCAGGGTCCGTCCCCTGGTAAATGGCATCCGTGCGCTTTCTTTTCTAAAAATTGTCGTCCGCCGAAAGGAATTATGATATCGGCAATAGGGAACTTTTGGCCATTAAGTTGGCTTTTGAAGAATGGCGTCACTTTTTGGAGGGGGCAGTCCACCCGGTCACCGTCATTACTGATCACAAGAACCTGCTGTATTTGGAATCTGCTAAGCGTCTGAATTCCAGACAAGCTCGATGGTCGTTGTTTTTTACCAGGTTTAATTTTGTTGTCACTTATCGCCCTGGATCTAAGAATGTTAAGGCGGATGCCTTGTCTCGCAGTTTCCCAGGGGCCGGGAAAATGGATGACCCGATTCCTATCCTTCAGGAGGGGGTGGTAGTGTCGGCTGT
Organism: Oophaga sylvatica; assembly: GCA_033576555.1. NCBI lineage: Eukaryota > Metazoa > Chordata > Amphibia > Anura > Dendrobatidae > Oophaga > Oophaga sylvatica. The sequence goes on from JARQOD010000006.1 coordinate 138,779,166, forward strand.
ATGTTCTGAGCTTGAGGAGGAGGTGTTAGAGGCTCAGGGGGACGCCCCTGCAGGACCTCCAGGGAGACTGTTTGTCCCAAATCAGTTGAGACAAAAGGTTATTGAGGCACATCATAATTCTGCTTTAGCAGGACATCCAGGGAGTAAGGCTACTTTAGATCTCCTTTCTCGCCGGTTTTGGTGGCCTAACGTTAATAAAGATGTTTTAACTTTTGTCGCGTCCTGTGGGGTTTGTGCTCGCTCTAAGACCCCTCATACCCGTCCGTCTGGGACCCTCTTACCCTTGAAACTTCCGGAGCGTCCATGGACTCATTTGTCTATGGACTTCATCACGGACCTTCCTCAGTCGTCAGGGAAGATTGTCATACTGGTGGTTGTTGACAGGTTCAGTAAGATGGCACATTTCATTGCTCTTCCTGCCCTCCCTAATGCTAAAACTCTGGCGCAGGTGTTCATTGGGGAGATTGTGAGACTTCATGGGTTGCCTTCTGATGTGGTGTCAGATAGGGGGTCTCAGTTTGTGTCCAAGTTTTGGAGGGCATTTTGTTTACGTCGGGGGATGCAATTGTCATTTTCCTCGGCTTTTCATCCGCAGACCAATGGTCAGACAGAGCGTCTGAATCAAAGCCTAGAGACTTATCTTCGGTGTTTTGTCTCAGAGAACCAGGAGGACTGGTCTTCTTTCTTGCCTCTGGCAGAGTTCGCTCTTAACAACAGGCGGAGCGAGTCCACTTGTAAGTCCCCGTTTTTTGGGGCATATGGTTTTCATCCCCAGTTTTGTACATTCAATGGGGGGGGCCCTTCTGGGGTTCCTGAGGAGGAGCGTTTCTCGTCATCACTTGCTTCAGTGTGGAGAGGTGTATTGAATAATCTGAGTGCTATGGGGAACCGTTATAAACGTATGGCTGATAGGAGGAGAGTTTCTGGTCCAGATCTTAATGTGAACGATCTGGTATGGTTGTCTACCAGGAATATAAAACTTAAAGTTCCCTCCTGGAAGCTGGGCCCCAGATTCATCGGGCCGTACAGGATCAGTTCCATAATTAATCCTGTGGCATTTCGTCTGGACCTCCCTCCTACGTTTAAAATCCACAATGTGTTCCACAAGTCATTACTTAAGAGGTACGTGGCACCAGTCATACTATCACCTCTACCTCCTCCTCCAGTGGTGGTCAATGGTAACTTGGAGTTTCAAGTGTCAAAGATCATTGACTCACGTCTGAATCGCCGGTCCCTTCAGTACTTGGTGCATTGGAAGGGTATGGTCCAGAGGAGAGGACGTGGGTTCCTGCGTCTGACATTAACGCAGATCGTTTGGTGCGGACCTTCCACAGAACTCACCCGGGCAAACCTGGCCCTGAGGGTCCGGAGGCCCCTCGTAGAAGGGGGGGTACTGTCATGTGTGCATCGCCACGAAGATCGTCGCGGTTGCACATTCTGACTTCTCACAGCTGAGTTGCTGTTTCTTTGTGTTTGGCAGTTAGGGAGTTAATTCTGTCTGTGCTCAGTTCTGGGACTGGGTGCAGTTTTCTCCCGGCTGCAATTAATTATTTGTTGATTGGTTTCCTTTAAATCTCTGGTTGTCTGTGTTGGGAGTTGCCAGTGAAATTCTTCATGCAGACCACAGATAGGATTGTATCTGTATAGACTTAAGTTAAAGAGCTCCTTAGTTGTTTTAAGCTCACCTTGCTTAGAGTTTAATATCCCAGATCATTTATGTTCCTTCTGTGTTTGAGTGTGTATGCAAGTCTGTGTTTTCTCCAGTCTGTCTTATTTGTCTAATCTGTGTATTTAGCAGAGATCAGCCCATATCCCTTTGGTGGTAATCAGAATCCTTCTTAGGACTGATTACAGGGTTCAGGGACTGATAGGAGACAGGGTTAGGCTGGAGACTTGGACCTCTGAACCATTATCAGTACCTCCAAGGTGAGGGATTAGTTAGGACCCCAGTTTAGGGTCAGGTTAGACCCCCGGTCCTCCTCTTTCCTGTGACAGTGTATCAAGTCCTCAAGATTAACCCTGAGTTCAACGGATATCGTGTCAGGTAAATCTATTCTATATTTACATGCTGATGTTGCTAATCTATATGTTGTATAGAGTGTTGTTCTTTTAAGAATAGTTTACTGACATCGTACACATATCATAAGACCGCGTGACAGAACTCTCTTCTAACTTCCCTCTAACTCCTGCTCTGACCCACAAGCTCCACCCACCATCTAACACCCTTTGCTAGCTGCAGGCTTGCTATATGAACTCAACTAGTGTGTGTGATGGATGCAGTGTTGCCAGAGCCAGGTGTAGTGCCTCCACGTTACCTGAAAGTTGAAATACCACATCCCTGGCTGAGATGCAATACCTCTGTGGCGACTGGACCCTCAGGGGCGCCACAGAACCACTGTGCCATGGTCTGAGGAGAGCCTGGAGAGATGTAACTAGGTGAACCCCTGACACTTCGCTAGAGCCCCTGATAGTGGAGTTAGACTTTGATCCAGATAGACACCTGATGCTAAACCAGCACGGACCTCAGACACATGTCAGCTGACCCCAAAGGGCAGGTAGTTGGAACAGCTAGGAATGGGTGGACTTTGACAAATGCAAGCAGACATGGCAGGACCAAGCAGGTATGACTGGTATACAGACTGGCACGGCAGGTGCAGGCAGGTATGGCTGGTATACAGACAGGCACGGCAGAGGCAGGCACGGCTGGTATACAGGCTGGAATGGCAGGTACAGGCAGGTATGGCTGGCATATAGACTGGCATGGCAGGTATGGCTGTTATGCAAACAGGCATTGCAGGGGCAGGCAGGCACGGCTGGTATATAGACTGGCACAGCAAGTGCAGGCAGATCCGACTGGTATACTGACTGGCACAATAGGTGCATGCAGGTACTGAAAGGCACAAGCAGGGACAAACAGGAATGACCAAGAACAAGCGGAAACTGGTAGATATTGGCAGTTACTATCTGGTACTTGCAGGTAACTGACAAGAGGCCCAAGAACTAGCAAGCGTGCAGACTAACTGACCATACACAAGTGGAGGTGCTTTATTATTATTATTATTATTATAGATTTTTATAGCGCCATTTATTCCATGGCGCTTTACATGTGAAGAGGGGCAAGTATAGACAAGTACAGTAAACATGAGCAATACAAGGCACACACAAGTACAGAAGGAGAGAGGACCCTGCCCGCAAGGGCTCACAGTCTACAGGGATGGGTGAGGATACACTAGGAGAGGGAAGAGCTGATCGTGCGGTGGTTCAGTAGACTGATGATCACTGCAGGTTGTAGGCTTGTCGGAAGAGGTGGGTCTTCAGGTTCTTTTTGAAGGTTTCCATGGTAGGCGCGAGTCTGATGTGTTGGGGTAGAGAGTTCCAGAGTATGGGAGAGGCACGGGAGAAGCTTTGTATGCGGTTGTGGGAAGAAGAGATAAGAGGGGAGTAGAGGAGGAGATCTTGAGAGGATCGAAGGTTGCGTGTGGGTATGTACCGGGAGACCATGTCACAGATGTATGGAGGAGACAGATTGTGGATGGCTTTGTAGGTCATGGTTAGGGTTTTGAACTGGAGCCTCTGAACGATAGGAAGCCAATGAAGGGCTTGGCAGAGAGGAGAGGCTGGGGAATAGCGGGGAGACAGGTGTATTAGTCGTGCAGCAGAGTGCAGGATGGATTGGAGTGGTGCCAGAGTGCTAGAGGGAAGGCCAGAGAGTAGAAGGTTGCAGTAGTCGAGGCGGGAGATGATGAGGGCATGCACTAGTGTTTTTGTACTTTCATGGTCAAGGAATGCACGGATCCGGGAAATATTTTTGAGTTTGAGACGGCAGGAGGAGGCTAGGGTTTGGACATGTGGCTTGAAAGAGAGGGCAGAGTCGAGGATCACTCCGAGGCACCGAGCGTGCGGGACTGGGGAAAGTGAGCAGCCATTGATGTTAATGGACAGGTCTGGTGGGGGGTAGAGTGAGATGGGGGAAAGATGATAAATTCTGTTTTGTCCATGTTCAGTTTTAGAAAGCGAGCAGAGAAGAAAGCAGAAATAGCAGACAGACATTGTGGGATTTTGGTCAGTAAGGAGGTGAGGTCAGGTCCAGATAGGTAGATCTGCGTGTCGTCGGCGTAGAGATGATACTGAAGACCATGGGATTCTATGAGCTGTCCCAGGCCGAGGGTGTAGATGGAGAAGAGTAGGGGTCCAAGAACTGAGCCTTGGGGAACACCGACAGACAGGGGGCGAGGTGAGGAGGTGGTGTGGGAGAGGGAGACACTGAAAGTTCGGTTTGTTAGATATGATGAGATCCAGGATAGGGCCAAGCCTGTGATGCCAAGAGATGAGAGAATCTGTAACAGGAGGGAATGGTCCACAGTGTCGAAGGCAGAAGACAGGTCCAGGAGAAGGAGGACAGAGTAGTGACGCTTGCTCTTGGCGGTTAGTAGGTCGTTGGTGACTTTAGTTAGGGCAGTTTCAGTTGAGTGATGCAGTCAGAAGCCTGATTGTAAGCGGTCAAAGAGGGAGCAGGAGGAGAGGTAGGTGGACAGTTCAAGAAGGACATGCTGTTCCAGTAGTTTTGAGGCATAAGTGAGAAGAGATATCGGGCGATAGCTAGACACAGAGGATGGGTCAAGGGAGGTCTTTTTGAGAATGGGTGTGATCGAGGCATGTTTGAAGGATGAGGGGAAGACACCATTTGTAAGTGAGAGGTTGAAGAGGTGTGTTAGAGTAGGGGTGAAGACGGTGGCGAGGCTAGGGATGAGGTGGGATGGCAGCGGGTCAAGCATGCAAGTGGTGAGGTGTGATCTTGATAGGAGGGTGGAAAGCTGATCTTCTGTCATGGTGGAGAAGTTGGCTTTGGAGGAAGAGGGTTGAGCAGCTAAGAGGGGCAATGGGGGCTGTGGGCCAAAGCTTTCTCTGATCGTATCGATCTTCTTCTTAAAGAAAGAGGCAAAGTCTTCAGCAGAAATGAGAGGAGAAGGGGGAGGTGCTGGGGGACAGAGTAGATTTTTGCATACAACTCCTGATAACCCAAAAAACCTGTCTCAAAAAATTAACATATTTCAACCATCCAATAAAATAAAAGTGTTTTTTAAAAACAAACAAAAAAACCATCAAATAATAAAGTTCTGTTATGCACTCAATACTTGGTCGGGAATCCTTTTGCAGAAATGACTGCTTCAATGCGGCGTGGCATGGAGGCAATCAGCCTGTGACACCGCTGAGGTGTTATGGAGGCCCAGGATGCTTCGATAGCGGCCTTAAGCTCATCCAGAGTGTTGGGTCTTGCGTCTCTCAACTTTCTCTTCACAATATCCCACAGATTCTCTATGGGGTTCAGGTCAGGAGAATTGGCAGGCCAATTGAGCACAGTAATACCATGGTCAGTAAACCATTTACCAGTGGTTTTGGCACTGTGAGCAGGTGCCAGGTCGTGCTGAAAAATGAAATCTTCATCTCCATAAAGCATTTCAGCCGATGGAAGCATGAAGTGCTCCAAAATCTCCTGATAGCTAGCTGCATTGACCCTGCCCTTGATGAAACACAGTGGACCAACACCAGCAGCTGACATGGCACCCCACACCATCACTGACTGTAGGTACTTGACACTGGACTTCAGGCATTTTGGCATTTCCTTCTCCTGAGTCTTCCTCCAGACTCTGGCACCTTGATTTCCAAATGACATGCAAAATTTGCTTTCATCAGAAAAAAGTACTTGGGACCATTTAGCAACAGTCCAGTGCTGCTTCTCTGTAGCCCAGGTCAGGCGCTTCTGCCGCTGTTTATGGTTCAAAAGTGGCTTTACCTGGGGAATGCGGCACCTGTAGCCCATTTCCTGCACACGCCTGTGCACGGTGGCTCTGGATGTTTCTACACCAGACTCAGTCCACTGCTTCCTCAGGTCCCCCAAGGTCTGGAATCGGTCCTTCTCCACAATCTTCCTCAGGGTCCGGTCACCTCTTCTCGTTGTACAGCGTTTTCTGCCACATTGTTTCCTTCCAACAGACTTCCCATTGAGGTGCCTTGATACAGCACTCTGGGAACAGCCTATTTGTTGAGAAATTTCTTTCTGGGTCTTACCCTCTTGCTTGAGGGTGTCAATGATGGCCTTCTTGACATCAGTCAGGTCGCTAGTCTTACCCATGATGGGGGTTTTGAGTAATGAACCAGGCAGGGAGTTTTTAAAAGCCTCAGGAATCTTTTGCATGTGTTTAGAGTTAATTAGTTGATTCAGAAGATTAGGGTAATAGGTCGTTTAGAGAACCTTTTCTTGATATGCTAATTTTTTGAGACAGGTTTTTTTGGGTTATCAGGAGTTGTATGCCAAAATCATCAGTATTAAAACAATAAAAGACCTGACAAATTTCAGTTGGTGTGTAATGAATCTAAAATATATGAAAGTTTAATTGTAATCATTACATTATGGAAAATAATGAAATTTAGCACTATATGCTAATTTTTGAGAAGGACCTGTAGTATGACTATGGGGTTAGTAATAGGGGTCGTCATATTGATGCCTCTCCATTATTAACCTCCGGGCTTGATGTCACCTGACAATACAAAGGTGACATCACCCCCCCAACTATCACTCCACTTGCCACCGCTACAGGGCAAGTGGGAAGAGCGAGGCTAAGTGTCAGAATTGGTGCATCTTATAGATGCGTCTTTTCTGGGGTAGCTGAGAGCTTATGTTTTTTGCCTGGGGGGGCAGTATCCATGGCACCTTCCTAGGCTATTAATATCACCGAAAGGCTGTCTGCATAGCCTTTGCTGGTTATTAATTATAAGGTACCCTACATCATTTTTTTGGAGATTCCCATTTTAATAGCAAGTAAAGGCTAAGCATACAGCTGTGAGCTGATATTAATAGCTTGAGAAGCTCCATGGGTATTACCCCCTTCTGAAGCTATAAACATCTGCCCCCAGCCTTCGAATTTCCCTCTGCTGGTCAAGAAAGTTACGCAGGAGCCCATGCAATTTTTTTCAGAAAAATAATTTTTTATTAATTAAATACATGTACCGTAAGCTGCACACACACTGTATTAATTCTGTTTTTATCACAGACAGAAATATAATTGCAAACATATGAGTAACAAAAGCTTATATTGACAGTTAGAATAAGTTAATGCAGCAAGTCAATATTTGCAGTGTTGACGCTTCTTCTTCAGGACCTCTGCAATTCTCCCTGGCATGCTCTCAATCAACTTCTGGACCAAATCCTGACTGATAGCAGTCCATTCTTGCACAATCAATGCTTTCATTTTGTCAGAATTTTTAGGTTTTTGTTTGTCCACCCGTCTCTTGATGATTGACCACAAGTTCTCAATGGGATTAAGATCTGGGGAGTTTCCAGGCCATGGACCCAAAATCTCTATGTTTCGTTCCCTGAGCCATTTAGTTATCACCTTTGCTTTATGGCAAGGTGCTCCATCATGCTGGAAAAGGCATTGTTGATCGCCAAACTGCTCTTGGAGGGTTGGGAGAATATGCTCTTGGAGGACATTCTGGTACCATTGTTTATTCATGGCTGTCTTTTTAGGCAAGACTGTGAGAGAGCCGATTCCCTTGGCTGAGTAGCAACCCCACACATGAATGGTTTCAGGATGCTTAACAGTTGGCATGAGACAAGACTGGTGGTAGCGCTCATCTTGTCTTCTCCGAATGAGGCGTTTTCCTGATGTCCCAAACAATCGAAAAGGGGATTCATCAGAGAAAATAACTTTACCCCAGTCCTCAGCAGTCCACTGCCTGTACCTTTTGCAGAATATCAGTCTGTCCATGATGTTTTTTCTAGAGAGAAGAGGCTTCTTTGCTGCCCTCCTTGAGACCAGGCCTTGCTCCAAGAGTCTCCGCCTCACAGTACGTGCAGATGCACTCACACCTGCCTGCTGCCATTCCTGAGCAAGCTCTGCACTGCTGGTAGCCCGAACCCACAGCTGAAACACTTTTAAGAGACGGTCCTGGCGCTTGTTGGTCTTTCTTTGGCGCCCTGGAGCCTTTTTGGCAACAATGGAACCTCTCTCCTTGAAGTTCTTGATGATGCGATAGATTGTTGACTGAGGTGCAATCTTTCTAGCTGCGATACTCTTCCCTGTTAGGCCATTTTTGTGTATTGCAATGATGACTGCACGTGTTTCTTTAGAGATAACCATGGTTTATGGAAGAGAAACAATGATGCCAAGCACCAGCCTCCTTTAAAAGTGTCCAGTGGTGTCATTCTTACTTAATCATGACAGATTGATCTCCAGCCATGTCCTCATCAACACCCACACCTGTGTTAATGGAGCAATCACTGAAAAGAGGTTAGCTGGTCCTTTTAAGACAGGGCTGCAATGATGTTGAAATGTGTTTTGGGGGATAAAGTTCATTTTCTAGTCAAATATTGACTTTGCAAGTAATTGCTGTTAAGCTGATCACTCTTTATAACATTCTGGAGTATATGCAAATTGTCATTAGAAAAAGTGAAGCAGTAGACTTTGTAAAAATTAATATTTGTGCCATTCTCAAAACTTTTGGCCATGACTGTATGTAATATATATACAGTGGCTTGCGAAAGTATTCGGCCCCCTGGAACTTTTCAACCTTTTCCCACATATCATGCTTCAAACATAAAGATACCAATTGTAAATTTTTGGTGAAGAATCAACAACAAGTGGGACACAATTGTGAAGTTGAACGAAATTTATTAGTTAAATTACATTTTTGAGGAAATACAAAAACTGAAAAGTGGGGCGTGCAATATTATTCGGCTCCTTTAACTTAATACTTTGTTCCGCCACCTTTTGCTGTGATTACAGCTGCAAGTCGCTTGGGGTATGTCTCTATTAGTTTTGTACATCGAGAGACTGAAATTCTTGCCCATTCTTGCTTGGCAAACAGCTTGAGCTCGGTGAGGTTGGATGGAGATCGTTTGTGAACAGCAGTTTTCAGCTCTTTCCACAGATTCTTAATTGGATTCAGGTCTGGACTTTGACTTGGCCATTCTAACAACTAAATACATTTATTTGTGAACCATTCCATTGTAGATTTTGCTTTATGTTTGGGATCATTGTCTTGTTGGAAGACAAATCTTTGTCCCAGTCTCAGGTCTTCTGCAGACTCCAACAGGTTTTCTTCAAGAATGGTCCTGTATTTTGCTCCATCCATCTTCCCATCAATTTTAACCATCTTCCCTGTCCCTGCTGAAGAAAAGCAGGCCCAAATCATGATGCTGCCACCACCATGTTTGACAGTGGGGATGGTGTGTTCAGGTGATGAGCTGTGTTGCCTTTACGCCAAACTTATCGTTTGGCATTGTTGCCAAAAAGTTCGATTTTGGTTTCATCTGACCAGAGCACCTTCTTCCACATGTTTGGTGTGTCTTCCAGGTGGCTTGTTGCAAACTTTAAATGACACTTTTTACGGATCTCTTGGAGAAATGGCTTTCTTCTTGCCACTCTTCCATAAAGGCCAAATTTGTGCAGTGTACGACTGATTACTGTCCTATGGACAGACTGTCCCACCTCAGCTGTAGATCTCTGCAGTTCATCCAGAGTGATCATGGGCCTCTTGGCTGCATCCCTGATCAGTCTTCTCCTTGTTTGAGATGAACGTTTAGAGGGACGGATGGGTCTTGGTAGATTTGCAGTGGTATGATACTCCTTCCATTTCAATATGATCGCTTGCACAGTGCTCCTTGGGATGTTTAAAGTTTTGGAAATCATTTTGTATCCAAATCAGGCTTTAAACTTCTCCAAAACAGTATCACGGACCTGCCTGTTGTGTTCCTTGGTTTAAATGATGCTCTCTGTCCTTCAAACAGAACCCTGAGACTATCACAGAGCAGGTGCATTTATACGGAGACTTGATTACACACAGATGGATATTTATCAACATTAGTCATTTAGGACAACATTGGATCATTCAGAGATCCACAATGAACTTCTGGAGTGAGTTTGCTGCACTGAAAGTAAATGGGCCGAATAATATTGCACACCCCACTTTCAGTTTTTGTCTTTTCACAAAAATTTAAAATAACAATAAATTTCGTTCAACTTCACAATTGTGTCTCACTTGTTGTTGATTCTTCACCAAAAATTTACATTTGGTATCTTTATATTTGAAGCATGATATGTGGGAAAAGGTTGAAAATTTCCAGGGGGCCAAAATACTTTCGCAAGGCACTGTACATATATACATCTGTGTGTCACTAACATTATATATCTATCTATTATATGTGTATATATCTATTCTATCCTATTCTAACCTGTCACGCTATGATTTTACTGTACGCGGCTTTTATTCTATCTTATCTATCTATCTAAAGGGAGATATATATATATGTTATTGCATTACATAAATGTAATTATGAAGGAAAAAATGTCTGATAACATTATTCCCAGATACCATATGTGAGTCAAAAAGGCATGCAGGCATCTTCTCCATGCTGTTCCCATTCAGTTTTAGCTCTTTCCTATCCATTTCATCTTTTATTCCATGCCCTCAGATCTGTTTGTTGGGTCCAGCAGAAAAATATTCGGCTGTCCCATTTACTTGCATTGGATCCGTTATTTGGTATTAATACACGAAAATTTGAAATTATTTGGGTGATTTTCGCGAATCCGAATATTTCACTATTCGCTCATCACTAGAGCTAATAAGTAGAAGTGTGCCCAAGGATTTTTGTTTGCAGGCCTCTAGGGAAACTAGTGTTACATAAGTAAGATGTGTATGTCATTTCTGCACTTTTAGAATTTGGGGAAAAGTTTTGAAGAAACAATAAATTGCAAAAAAATAAATTTTATGTGTAACTGAGAAGATGCCAGTTCTACTCCCATGAATTCAAATATTAATCTCACAGTTACATTCTATTTCTTGCATGTTTTTGGAAAGGAATCATAATGACATAATTTGCAGACAGTACATGAGCATGCCGTTTATATATCAGATGGAGTTTTTCTTCCTGAACTATTGAACAAACAGCTTCACTCACTTAGAAAGTGAAATTTCTAAAATAATTAATATTTTATTTTACCAGTAGGAAATCAACAGGCATGTTTTCAACATCAAAATGTATTTTGCAAAATGAAGCAGCATCTGTAATATTAAATTAATATTGAATATTTTCATAAATATGAAAATGTAAAATAAGTTAATATACATTTCCTGCTCATTGACATTTATGGTATCTAAATTATACTGTTATATGATGCCTATAGACCAGTTACATACAGTAACTTACAGAAGCACTCCCATCAAAGTTTTTATCCACTTAATATATTGCAGTCATCATATTATATACGTGACATGCAGAAATAGTGCTAACTGCTGTTGCTTCAAAAGCATCCAGCAACTAGAGGGGTTAACACAGTCACAGGCGATAGGGAGTGGTTAGCAGAGCCCCTGGGGGAAAGTGGGAAACTTTTTGACATTCTGGAAGCAGTCCAAATGGATGAGTTGTGTATGAGCTGTCTCTCAAATATGTTCAGGCAAGTGAACCATAGGGACACAGGATTCCATTACAGAGTGGAGCTGGGCCAATCCATATACTGCTACTGAAAAATGTCTATCAGGAGCAGGAAGATAAGTACAATAAGAAGTTGTGTTACAGAGATAATCTCCCTCGGCAAACCGTCCCCCCTCCTTCATCTCACTGTGCTAGAAGAAATGCTGTGTACTGCTGTGCCTTTGTAAAGAGTCTTGATCTGTGCTGAATTGAGCTAACAAAATAAACTGTTAGTCAATGTGCCCCTAAGAAGCAGCTGTACTGTTATAAAGCCTGTGCTTAAGAGACTTGAATTGTACTGTATGTGCAGTGACATTAAACTATACTGTTCATGTTCATGAGGACTCTATTATTTGTACCTGTGTGAGCAAGTGGATCCATCTTGTGCTTGAGGAAGCTGCAGTACATGGTCACCCTGAGTAACGGTTCCCCCAGAGTTCCAAAGAATTCATGAGACCTGGTCCGCCCCTATCTAAACCTAGCAGCATACACGTAACATATAGCACTGTGTACTTACAATTGCTCATTATGCCCTTCTATCCAGTAATTTCTTCTGCTTTCCATTAGGTCTATGACATCACATGAATAAAAATTGACTAGCTGAATCCTTCTAAGTTCTTTATAGAAACAAGAAGTCTCTTTTCCCTGCATGAGTCATTATTGGAATATCAATTCTACATCACTTCAAAGTCCCTGGAAGCACAGCTCCACCCCTCTTCAACTACTATCCCAGCTGTTCCTCTCCTCTCCCTGCCAAGAACTTTGCAGTGATGTAACTTTGTAGTTCTGATGATGACTCATAGAGGCAAAAGAGACCTCCTGTTTCTTCATAGAGCTTAGAAGGCTTCAGATAGTCTGATTTTAATCACATGATGTCATAGACCTAATGGAAAAGAAGAATTAAATAGGTAGAAAGGCAAAATGAGCAATTGCAAGTACACACTGCTGCATAACACTATGACTGCAATATTGTACTGGGATACAAATTTTGATGGGAGTGCCTTTATAATAATACTTCCATAAAATACCAAATTAAATGCAACATTCAAATGCAATGCATAATAATTCTGTAAATAATATACAATACACTGTAATGTAATCAGGGCATTTTAACCTATGTCCACACTGAATTTAGGTGATTTTTAAAGTTGTCTAAAATCATAATCTAAATTTCATAGACAAAACAAAAAACTATAAAAGCCATTCCACCAATGCCAATTTCAAGATGTACCCATCCGGACAGCCCCAACCTGTCTCCAGTACTAAAACCATACCATGTGTTAAATAACATCCATGGGAATAAGGGCAGACCAGGACAGGGTCAGAGTGAGACACCCATCCATGGGAAGCTACACTTAAGGAATACTTAGCTCAGAAAAGGGAGCCACTCATCTGTTTGTACAAAATACAAGACATTACAGCAAAATAAAAAAAACTGAGCTGGACTATATAAGCTGGTATATATACAAAGTGTAAGATCACATTCATAGTGTGGCCATTTCATAGATGGAACCCAAGGAAAAAACAAAAAAAGAGAATATACCTGACAGTAAGTAAATAAGTAAACCATAATAGTTCATGTACATATCATAGGGTACTTAGTTTATGCTATTTTGATCAAAAAAGCATAAAAGCCAATCCACCAACATCAAGGTATACCTGTAACGAATGGGAACAAAGACACAGATGTTGAAGTGTACATTTGTTTATTGCAATTTTCATGGAACCACGGGACCACTGTTCAGGGGGCTCTGAAGGGGGCGTAACTAAGTGAGCCCCAGATCCCTCAAGCAAGATGGAATTGAAATGCTCGGAGGATGCAAGGTGCTACCCCCAGTTAGACCCTGGACATGTGGAAGCTGACCCAGCAGAATAGGCGGACGAACAGGAGTTGCAGGAAGCGAAGTACTCGGCAGATGGCAAGCGGTAGAGTCGGGTAGTGGACAGCTGGTAGGAATAGGAGCAGGAAGTTCAGATTTCATCCAAGGATATGTAGGAAGGCACGGTTGGCACATTGGGAAGACAAACTGGAGTTAGCGAGATATTAGTGGAACACTGGCATGAGGATGCGGGAACCTGGAATAGCTACAGGAAGCATTTATTGCTCAGGCACCTCCCTAAGGGCAGAAGTGCCTGAAATAATACGAGACACTCAGGCATTGGCTGAGACCTATTTTTGAAAATGGCGAGCTGTCTTTTTAAGACACCGGGCATGCACGCGAGCTCCCTCAGTGACGTGCCCAGAGACCTGTGGGGCGCGTACAGGGTCCGGGAAGCTGCAGGAGGGAGCGCGGGACATGGGACGGGAGCCCCAGGAGACCGGCGTTACCGCTGGGTACCGTGCCGAAGTGGTGGCCCTGAGGCCACAGGTGAGGATGGAGGCGTTACATTTCCCATCAGGACGGTCCTAACCTGTGTCTAGTGACCAATTTTACAGCATCCTTTAAATTTTCACGTATATCCATTTTTTCTATTACAATGTAATTGTTAGTCATTTTGCATTATTTTCTCCATATTGTTGTATTTCACATGTACTTTTTACTTATAAAAATTCTTTTATGATAATTTTGCTTAACATGAAAGAAGCAAACAAACTATTCATGTTATAAATCAAAGGGTTGTTTGTTAGCAAAGGTTTCCAACATGCAAATATAACATTATGTAAAGAACGTCTGTGATTAGTATTGGCAGTAGCTTACAGAGAGTTTATGGAAAGCATGCATATTACCCAGCGCTAGGTTTTCCTAAACAAAAGCAATGTATGAAACAAACTTAGAATATTACCTTATATGTGGATCATCTGGTTGAATTCTACTTCGGTTGGATTGATGACTTTCTTCATTACGGATGTGTTTCTATCAATCTGGCTAGTATTTACCATTCATTTTCTTATTATTGGTTCAACGTAGTTGCAATCCTACTGATTTACACATTTTTAAATATGTCTGTGTAACAATATGCGAGAGTTAATTCTTGCTCTTTAATTTAGGCTGGGTTCACACATTCAATTTATCGTAACATGCCATATATTCCTAACATCCCACTACAAAATTGCATGTGGTTTCAGAGTTCTACATGCATGGTTACAATAGAACATCCAGACTTGATTCATGCTGCCTACAGGTAGATCAGCATGCATCAAATGACAGAATGCTTTTAAAGTCAAAGTTGGCATTTTTTATGCTCATTCTAAACACAGTATAGTTTATAATAATGCTATTCTGATCTTCAACTGGGCAATTTTAATCCATAAAAATTGTTCCAGTTCCAAAGGGTTAAAAAATAATGCTCTTTATTGATATAATTAAAACTTCATAATCCAAGTGGAAAAATAGGAAAAAACAACTTGTTTTGCAAGCAAGAAGGCATTCAATGAATTGACATAACCCAGTTGGATGTTTTGTCGCGAAGCAGTCAGTTATTGCTGCTGTATGGAGGAAGTGAGCTGGTTGCCATTTTTCTTTTTTGCTATTCTGATCGTCTACATTTTACTAGGAAGATATTTTGATCAATATTCATTAAGAAAATATCTCATTCAACTTTATTGTCAATTCTGTATTCTTATTCTTTGTGCCTTCTCCGATGTTGTTTGATTTCTGCTTAGGCCTCTTTCACACAGTTTTTTGCAATCAGGCACAATCCGTCCAATTTTTAAAAAGACGGGTCCAGCTGAGATTGTAAAAAAACTGATGCGACGGATCAGGTTTTTAGCCGAATCCGTCGTTAACTTTTGAACCCGAGAAATGCAGTGAGCATGCCTGGAACGAGGAGAGACAGAGAGAGAGTTAGACCTTTGTTTTCGGCTTCCAGGCATGCTTAGATGAAGAAAACAGAGTCCTATGCCTGATCCGGCACCCATACACTTGTATTGTATGACCAAACCAGACGTGCCGCTTCAGGCGCTGTCCGTTGTTTCCGGCAGTAAAAAAAAAAACGTTACATGATGCGTCCTGTCCGGCCGCCGGAATTAAAATCTATGATGGATCCAGCAGAAAAGGACAAAACGCAATGACATGCGGCGCAATCTGGCGCTAATGCATGTCAATGAGAAAAAACGGATCTGTCGCTAAAAAAAAAACTGATCCGTTTTTTTCAAAAACTGCCGGATCGCGCCTGATGGCGAAAACCTGATGTGTGAAAGAGGCCTTAGTCTAACTTTTTGGAGCATGACAAGAAAACCAGACGTGAATGATATCTATGAGGTAGTAGAACCATCATCTGTGATGGAGCTATTTAGTTATAAAGCAAGAAGACAGAGTCAGTAAAAATGTACTGAACAAGTTGAACCATTTATCATGTTCCATATTTACTAGGTTACACTGATTTAATCATGATAAATGAATATTTGTACTGAACAGCATGTGAAATCCAAGTCCCTCTGTTCAACAATGGGTGTTATTTCACTGCAGGTTGCCTTTACTAGTTCATGGACAATTCTTTCCACTTTAAACATCTTCATGCTGAGTATTTTAATAAAATGTTGAAGGATGGTACATTTTTGCAAGATTATTTCAAAATCTTGGTAACATTTGTTTGAAACTGTCTGTTCTTGACACCAAAGTACTAAACTGAGCTAAGACTACAATAGAAGAGAAAAAAATATAGATAATCAAGTTTTTTTTTTTATGTTTGACATTATCAAGTATTTTTCAGTCAATGAAAATGAAAATTACCCATTAAATATATATCTTTGAGTGCACTGTGAAAAAAAGGAGTAAAATGTTACTTGTATTTGACTCCATTAGCCATTGTCACATGTCAAAGACAGGATTCTTCAAAAACAGATATACCAAGATACTAAGCAAAATGTGAAAACTTGAAACATAATGATGGTCCAGGACTTTAATAAATTACATATTTTCTCAGATCCTACAAGGGAAAAATGCTAAATATTTTAACCCCTTTAGCCCGAGGGTGGTTTGCATGTTAGTGACCGGGCCAATTTTACAATTCTGACCACTGTCCCTTTATGAGGTAATAACTCTGGAAAGCTTACATGGATCCCGGTGATTCTGACATTGTTTTCTCATGACATATTGTACTTCATGAAAGTGGTAAAATTTCTTTGATATGACGTGCATTTATTTGTGAAAAGAAATGAAATATTGGTAAAAATTTTGAAAATTTTGCAACTTTTGAATTTTCAAGGCCTTAAATCACACAGATATGTCACAAAAAATATTTAATAAGTACATTTTCCACATGTCTACTTTACTTCAGCACAATTTTGGAACCAAAATTTTTTTTGTTAGAAAGTTGTAAGGTTTAAAAGTTTAACAGCGATTTCTGATTTTTACAACATCATTTTTTTAGGGACCACATCACATTTGAAGTCACTTTGAGGGGTCTATATGATATAAAATACCCAAAAGTGACACTATTCTAAAAACTGTACCCCTCAAGGTGCTCAAAACCACATTAAAAAAGTTTGTTAACCCTTCTGGTGCTTCACAGGAATTTTTGGAATGTTTAAAAGAAATGAATATTTAACTTTTTTTCACAAAAAAATTACTTCAGATCCAAATTTTTTTTAATTTTCTCAAGGGTAACAGGAGAAATTGGACCCCCAAAGTAATTGTGCAATTTTTCCTGAGTATGCTGATACCCATATGTGGGTGTGAACCACTGTTTGGGCGTATGGCAGAGCTCGGAAGGAAAGGAGCGCCGTTTGACTTTTTCAATGCAGAATTGGCATCGGACGCCTTGTCACGTTTGGAGAGCTCCTGACGTGCCTATACAGTGGAAAACCCCCACAAATG
This sequence comes from Oophaga sylvatica, assembly GCA_033576555.1. NCBI lineage: Eukaryota > Metazoa > Chordata > Amphibia > Anura > Dendrobatidae > Oophaga > Oophaga sylvatica. Next base: position 138,796,398 of record JARQOD010000006.1, read on the forward strand.
ACACCATTTTGGATATTAGACCCCCCACGTCACTTATCTAGATGTGTGGTGAGCACTTTGAACCCCCAAGGGCTTGACAGAAGTTTATAACGTAGAGCCGTAAAATTAAAAATTCATATTTTTTACACAAACATGATTTTTCACCTCCAATTTTTATTTTCCCAATGGTAACAGGAGAAATTGGACTGCAAAAGTTATTGTGAAATTTGACCTCTGGGAGTAAACCACTGTTTGGGTGCATGGCAGAGCTTGGAAGGGAAGGAGCGCCGTTTGACTTTATCAACGCAGAATTGGCATCAGACGCCATGTCGCGTTTGGAGAGCCCCTGATGTGCCTAAACAGTGGAAACCCCCCACAAGTGACACCGTTTTGAAAACTAGACCTAAGGAACAGATAAAGTTTTAGATGGCCAGCTGTTGTTGTCCCGTGGATGGGGAAAAATTTACCAGATGAAAATGATCAAACACAGGATAAAAAAAAACTATTTTTACACTTGATAAAGAAGCCAGTACGTCATTGAAATGCATAGGGGATAATAAAGAACCTTCTAAGGCTAGTTTTACACTAGCGTTTCGTCGGTCTGCGCACAGCCACCGCTAAGCTCCGCCCACGGCCGCGCTCCTCCCGGCCGCTCCGCTATGGGCGCATGACGCTGCATGCGACCTGCGTACCCTATCTTTAGCATTGGGTACGCGGGCCGTGCGCAGATATGCGTTTGCCAGCACATTTTGACGATGCGCAGAGCGCACTAAAATGCAACACGGTGCGTTGGACGCAGGTCGGCGCACCGTCAAAAGGATGCATGTGCCGGCAAACGCATACCTGCGCATGGCCTGCGTACCCAATGCTAAAGATAGGGTATGCAGATCGCATGCAGTGTCATACGCCCATAGGCGGAGCGTCCGGGAGGAGGTGCGGCCGGGGGCGGAGCTTAGTGGCGGCCATGCGCAGACCAGCGAAACGCTAGTGTGAAACTAGCCTAAGACTATCACAGCAAGAAACTTCTTTCCAGCAGTGCAGCAAATTTTTAAACATGTTTGTATCCTGTTTTTGATAACCGTAAGCGTTTTCACAGACACAATTGTTTCAATGACTGATTACAATTTTCAAAACTTGTTCTCATCATAAAAATGTACTTTGCAATCCTTAAATAACCACTAGACCAGGGATGTCACACTGAAATACACTGAGTGCCAAAATTAAAAACTTGGACAAAATCGCAGCATCAGCCTTTATATTTCTTGAAAAGGCTTTCCTTATCATCAAATATAATGATGAAACTTTTCATATGGAAACAAACTTAAAGGGGTAATCCCATGAACAAAGAACATTTTAATTATTAGATATTAGAATAAAATTAGCACATAATCACAAATGAGGCATATACAAATAACATAATATGTTATGTAACAGCAGTTAAAAGCATAAGGCCCAATGGCCTAATTTCAAAAAAGTAATAACAAATGATAAAGAACCTAATAATAAAGTATGACGTCAAAAAAGTTCCCCACAAACACAATGATACCCCCACAGTGAAATCCTCCACAGTACCCTCCACATGCACAGTATTATGACCCTACCGTACCCCACCAGAAAAAGTTTGGTGACCCATCACAGTATGAAGCCCCAATTGTGAACCCCACACAGACCTCCATACAGTATAATGGGCCTCACATAGTCCTACAAACAACATAATGGGCCTCACATATGCTTTCATACAGAACAGGGTGGGCCATTTATATGGATACACCTAAATAAAATGGGAATGGTTGGTGATATCAATTTCCTGTTTGTGGCACATTAGTATATGGGAGGGGGAAAACTTTTCTAGATGGGTGGTGACCATGGCGACCATTTTGAAGTCATCCATTTTGGATCCAACTTTATTTTTTCCAATGGGAAGAGGGCTATATGACACATCAAACTTATTGAGAATTTCACAAGAAAAACAATGATATGCTTGGTTTTAACGTAACTTTATTCTTTCATGAGTTATTTACAAGTTTATGAACACTTATAAAATATGTTCAAAGTGCTGCCCATTGTGTTGGATTGTCAATGCAACACTCTTCTCCCACTCTTGACACACTGATAGCAACACCGCAGAAGAAATGATAGCACAGGCTTCCAGTATCCATTGTTTCAAATGCTGCAGATCTCGAATCTTAAGGCAATTGTGTACGCTGTGAAGATACGAGATGGCCTATTGCAGTTGTAATTCTGCCATTTTCTGGTTATGGACTACAGAAGCGATATATAAAATAATGCTTTTGGGAACAATTTGTGGATGACTTATGCAATTCAACTTTGTATCCTACTCAAATACAAGTTGGTTCATGTAATGTCCCTGGTTTATTATTGCTGTTATACTTGCAGAACTTTTTTTAAAATTATTTATTAAAAGTTATTTACCAGACATGGCAACATCCCCAATCAAGTGCCCTAATTTAGGAAAAACAATGACCTATACATTTGTGGAACAATTATTTTTATTTTGTTATTTACATATGTGTTATACGAAAATGAATTTCTAAACAATAAACGAAGTGGCTTGATTTAACGTCCAGCTACTAAGGCAAAGTTACACGATCTTAACTCATTACAACCTGTGAAAGAAGCATGCAAACACTTAAAGGTAGCCTGTCATGTAAAATATTAACTTGCAGAGATGGGGTTAATCTGCAGGTTAATAGCGTTCTGACATGTGCAGCCACCGCACTGAGAGCCCCGCTGCTGGGAGGAAATTAACTTTATTCCTCCCGACAGGCTCATTTTATCAATCACAGGGGCGGCGCTGTCACGGCTTTAGTCACCGCTTTGTGTACAGAGACCGGTGGCTGTAACTGCACCACCGACATTGACAGCCAGTTTAGTTCTTAGCCTGCTGTTAGACAGTGCCGAGGTGAGGTTACAGCTGCCACTCACTATACACAGAGCAATGACACAATGCTAGCCTTGCCTCTCTGACTGAAAGATTGAGCCCTCTGTGTGGAAAAAAGTTTATCTCCCCCAGCAGTGGAGCTCTCAGTGTGGAAGCAGAAACAGTATCAGAACTCTATTAACCTGCAGATTAATCCTAAACCATTTTCATGACAGGTTCCCTTTAAGATTTATATATATATATATATATATATATATATAAAATTGAATGTGTGTATGTGTGTGTGTATGTATCATCAACCAATCACGAAGCATCACCAGAGCTGTTTAACCCCTTAGTGACAGAGCCAATTTGCAGCTTAATGACCGGGCTAATTTTTACAATTCTGACCACTGTCACTTTATGAGGTTATAACTCTGGAACGCTTTAACGAATCATTTTTTTTTATTTTCACAAGTGTTAAAAGAAAAAATTAACTACAAAATTTGTTGTGCAATTTCTCCTGAATGCGCCGATACCCCATATGTGGGGGTAAACCACTTTTTGGGCGCACAGCAGAGGTCGCAAGGGAAGGAGCACCGTTTGACTTTTTCAACGTAGAATAGGCTGGATGCCATTTTGCGTTTAGAGAGCCCTGATGTGCCTAAACAGTGGAAACCCCCATCAATTGACCCCATTTTGGAAACTAGACCCTTTAAGGAACTTATCTAGATGTGTGGTGAGCACTTTGAACCTCCAAGTGCTTCACAGAAGTTTATAACGTAGAGCCGTGAAAATAAAAAATCATATTTTTTCCACAAAAACGATCTTTTCACCCAAATTTTTATTTTCCCAAGGGTAACAAGACCCCAAAAGTTTTTGTGCAATTTGTCCTGAGCATGCTGATACCTCATATGTGAGGGTAAACCACTGTTTTGGTGCATGGCAGAGATTGGAAGGGAAGAAGCGCCGTTTGACTTTTTCAACGCAGAATTGGCTGGACGCCATGTCGCGTCTGTAGAGGCCCTGATGTGTCTAAACAGTGGAAACCCCCCACAAGTGACCCCATTTTGGAGACTAGACCCGTAAGGAACTTATCTAGATGTGTGGTGAGCACTTTAAACCCCCAATTGCTTGACAGAAGTTTATAACGCCCGGGCGTGAAAATAAAAAATCATATTTTTTCCACAAACCTGATCGTTTAGTCCCCAATTTTTTCTTTTCCCAAGGGTAACAGGAGAAATTAGACCACAAAATTTGTTGTCCAATTTGTCCTGAGTACGCTGATATCCCATATGTGGGGGGACCACTGTTTGGGCGCACGGCAGGGCTTGGAAGGGAAGCAGCGCCGTTTGACTTTTTCAAACCAAAATTGGCTGGAATTGAGATTGGACACCATGTCGCGTTTGGAGAGCCCTGATGTGCCTAAACAGTGGAAACTCCCCACAAATGACACCATTTTGGAAACTATACCCTTAAGGAACTTATCTAGATGTATGGTGAGCACTTTGAACCCCCAAGTGCTTCACAGAAATTTATAAACGCAGTGCCGTGAAACGGCACATGGGAGAGCTTGGAAGGGATGGAGCGCCATTTTGTAATGCCGACTTTGATGGAATGTTCTGCGGGCGTCATGTTGTGTTTGCAGAGCCCTTGATGTGCCTAAACAGTAGAAACCCCTGCAAGTGACACCATTTTGGAAACTAGACCCCCAAGGAGCTTATCTAGATGTATGGTGAGCACTTTGAACCCCAAGTGCTTCACAGAAATTTATAAATGCAGAGCCGTGAAAATACAAAATCATTTTTTTCCTCAAAAATAATTTTTTTAGCCAGTTATTTTTTATTTTCCCAAGGGTAACAGGAGAAATTAGAACCCAAAATTGGTGTGCAATTTGTCCTGAGTCCTGAGTATGCTGATACCCCATATGTTGGGGTAAACCACTGTTTGGGCGCACGGCAGGGCTCGGAAGGGAGTGAGCGCCATTTGACTTTTTGAATGCCACGTCGCGTTTGGAGACCCCCTGATGTGCCTATATAGTGGAATCCCCTCAATTCTAGCCCCAACCCTAACCCCAACACACCCCTAACCCTAATCCCAACCCTAACTCTAATCCTAACCCTAACCCTAATCCTAACCCTAATCCCAACCCTAATTCCAACCCTAATTGTAATCCGAACCCTAATTGTAACCCTAACCCTAGTTGTAACCCTAACCCTAATTGTAACCCTAACCCTAATTCCAACCCTAACCCTAATTTTAAACCTAACCCTAAGGCTAGGTTCATATTGCATTTTACCAGCCCGTTCAACACATAGCGATCGCGTTATGCTATATCCGCTAGTGCAGAGGAATCAGCAGATGATTCATCTGCGCTAGCGGTGACGGAGCCCAGACGCTGCAGGCCGCGTCCGAGGCCCCGTCACTGAATGACGGCACGTCGTGAATGCATGCCGCTTTACGGCATGCTTCGTGATGCGCCCTCAAATGGGGGTGAATGGCAGCGTTAACGTACTGCGTTTTACCGCGGTGTAACGCAGTCCGTCTAACAGACTGCCATAACGCAGTATGAACCCAGCCTAACCCTAACCCTAATTCCAACCCTAACCCTAATTATAACCCTAACCCTAATGGAAAAATGAAAATAAATACAATTTCTATATTTTATTATATGTCCCTAACTAAGGGGGTGATAAAGGGGGGTTTATGTACTGTTTTCTTTTTTGATCACTGTGATAGTTTATCACAGTGATCAAAATGTACCTTTAGAGAATGAATGAATCATTCATTTTTTGAATCTGCTGTTTTTTTACAGTATGAAGACGCCGGGAGGCCCGGCGCTGCAGGACACAGAGGAGACACCGGGAGGTACAGGGGAAGGGATCGGGGGTCCCGGGGACACTATTTCTCACCCCTCTGATGTGCGATCACATCAGAGGGGAGAGAAATCATTTTTTTTGCGGTCGCCGTTACACTGATATAACAGCGATCGCGACACCGTGGTTGGTAAATTCTGACCCGGATCATGTTCTTTGGGGTCTCGGCTACCCCGGCAGCCAAAACCCCGAGAAAATCGCCCAACCCCCGTGGCACATCGCGTCGGGCGCACTGCGCATGCGCCCGCCATTTTCTCGCTATTTCAGCATGGCGGCGCCCACCGGGGGACTCAGGAGGGCCCTAGGACCACCGGGGGCCACAAGGGGGGTCCGGGGACCCTATTTCTCTCTCCTCTGATTTCTGATCACATCAGAGGAGAGAGAAATTAAATGGCACATCACATTTATTTTTTTTTGTTGCGATCGCCGTTATAGGGTTAATAACAGTGATCGCAACATCGGGTCGGTAAAAAACCGACCCAAATCATGTTCTCTGGGGTCTCGGCTACCCCGGCAGCCGAGACCCCAGAGAAAATCCGACTGTGGGGGGGCGCTATACACTTTTTCCACAGCGCCGTTTCAGTACCCTTAATAACCGCCGTTAAAAGGCGTATTGGCAGTCGTTAAGGGGTTAAAAGCAGCTGAGCTGTGATTGGTTGCAAGGAAAACTGTTGCTCAGCAACCAATCACTTAGCATCTTTCATTTCACCAGAGCTGTTTAAAAGAAGCTGAGCTGTGATTGGTTGCTATGAGCAACAGTTTTCCTTGTAGACAGTTGTGGTAAAGGGTATGCCACACTAAACAATATCGCTAACGGGATCGCTAAAAAACGTCACTATTTAGCGATCCCGTTAGCGATATTGTTCAGTGCGGCAGCTTCCAGCGACGAGCTTCCTGCTGTGATCTCGCTCGTTGCTGGAATCGCTCCGGACCCTATTTCATCGCTGGCGCTCCCGCTGGGTAAGTATCTAATCGCTGTGTGGCACCTTTTCTTAGCGATTTAGCGGTACTTTTGTACCGCTAAAGTCGTTAAGATCGCTAACGGCGATAGCGTCGTTAACTATATCGCTAAATGTGGCCGCATTTAGCGATATAGAAACAATCCCGCTAGCGATCGCATTAGTATGCAACGCTAACGAGATCGCTAGCGGGATAGCTTAGTGTGGCAGTACCTTTACTGAGGCCTATTATTCTTATCATTTCTATGGTGTTATCGTCCTTCTGTAAAGCTGGAAATAACACAATTTATTACCGTGCCGACACAGACCACCCTCTGACACAGACTGCAGGGGGAGCCCAGTATTACACAGGATAGGATTAGATACACGGCTCAGCAGAGGGTATCACACAGGATAGGATTAGATACACAGCTCAGCAGACGGTATCACACATGATAGGATTAAATACATGGCTCAGCAGTCAGTAACACACAGGATAGGATTAGATACACGGATCAGCAGTCAGTATTACACAGGATAGGATTAGATACACATCTCAGCAGTCAGTATCACACAGGATAGGATTAGATACACATCTCAGCAGACAGTATCACACAGGATAGGATTAGATACACATCTCAGCAGACAGTATCACACAGGATAGGATTAGATACACATCTCAGCAGACAGTATCACACAGGATAGGATTAGATACACATCTCAGCAGTCAGTATCACACAGGATAGGATTAGATACACATCTCAGCAGACAGTAACACACAGGATAGGATTTGATACACAGCTCAGCAGACTGTATCACACAGGATAGGATTAGATACACGGCTCAGCAGTCAGTAACACACAGGATAGGATTAGATACACGGATCAGCAGTCAGTATTACACAGGATAGGAGTAGATACACATCTCAGCAGACAGTATCACACAGGATAGGATTAGATACACATCTCAGCAGTCAGTATCACACAGGATAGGATTAGATACACATCTCAGCAGACAGTAACACACAGGATAGGATTTGATACACAGCTCAGCAGACTGTATCACACAGGATAGGATTAGATACACGGCTCAGCAGTCAGTATCACACAGGATAGAATTAGATACATGGCTCAGCAGACACTAACACAGGATAGGATTAGATACATGGCTCAGCAGACTGCATCACACAGGATAGGATTAGATACACAGCTGAGCAGACAGTATCACACAGGACAGGATTTGATACACAGCTCAGCAGTCAGTATCACACAGGATAGGATTAGATACATGGCTCATCTGACTGTATCGCACAGGATAGGATTAGATACACAGCTCAGCAGACAGTATCACACAGGATAGGATTAGACACAGCAGCTTAGCAGTCAGTATCACACAGAAGAGGATTAGATACACGGCTCAGCAGACTGTATCACACAGGATAGGATTAGATACACGGCTCAGCAGACAGTATCACAGAGGATAGGATTAGATACACAGGTCAGTAGACAGTATCACACAGGATAGGATTAGATACACGGCTCAGCAGACAGTATCACACAGGATAGGAGAAGATACACGGCTCAGCAGTCAGTATCACACAGGATAGGATTAGATACATGGCTCAGCAGTCAGTATCACACAGGATAGGATTAGATACACGGCTCAGCAGAATGAATCACACAGGATAGGATTAGATACACGGCTCAGCAGACTGTATCACACAGGATAGGATTAGATACACAGTTCAGCAGACAGTATCACACAGGATAGGATTAGATACACAGCTCACAGACAGTATCACACAGGATAGGATTAGATACACAGCTGAGCAGACAGTATCACACAGGATAGGATTAGATACAAGGCTCAGCAGACAGTATCACACAGGATAGGATTAGATACACAGTTCAGCAGACAGTATCACACAGGATAGGATTAGATACACAGCTCACAGACAGTATCACACAGGATAGGATTAGATACAAGGCTCAGCAGACAGTATCAAACAGGATAGGATTAGATACACAGGTCAGCAGACAGTATCACACAGGATAGGATTAGATACAAGGCTCAGCAGACAGTATCACACAGGATAGGATTAGATACACAGTTCAGCAGACAGTATCACACAGGATAGGATTAGATACACAGCTCAACAGACAGTATCACACAGGATAGGATTAGATACAAGGCTCAGCAGACAGTATCACACAGGATAGGATTAGATACACAGGTCAGCAGACAGTATCACACAGGATAGGATTAGATACACGACTCAGCAGACAGTAACATACAGGATAGCATTAGATACCTGGCTCAGCAGACTGTATCACACAGGATAGCATTAGATACCTGGCTCAGCAGACAGTGTCACACAGGATAGGATTAGATACACGGCTCAGCAGACAGTATCACACAGGATAGCATTAGATACCTGGCTCAGCAGACAGTGTCACACAGGATAGGATTAGATACAAGGCTCAGCAGACAGTATCACATAGGATAGGATTAGATACACGGCTCAGCAGACAGTATCACACAGGATAACATTAGATACCTGGCTCAGCAGACAGTATCACACAGGATAGGATTAGATACACGGCTCAGCAGACAGTATCACACAGGATAGGATTAGATACACAGCTCAGCAGACAGTATCACACAGGATAGGATTAGATACACGGCTCAGCAGACAGTATCACACAGGATAGGATTAGATACACGGCTCAGCAGACAGTATCACACAGGATAAGATTAGATACAGCAGCAGTCAAGTTTATGTGGCCTGTTCAAGAGTTGGAACTGACAAAAATCTGTTCATCTTTACACCTAAAGGAAAAACCAAAAATGTTTATCAAAAGGCTCTTGGATGAGTTGAAAATAAAATACTATCAATACTTGGGTAATTCACTATGTAACAAATTTTTATTTATTTTTTGTACCTGGGTCCAAAGTGTGTTTTCCTAACCCGCTATGCCTAAAACAAATAGAAAATAGTTGTTGTTCCACAAAAACTTTGCTTTTGTGATCAGGACAATGAAATTTTAAAATATGTCTGTTTTCGGGAAAATTCTCGATTCTTATTCAATACGAAGTAGTCTTCTAGATTATTGTTTAACCCCTTACTGCCATCGGACGTACTATCCCGTCCATGGTACCTGGGCCCGTATGACCATGGACGGGATAGTACGTCTCGTGCGATCGGACGCGCTCCCAGGGGGAGCACAGCCGATCGCGGCCAGGTGTCAGCTGATTATCACAGCTGACACCCATGACTGTGTGTCAGGAGCGGTCACGGACCGCTCCCGGCACATTAACCCCTTGCACACCGCGATCAAACATGATCGCGGTGTACTGGGGGCACAGGGGAGGATCGCGCAGGGTGGGGGCTCCCTGCGCGCCCCCCTGAGACCATCAGAGCAGCGCGATGTGATCGCGCTGTTCTGAGGGCTTCCTCCCTCCCAGGACCCGGATCCAAGATGGCGCCGGGGTCCTGGAGGGAGGCGGCTTCCTCAGTGCCTGCTGAGAGCAGGCACTGAGAAGCCTGCTGCACTGCCTGAGCGATCGCTGGTGTGACAGAGTGCTGTGCACACTGTCACACCAGCGATCTGACAAAATACAGTGATGTCCCACCTGGGACAAAGTAAAAAAGTTAAAAAAAATAAAAATAAACATGTTTTAAAAAAAAATCCAAAATAAAAAAAAAAAAAAAAAATATTCCCCAATAAATTCACTTCTTCCTGTAAATAAAAAAAACAAAGCAATAAAAGTACACATATTTGGTATCGCCGCGTCCGTAACGACACCCCCTATAAAATTGTCCCACTAGTTAACCCCTTTAGTGAACCCCTTAAAAAAAAAAAAAACGAAGCAAAAAATCAATGCTTTATCATCATACCGCCAAACAAAAAGTGGAATAACACGCGATCAAAAAGACTGATATAAAAAAACATGATACCGCTGAAAACGTCATCTTGTCCCGCAAAAAACGAGCCATCATACAGCATCATCAGCAAAAAAATAAAAAAGTTATAGCTCGCAGAATAAAGCGATGCAAAAATAATTATTTTTTATTTAAAATTGTTTTTATTCTATAAAAGCGCCAAAACATGAAAAAATGATATCAATGAGGTATCGCCATAATCGTACTGACCCGAAGAATAAAACTGCTTTATCAATCTTACCACACGCGGAACGGTATAAACGCCTCCCCCAAAAGAAATTCATGAATTGCTGATTTTTGTTTATTCTAACCTCCCAAAAATCGAAATAAAAAGCGATCAAAAAACGTCACGTGCTCAAAAATGGTACCAATAAAAACGTCAACTCGTCCCGCAAAAATAAGACCTCACATGACTCTGTGGGCCAAAATATGCAAAAATTATAGCTCTCAAAATGTGATGATGCAAAAACTATTTTTGCAATAAAAAGCGTCTTTTAGCGTGACAGCTGCAAATCATAAAAACCCGCTATAAATAGTAAATCAAACCCCCCTTTATCACCCCTTAGTAAGGGAAAAATAATAAAATAAAAAAAAAGTATTTATTTCCATTTTCTCATTAGGGTTAGGGTTAGGGTTGCGGCTAAAGTTAGGGTTAGGGTTGGCGCTAAAGTTAGGATTAGGCTGGAGTCACACACACCGAGTAAAAAATCTGACCGTTTTAGTGGGACGATTATCGCAGCAAAATGTCATGAACAGTCATCCGTCTGGCATGCGATTTTCCAGGAAAGATGCGATTTAGTCACATCTGACCATAGTTGTAACATCCGATTTACATCCGACTTGTGAGAATTTATCGCAGGCTTGCAAAACTGACATATAATGGATCCAAAATAATATTATTTAAATCACAAAAGAAAGAATAGATATATACACATAGAACACAGATATATATATATATATATATATATATATATATGTCATTGTGACATGTATATATATATATATTTATAGTTGCTAGACTTCTACATACTGTACTAGCCGCTAATTCAATTGCCGGCTTTAGTGAAATCCCAGAAGCCGACATGAAATGATACATTGTTTTGACACAGTTAACCATGTAATTTCAAGTATTTTGATATATGTTTTTAACTTACAATTACATAAGTATATTTGTGCAAAATTTCAGACATGTAGGGGTTAATTAAAGGTGTAAATTCGTTGAAAAAAACCCCATTTTTTTACAACGAATTTACACCTTTAATTAACCCCTACATGTCTGAAATTTTGCACAAATATACTTATGTAATTGTAAGTTAAAAACATATATCAAAATACTTGAAATTACATGGTTAACTGTGTCAAAACAATGTATCATTTCATGTCGGCTTCTGGGATTTCACTAAAGCCGGCAATTGAATTAGCGGCTAGTACAGTATGTAGTAGTGTAACTATAAATATATATATATATATATGTCACAATGACATATATATATATATATATATATATATATATATATATATGTGGATTCTATGTGTGGATATGTATTGATTCGATTCTTTATAAAAGCTGTCAGTGTGATTTTACAGTATACCCGGGGATGAATTGCCGGCTTTTCTAAAGGACACTGATGCGATTTAATCGCAAGTCACACAGTGCGGTCCGTTTGTAATCCGATTTTTCATCGCTCCCATAGACTTGCATTGGCGATAGTCGACCCACAATCGGTGACAATCGCAGCATGCTGCGATTGCACTCGGACGTTTAAAACGGACCACAAAAAATCTGATACTGGGAGCTGCTCCATAGATTAAAATAGGGCAGACTGCAATGCGATTTTTCATCGCATTGCAGTCGTCCGATTTTGTCGCCAGTGTGACCCCAGCCTTAGGGTTAGGGTTGGGATTAGGGGTGTGTTAGGGTTAGGTTTGTGGTTAGGGTTGGGACTAGGGTTAGGGGTGTGTTGGGGTTAGGGTTGGAGTTAGAATTGGGGGGTTTCCGCTGTTTAGGCACATCAGGGGCTCTCCAAATGTGACATGGCGTCTGATCTCAATTCCAGCCAATTCTGCGTTGAAAAAGTCAAACGGTGCTCCTTCACTTCTCATCTCTGCCATGCGTCCAAACAGTAGTTTATCCCCACATATGGGGTATCAGCGTACTCTGGACCCCAAGAGTTATTGTGCAATTTGTCCTATTTCTTCTGTTACCCTTGGGAAAATAAAAAACTGGGGGCGAAAATATCATTTTTGCACAAAAAAAAATTTTTTTTTGTTTTTACGGCTGTACATTATAAACTTCTGTGAAGCACTTGGGGCTTCATAGCGCTCACCACACATCTAGATAAGTTCCTTGTGGGGTCTATTTTCCAAAATGGGGTCACTTGTTGGGGATTTCCACTGTTTAGGCGCATCAGGGGCTCTCCAAATGCGACATGACGCCCCCAGACCATTCCATCAAAGTCTGCAATCCAAAACGTCACTACTTCCCTTCCGAGCCCTGACGTGCGCCCATACAGTAGTTTTCTCCCACATATTGGGTATCAGCGTACTCAGGACAAATTGGACAACAACTTTTGGGGTCCAATTTCTCCTGTTACCCTTGTGAAAATAAAATATTGGGGGCGAAAAAATCATTTTGTAAAAAAAAAAAGATTTTTTATTTTTACGGCTGTACGTTATAAACTTCTGTGAAGCACTTCGGGGTTCAAAGTGCTCACCACACATCTAGATAAGTTCCTTGTGGGGTCTATTTGCCAAAATGGGGTCACTTGTGGGGGGTTTCCACTGTATAGGTGCATCAGGGGCTCTCCAAATGTGACATGACGCCCCAGACCATTCCATCAAAGTCTGCAATCCAAAACGTCACTGCTTCCCTTCCGAGCCCTGACGTGCGCCCATACAGTAGTTTTCTCCCACATATTGGGTATCAGCGTACTCAGGACAAATTGGACAACAACTTTTGGGTTCCAATTTCTTCTGTTACCCTTGTGAAAATAAAATATTGGGGCGAAAAAATCATTTTTGTAAAAAAAAAAAGGATTTTTTATTTTAACGGCTGTACGTTATAAACTTTAGTGAAACACCTGGGGGTTAAAAGTTCTCACCACACATCTAGATAAGTTCCTTGAGGGGTCTAGTTTCCAAAATGGTGTCATTTATGGGGGTTTCCACCGTTTAGGCAGATCAGGAGCTCTCCAAATACGACATGGCGTCCAGCCAATTCTGCGTTGAAAAAGTCAGACGGCGCTCCTTCCCTTCCAAACTCTGCCATGCACCCAAACAGTGGGTTACCCCCACATATGGGGTATCAGCGCACTCAGGACAAATTGCACAATAACTTTTGGAGTCTTGTTACCCTTGGAAAAATAAAAATTGGGGTGAAAAGATCATTTTTGTGGAAAAAATATGATTTTTAAATTTTACGGCTCTACATTATAAACTTGTAAAAGAAAATGCTTCCAATTCATAATAAATGGGATAATAGTATTGGTAGAAGTCTACCTATTTAAACTAGAATGCAGCTACGACTCATAATAACAATTTAAAGCAAGGAGAAAAATAGAGTCAAAATGCTAATAAAACATCATATTTTTATTAAATAACTAATGAAACGACAAATAATGAAATCTATATATAACAAGCAATAAGGCATGAAAGCCCACTGATTAGGCAGTGGGAGTGAGCAGAGGAAATATCAGAAATGTAGGTAGATAACAAAATAGCATTACAACCACAAAATAGTAGCAAGACAAAAGGTGTCCCAAATCAAAAATGCAAAGTAAGAATGGACCACATGACAGCTTAATAAAGATTATCGTGGCACAACTGACCAAGGCAGTAGTGCTTTACCTTCAGCAGTATAGCAGACGGCTAAGGGCGCAGCTGGGGGATGCATATGCCAAGAACCAAATAGCCCATAAAGCTTCTCACTAGGAGAGCACAGTAACACTGGCATTGCATGCCCCAGATGAGCAGCACGATCCGTCTGTCCAAGCGGTACTACAATCATTTAGCAATCAATGGAGTTAAAGGCATATTGTGACCACTGAAGTAATTACCTGTCATGACTTTGCAGATCTGAATGTGGGACACCGGATCCCCGACGTGCGTTTCGACACTCCTTCTTCAGGGGGCGTAGTCTGGGGAATCCGGTGGCGGGTCACGTCACACGGGGCGGCCGGCGCCTGGCCGTCCCCAAGCAACGCAGCACACATCTCGGGAAAGGAGCGAAATATCGCGAGAGTCAAAGTACAAAGTGGGCAAAACCTAGGCACGTGATCAACAGAGGCAGGTACACAACGCTGCATGTAGTAAGTTAAAAGCATCAATGTGGAGATGTATAGACTTGAATCGAATATGAATTGATTCACATAAACTAATACTTTATAACCAAGAAAATACAAAATAAAAAATGACAAAAAACAAAATTAAATAAACAAAAATTGCATCTATCAGGATTTATTCGCAAAGCTAAATACTTAGACTGAACAATGAATTAACCATTATAACACTAGAAGAGACCAGCGAATATTAAGCTGAATGTCGGTGCGAAGGAATAATTCTCATAGGCGCACCATCTTAAGCTCAACATAAGGGTGTAAAATAAAGTCACTATTAGGATTGCAATCCATCAGAATTGTATACAAGGAAATTGTTGATTGTAGTGAGTCCGCATTGAATACTTGAACAGATGTTGTCTGGCGTAAAAAATGATAAAGAAGACTGAACTGGATTCACAGGCTGGAATGAATATTGTAGTCACTTGAAAAAAGACAAAAACAATGAAGGAAATTAAAACCAGCAATAAAAACAAACGTTAAAATTGATGCTTTTAACTTACTACATGCAGCGTTGTGTACCTGCCTCTGTTGATCACGTGCCTAGGTTTTGCCCACTTTGTACTTTGACTCTCGCGATATTTCGCTCCTTTCCCGAGATGTGTGCTGCGTTGCTTGGGGACGGCCAGGCGCCGGCCGCCCCGTGTGACGTGACCCACTATCCGGTGTGGGCGCATGTGCGTGAGAGTCTGGGCCTCTAATTACGGCTGCATACACCTATGCTAGCCTTTATTATTACCATCTGTTTTCAGCACGTGACCGGCCGAGTCAGGTATATATAGGAGACACCGGATTCCCCAGACTACGCCCCCTGAAGAAGGAGTGTGGAAACGCGCGTCGGGGATCCGGTGTCCCACATTCAGATCTGCAAAGTCATGACAGGTAATTACTTCAGTGGTCACAATATGCCTTTAACTCCATTGATTGCTAAATGATTGTAGTACCGCTTGGACAGACGGATCGTGCTGCTCATCTGGGGCATGCAATGCCAGTGTTACTGTGCTCTCCTAGTGAGAAGCTTTATGGGCTATTTGGTTCTTGGCATATGCATCCCCCAGCTGCGCCCTTAGCCGTCTGCTATACTGCTGAAGGTAAAGCACTACTGCCTTGGTCAGTTGTGCCACGATAATCTTTATTAAGCTGTCATGTGGTCCATTCTTACTTTGCATTTTTGATTTGGGACACCTTTTGTCTTGCTACTATTTTGTGGTTGTAATGCTATTTTGTTATCTACCTACATTTCTGATATTTCCTCTGCTCACTCCCACTGCCTAATCAGTGGGCTTTCATGCCTTATTGTTTGTTATATATAGATTTCATTATTTGTCGTTTCATTAGTTATTTAATAAAAATATGATGTTTTATTAGCATTTTGACTCTATTTTTCTCCTTGCTTTAAATTATAAACTTGTGTGAAGCACTTGGGGTTCAAATTGCTCACCAAAGATCTAGAAAAGTTCCTTAGGGGGTCTAGTTTCCCAAATGGGGTCATTTGTGGGGGGTTTCCACTGTTTAGGCACATCAGGGCTCTCCAAATGCAACATGGCATCCAATCTCAATTCCAGCCAATTCTGGTTGGAAAAAGTCAAATGGTGCTCCTTCCATTCCGAGCTCTGCCGTGAGCCCAAACAGTGGTTCCCCCCCACATATGGGGTATCAGCGTACTCAGGACAAATTGGACAACAACTTATGTGGTCCAATTTCTCCTGTTACCCTTGGGAAAATAAAAAATTAGTGACTAAAAGATAATTTTTGTGGGAAAAAAATAGGATTTTTTATTTTCATGCCCGGGCATTATAAACTTGTGTGACGCACTTGGGGGTTCAAAGTGCTCACCAAAGATCTAGATAAGTTCCTTAGGGGGTCTAGTTTCCAAAATGGGGTCACTTGTGGGGGGTTTCCACTATTTAGGCTCATCTGGGGCACTGCAAACGGAACATGACCCCCATCAACGTCTGCATTCCAAAACATTACTACTTCCTTTCCAAGCCCTGTCGTGCACCCAAACAATTCCCCCCCCCCACATATGGGGTATCAGCATACTCAGGACAAATTGGACAACAACTTTTGGGGTCCAATTTCCTTGGGAAAATTCAAAAATTTGGGACTAAAAAATCATTTTTGTGGAAAATTGTTTTTTTTTTTTTCACACCCAGGCATTATAAGCTTTTGTGAAACATTTGGGGGTTTAAAGTGCTCACAACAGATCTAGATAAGTACCTTAGGGGGTCTAGTTTCCAAAATGGTGTCACTTGTGGGGGTTTCCACTGTTTAGGCGCATCAGGGGCTCTCCAAACACGACATGGCGTCCAATCTCAATTCCAGCCAATTTTAGTTTGAAAAAGTCAAACGGCGCTCCTTCCCTTACGAGCTCTGCCGTGTGCCCAAACAGTGGTTTTCCCCACATATTGGGTATTGGCGTACTCAGGAGAAATTGCATAACAACCTTATCTGTCCATTTTCTCCTTTTACCCTTGTGAAAATAAAAAAAAAGTTTGTAAAAGATCATTTTTGTGGCTAAAAAGTTAAATATTCATTTTTTCCTTCCACGTTGCTTTAGTTCCTGTGAAGCACCTGAAGGGTTAATAATCTTCTTGAATGTGGTTTTGAGTACCTTGAGGGGTGCAGTTTTTAGAATGGTGTCACTTTTGGGTATTTTCTGCCATATAGATCCCTCAAAGTGACTTCAAATGAGAGGTGGTCCCTAAAAAAATGGCTTTGTAAATTTTGTTGTAAAAATGAGAAATCGCTGGTCAACTTTTAACTCTTATAACTTCCTAACAAAAAAAAATTTTGGTTCCAAAATTGTGCTGATGTAAAGTAGACATGTGGGAAATGTTATTTCTTAACTATTTTATGTGACATATTTCTCTGTTTTAAGGGAATAAAAATTCAAAGTTTGAAAATTGCAAAATTTAAAAAATTTTCGCCATATTTGCGTTTTTTTCAAAAATAAACGCAAGTTATATCGAAGAAATTTTACTTCTAACGTGAAGTACAATATGTCACGAGAAAACAATCTCAGAATCGCGAAGATCCGTTGAAGCGTTCCAGAGTAATAACCTCATAAAGAGACAGTGGTCAGAATTGTAAAAATTGGCCCGGTCATTAACGTGCAAACCACCCTTGGGGGTGAAGGGGTTAACTGCTAGAATTGTGCAGAAGTTTCTACAATTTTCCAGAATTATCTGGAAGTGTCTAGAAACTTTTAGAACTTTCTAGAACGTTCTCGGACTGTTCAATAGTAGTCATGCAAGTATGAAAGCACAGGTGACTCGATCCAACATTTCGGTTTATGTTATTGCTGAGTAAGAGAATAACGAATCATAGTTAAAGAGCAATTATTTGTTTAAGATGGCATCAAGATGTTGTTTGCGCCCAGAAGACACATTTTGCAACGTGTGTGGACAATTTCTAAAGACGAGTGAGAAAGTATTCAGGGAAAGCATGTCGTATGATGTGCGAGGCCTACAAGGCATATTTCGGCATGCCTGTCAGGGATCAAAACAAGTCCTGGGCACCTCATTTCACATGCGAATATTGCAAGAAAACTCTTGAAGGTAAGGTGAATAATTGCTGCTCGTTTACATGGCAGTGCTTTATTTTGTAGAATTTCAATGATTTAGATCGAGTACAGTTTAACCCCTTACTGCCCTCGGACGGAATAGTACGTCCGTAGCCAGTATCCCCCCGATTTGATGAGGGCTCCGGCAGTGAGCCCGCATCAAAGCCGGGACATGTCAGCTGTTTTGAACAGCTGACATATGCCCGCAATAGGCACGAGTGGAATCGCGATCCACTCACGCCTATTAAGTAGGTAAATGCCGCTGTTAAACACTGACAGCGGCATTTAACAAGTTCTTCCGGCCAAAAATACGCACACCGCTGACCCCCGTCATGTGATCGGGGGTCATCGGTGCATCGGCATAACAATCAGAGGTCTCCCTCTATGGCTGTTATGCCAGATTGCTATGAGCACAACCCTGTTGTCTGCGCTCATAGCAATGCAGTAATTCTGCTACATAAAGGTGATCTGAGCATCACCTCTATGTAGCAAAGGCAATCGAGCTATGGCATCTTCTAGACTCCCATGGGGACTATTGAAGCATACTAAAAGTAAAAACAAATGTTTTAAAAAAAAAAAAGTTCAAATCACCCCATTTTCGCCCCATTCAAAATAAAACAATGAAAAAAATCAAACATACACATATTTGATATCACCGCGTTCAGAATCGGCTGATCTATCAATAAAAAAAAGGATTAACCTAATTGCTAAACGGCGTTGCGACAAAAAAAGTCAAAACGCCAGAATTACCTTTTTTTGGTCGCTGCGACATTGCATTAAAGTGCAATAATGGGCAATCAAAAGAACGTATCTGCACAAAAGTCGTGTCATTAAAAACGTCAGCTGGGCACGGAAAAAATAAGCTCTCACCTAACCGGAGATCACGCAATTTTTTTTAGCAAACTTAGATAAAGGAGAACCTAGACATGTTTGGTGTCTATGAACTTATAATGACCTGGAGAATCATAATGGCAGGTCAGTTTTAGCATTTAGTGAACTTAGCAAAAAAGCCAAACAAAAAAACAAGTGTAGGATTGCACTTTTTTTGAAATTTACTGCACTTGAAATTTTTTTTCCTGTTTTGGAGTACAAGACATGCTAAAACTAATTGAGTCTTTCAAAATTACAACTCGTCCCGCAAAAAGTAAGCCCTCACATGGCCATATTGATGGAAAAACCTCTGAAGGTGCTGATGCCACCACTGCATATCAAGTTAGGCCTCATCAAGCAATTTGTCACGGCTCCTGACAAGGAGTCAGCTGCTTTCAAGTACCTCCAAGATCTCTTTCCAAAGCTGTTCGAGGCAAAGGTCAAGGCTGGTATCTTCGTCGGACCACAGATCAAGAAGATCATAGAATGTGACGAGTTCGCCAGGCTGCTGAACAGGACCGAGAAAACAGCTTGGAATAGTTTCGTTGCAGTGGTTCATGGCTTCCTAGGTAATCACTAGGCTGAAAACTATGCGCAGTTGGTTCAGACTCTCATAAAGAATTACGCCATAATGGGATGCAGAATGTCTCTCAAAGTCCATATCCTTTACGCTCATCTTGACAAGTTCAAGGAGAACATGGGAGCTTACTCGGGGGAGCAAGGTGAGCGCTTTCATCAAGATATATTGGACTTTGAACGTCATTACCAAGGACAGTATAACGAAAACATGATGGGGGACTACATTTGGGGCTTCTTCGATTAAGCGATTTGCTGTACACTCACAAATCTAGAAAAACTACTCATTTCTGAACCTTTTTGAGTGAGTTTTGATTGTCTTTATCTATTTACCATGCAAGTGTTGTTTTTTATTAGACCGCATGAACGAAAATATAATAATTTCCTTTTTTTGACACAATAAGTACAAAATTTTCTGGCCTGTGGTCATAAAATCAAAGTTTGTGCTGAATGTAGTGGTTTTTCCATAGTCTTTAAACATAAGCAGTTGAAATATTACACTTGGAAGCCAGGAACAAAAATTGTGTTACATAGTGTAATCGTTTAGCTAATTTGTGTTGCAAATCTGTAGTGTTTAATATATGATGTGAAATGTTTTTATGTGCAATATAATCATTATAATTTGCTATCTCTAACCGCAGTTAGTTGCTATCCCCAGGCAATGCCGGGCTCTTCAGCTAGTATATATATAAAATTGAATGTGTGTGTGTGTATCACCAACCATTCATGAAGCATCTTTTATTTCACCAGAGCTGTTTAAAAGAAGCTGAGCTGTGATTGGTTGCTATGAGCAACAGTTTTCTCACTCTTCGACAACACCTCAGCAGACACTGACTGGGTGGTTCTGACCCCAGGGTCTCTTAAAAGGATTAGGCCTCTTTCACACTTCAGTCGTTTGGCGTCAGTTAAAATTCGTCAAAGTGTTGAAAAAGCGGATCCGCAAGAAAAGTGTGGAAACGGATCCGTCATGAAGTTTTCAACCTGGAAAATACATGGTACACATGTCTGGGAGAGAGAGAGAGAGAGAGACCCCGGAGAGTGTTCTCAGCATTTTCTATGGAAGGAACGGATCCGCTGGCAGATTCAGGCAAAAACGGACTGCAGCGGATCCGCCACCCATAGGCGCCCATTATACAAAATGGCGGACGCGGCGGATCCGTCATAGTCTGCCATTTTGACGCACACAAAAAACGTTGCATTGAACATTTTCAAAAAAAGGCGGACGCCAAATTTATGGCGGATCTGTCAAAAATGGATCAAACGGACGACCATCCGTCAAAATCCGTCACTAGTGCAAGTCAATGGGAAAATAGCGGATCCGTTTTTTTCACACTTTGGCGGATTTTGACTGACGTCGTACGACTGAAGTGTGAAAGAGGCCTTATTGGTATGGAAGTCAGGGCAATTCCACTAAGCGCTATGGTTTCTACCCCAGGCCTCTCTTAAAGAGATCATTGGTATGGAAGTTAGGGAAATTCCACTCAGCGCTCTGGTTCTTACCCCAGGCTGACGAGATGATGTGGGATATTAGGGGTAGTAGTCCGGAGGCTCTGACGGGATGATGTGGGATATTGGGGGTAGTAGTCTGGTGGCTCTGGCTGACGGGATGATGTGGAATATTGGGGGTAGTAGTCCGGTGGCTCTGGCTGACGTGATGATGTGGGATATTGGGGGTAGTAGTCTGGTGGCTCTGGCTGACGGAATGATGTGGGATATTGGGGGTAGTAGTCTGGTGACTCTGGCTGACGGAACGATGTGGGATATTAGGGGTAGTAGTCCGGTGGCCCTGGCTGACAGGATGATGTGGGATATTAGGGGTAGTAGTCCTGTAGCTCTGGCTGACAGGACGATGTGGGATATTAGTGGTAGTTGTCCGGTGGCTCTGGCTGACGGGATGATGTGGGATATTAGGGGTAGTAGTCTGGTAGCTCTGGCTGATGGGATTGTGTGGGATATTATAGTGAACTAGATGGTGGCCCGATTCTAACACATCGGGTATTCTAGAATATGTATGTAGTTTATTTATGCATGTCTCCGCTCCCACCCTCCCATCCTTGTATACATGGCTCCGCTCCCACCCTCCCATCCTGTATACATGGCTCCGCTCCCACCCTCCCATCCTTGTATACATGGCTCTGTTCCACCCTCCCATCCTTGTATACACGGCTCCGCTCCCACCCTCCCATCTTATATACATGACTCCGCTCCCACCCTCCCATCCAATATACACGGCTACGCTCCCACCCTCCCATCCAATATACACGGCTACGCTCCCACCCTCCCATCCTATATACACGGCTCCGCTCCCACCCTCCCATTCTATATACACGGCTCCGCTCCCACCCTCCCAACCTATATAGAGAGCTCCACTCCCACCCTCCCATCCTATATACATGGCTCCGCTCCCACCCTCCCATCCTTGTATGCATGTTTCCGCTCCCACCCTCCCATCCTTGTATGCATGGCTCCGCTCCCACCCTCCCATCCTGTATACATGACTCCAGTCCCACCCTCCCATCCTATATACATGGCTTCGCTCCCACCCTCACATCCTTGTATGCATGTCTCCGCTCCCACCCTCCCATCTTATATACATGGCTCTGCTCCCACCCTCGCATCCTATATACACGGCTTCGCTCCCACCCTCCCATCCTATATACACGGCTCTGCTCCCACCCTCCCATCTTATACACATGGCTCTGCTCCCACCCTCTCATCCTATACACATGGCTCCGCTCCCACCCTCCCATCCTGTACACATGGCTCCGCTCCCACCTTCACATCTTATATACATGGCTCCACTTCCACCCTCCCATCCTGTATACATGACTCCGCTCCCACCCTCCCATCCTATATACACGGCTCCGCTTCCACCCTCCCATCCAATATACACGGCTCCGCTGCCACCCTCCCATCCTATATACACGGCTCCGCTCCCACCCTCCCATCCTATATACACGGCTCTGCTCCCACCCTCCCATCCTATATACAGGGCTCCGCTCCCACCCTCCCATCCTATATACATGGCTCCGCTCCCACCCTCCCATCCTTGTATGCATGTCTCCGCTCCCACCCTCCCATCCTATATGCATGGCTCCGCTCCCACTCTCGTATCCTATATACACGGCTCCGCTCCCACCCTCCCATCCTATATACACGGCTCCGCTCCCACCCTCCCATCTTATACACATGGCTCCACTCCCACCCTCCCATCCTATATACACGGCTCCGCTCCCACCCTCTCATCCTATATACACGGCTCCGCTCCCACCCTCCCATCCTATATACAGGGCTCAGCTCCCACCCTCCCATCCTCTATACATGGCTCTGCTCCCACCCTCCCATCCTTGTATGCATGTCTCCGCTCCCACCCTCCCATCCTATATGCATGGCTCCGCTCCCACTCTCGTATCCTATATACACGGCTCCGCTCCCACCCTCCCATCCTATATACATGGCTCCGCTCCCACCCTCCCATCCTTGTATGCATGTCTCCGCTCCCACCCTCCCATCCTATATGCATGGCTCCGCTCCCACTCTCGTATCCTATATACACGGCTCCGCTCCCACCCTCCCATCCTATATACACGGCTCCGCTCCCACCCTCCCATCTTATACACATGGCTCCACTCCCACCCTCCCATCCTATATACACGGCTCCGCTCCCACCCTCTCATCCTATATACACGGCTCCGCTCCCACCCTCCCATCCTATATACAGGGCTCAGCTCCCACCCTCCCATCCTCTATACATGGCTCCGTTCCCACCCTCCCATCCTTGTATGCATGGCTCCGCTCCCACCCTCCCATCCTATATACATGGCTCCGCTCCCACGCTCCTATCCTATATACACGGCCCGCTCCCACCCTCCCATCCTATATACATGGCTCCGCTCCCACGCTCCCATCCTGTATACATGGCTCCCCCCTCCCATCCTGTATACATGGCTCTGCTCCCAACCTTCCATCCTATATACATGGCTCCGCTCCACCCTCCCATCTTGTATACATGGCTCCACTCCCACCCTCCCATCCTATATACATGGCTCCGCTCCCACCCTCCCATTCTATATACATGGCTCTGCTCCACCCTCCCATCCTTGTATACATGGCTCCGCTCCACCCTCCCATCCTATATACATGGCTCCGCTCCCACCCTCCCATGCTATATACATGACTCCGCTCCCACCCTCCCATCCTATATACATGGCTCCGCTCCCATCCTCCATACATGGCTCTGCTCCCACCCTCCCATTCTATATACATGGCTCTGCTCCACCCTCCCATCCTTGTATACATGGCTCCGCTCCACCCTCCCATCCTATATACATGGCTCCGCTCCCACCCTCCCATGCTATATACATGACTCCGCTCCCACCCTCCCATCCTATATACATGGCTCCGCTCCCATCCTCCATACATGGCTCTGCTCCCACCCTCCCATCCTTGTATGCATGGCTCCTCTCCCACCCTCCCATCCTATATACATGGCACTGCTCCCACCCTCCCATCCTATATACATGGCTCTGCTCCCACCCTCCCATCTTGTATATATGGCTCCGCTCCCACCCTCCCATCCTGTATACATGGCTCTGCTCCCACCTCCAATTCTATATACATGGCTCCGCTCCCACCCTCCCATCCTGTATACATGGCTCCACTTCCACCCTCCCATCCTGTATACATGACTCCGCTCCCACCCTCCCATCCTATATACACGGCTCCGCTTCCACCCTCCCATCCAATATACACAGCTCCGCTCCCACCCTCCCATCCTATATACACGGCTCCGCTCCCACCCTCCCATCCTATATACACGGCTCCGCTCCACCCTCCCATCCTATATACAGGGCTCCGCTCCCACCCTCCCATCCTATATACATGGCTCCGCTCCCACCCTCCCATCCTTGTATGCATGTCTCCGCTCCCACCCTCCCATCCTATATACATGGCTCCGCTCCCACTCTCGTATCCTATATACACGGCTCCGCTCCCACCCTCCCATCCTATATACACGGCTCCGCTCCCACCCTCCCATCTTATACACATGGCTCCACTCCCACCCTCCCATCCTATATACACGGCTCCGCTCCCACCCTCTCATCCTATATACACGGCTCCGCTCCGCTCCCACCCTCCCATCCTATATACAGGGCTCAGCTCCCACCCTCCCATCCTATATACAGGGCTCCGCTCCCACCCTCCCATCCTCTATACATGGCTCCACTCCCACCCTCCCATCCTTGTATGCATGGCTCCGCTCCACCCTCCCATCCTATATACATGGCTCCGCTCCCACGCTCCTATCCTATATACACGGCTCCGCTCCCCCCTCCCATCCTATATACACGGCTCCGCTCCCACCCTCCCATCCTATATACACGGCTCTCGCTCCCACCCTCCCATCCTATATACAGGGCTCCGCTCCCACCCTCCCATCCTATATACATGGCTCCGCTCCCACCCTCCCATCCTTGTATGCATGTCTCCGCTCCCACCCTCCCATCCTATATACATGGCTCCGCTCCCACTCTCGTATCCTATATACACGGCTCCGCTCCCACCCTCCCATCCTATATACACGGCTCCGCTCCCACCCTCCCATCTTATACACATGGCTCCACTCCCACCCTCCCATCCTATATACACGGCTCCGCTCCCACCCTCTCATCCTATATACACGGCTCCGCTCCGCTCCGCTCCCACCCTCCCATCCTATATACAGGGCTCAGCTCCCACCCTCCCATCCTATATACAGGGCTCCGCTCCCACCCTCCCATCCTCTATACATGGCTCCACTCCCACCCTCCCATCCTTGTATGCATGGCTCCGCTCCACCCTCCCATCCTATATACATGGCTCCGCTCCCACGCTCCTATCCTATATACACGGCTCCGCTCCCCCCCTCCCATCCTATATACATGGCTCCGCTCCCACGCCCCCATCCTGTATACATGGCTCCCCCCTCCCATCCTGTATACATGGCTCTGCTCCCAACCTCCCATCCTATATACATGGCTCCGCTCCACCCTCCCATCCTTGTATACATGGCTCCGCTCCCACCCTCCCATCCTATATACATGGCTCCGCTCCCACCCTCCCATTCTATATACATGGCTCTGCTCCACCCTCCCATCCTTGTATACATGGCTCCGCTCCACCCTCCATCCTATATACATGGCTCCGCTCCCACCCTCCCATGCTATATACATGACTCCGCTCCCACCCTCCCATCCTATATACATGGCTCCGCTCCCATCCTCCATACATGGCTCTGCTCCCACCCTCCCATCCTTGTATGCATGGCTCCTCTCCCACCCTCCCATCCTATATACATGGCACTGCTCCCACCCTCCCATACTATATACATGGCTCCGCTCCCACCCTCCCATCCTGTATATATGGCTCCGCTCCCACCCTCCCATCCTGTATACATGGCTCTGCTCCACCCTCCAATTCTATATACATGGCTCCGCTCTCACCCTGTATACATGGCTCCGCTCCCACCCTCCGCTGGGCTTCCCCGACATCCCCCATCATGCTTACTTTCCTCACTCCGTCGCTGAACTTCCCTGCATCTCTATCCTGGTGCTTCAATTTCTTCCTCTGAGGTGCGGTCACGTAGTACCGCTCTTTAAGGTCATCAATATGGACGCCACGCCTATGGGAGTGGAGTCGCATCCTTATTCATGACCTTAATGAGCGGTACTACGTGACCGCACCGCACAGGATAGAAGCAGACGCGCCGGGACAGGGATGAAGGGACGGAAGGTGAGTATGTACTGAAGATGACCCGCGGCTACCGTTGGGAGATCAGCAGCTAGCGCCGCTGTTCTCCCGACGATAGCGGTGGCATGGGCCGGATATGCCTGTCGCTGATTGGTCGCGTGATGCCAAGCACAACCAATCAGCGACTCAGGATTTCCGTTACAGAGGGAAGTGAAAAGTTAGACAATTATATAGTAGATGATACTGTGTATTACCTCATGTCACTGTGTATTACCTCATATTACTGTGTATTACCTCATGTTACCATATATTACCTCATATTACCTCATGTAACCTGTGTATTACCTCATATTACTGTGTATGACCTCATGTTACTGTGTATTACCTCATTTTACTGTGTATAACCTCATGTTACTGTATATTACCACATGTTACTGTATATTACCACATGTTACTGTATATTACCTCATGTTACCTGTGTATTACCTCATGTCACTGTGTATTACCTCATGTTACTGTGTATTACCTCACATTACTGTGTATTACCTCATATCACTGTGTATTACCTCATGTTACCGTATATTACCGTATATTACCTCATATTACTGTGTATTACCTCATATTACTGTGTATTACCTCATGTTACTGTATATTACCTCATTTTACTGTGTATTACCTCATGTTACTTATGTATTACCTCATGTCACCTGTGTATTACCTCATGTCACTGTGTATTACCCGTGTTCAGTAAACGTGACAGACGTACATCAGACACTGTGACTGACAAAACATGTTCAGTACATCATGGGCAGTTGGTGAGTCACATGACCACATGGGCGGAGTTATCCCTGCGTCGCTGATGTTACTGTTTATTACATCATGTCACTGTGTATGACCTCATATTACTGTGTATTACCTCATATAACTTTGTATTACCTCATGTTACCGTATATTACCTCATATTACCTCATGTTACTGTATATTACCTCATTTTACTGTGTATTACCTTATGTTACTTATGTATTACCTCATGTCACTGTGTATTACCCGTGTTCAGTAAACGTGACAGAAGTACATCAGACACTGTAACTGACAAAACATGTTCAGTACATCATGGGCAGTTGGTGAGTCACATGACCACATGCGCAGAGTTAGCCCTGTGTCGCTGATTGGCCGCGGCCGGACCAATCAGCGACGCGGGATTTCCTGGACAGACAGACAGACAGGATAAGACGATTATATAAATAGATGTGGCTATGCAGAGTGGGCGGGGCTATACACTCAGCTTTATATATAGAGATATAATAATTAAAATTTGTTATAACTAACCGTAGTTAGTTACTATGCCCGGGCAGCGCCGGGCTCTTCAGCTAGTAGTATATATTAGTCAAATTAATAGTCACATTACTACAATGTCTGAAATAGTAATTTTAGAACATTTTGTTGATATCATAAATAATATATTTTTTTCTGTTTTGTTTTTGCTGCTTTGCACTCAAAAAGTTGTAACTTTTATATTCTTGTTGATTAAGTTGTACAGTGGGACAAGCTGTGATTTTTTAGCTGTCTTTGTTACGTCTAATACTGCAGAAAATTAAGAAGGCTTGGAATAGAAAGCAGAAGAGAGGCAGTGCCAGACTGGATGGTCTCTTTAATTCTAATTTTAAATAAATATTGTATTTTCATATGTCTATGTGCCAGTATATGTCATTATAGACATAGGCAATTGTGGCACATACGTAACAACAAGCATTGTGGCAGTACACCATTTTGTTTCATTTTCAAGATTTGGTCTGGCCACAACAATTAGAGTTGAGCGATACTTTCCGATATCCAAAAATATCGGATCGGAATGGTATCGACGATATCCACAAAATATCGGCGATACCCGATACCGATACCTGAAATCCAATGTAAGTCTATGGGAACAAAATATCGTAATTAAAAAAAACCCATTCTTGGCTTGTTGGATAATTGTACATGAAGGAAAACAACAAAGAGTAATGTAGAATGTATTGGGGAGGTTGAGGAGACATTAAAGGCATAGATGTTTAACCCAATCCAATGGAATAGCATTAATAATTTTTTTTTTAAAGACGTTCGGATTGACGAAGAAATTGACAATGTTGTTAACCTTTTTTCTATTTTGGCAAATATGTATGTTTCACAACTTCCATGCTCTTGACCTTTTTAACTTTTGCCACACTTTCACCTTCATAATCTTCAGCAGCATCATCTTTGTCATCTAATTATTCTTCATCTTCACCTTCTTTATCTTCTTCTTAAACTTCTTGTTATTCATCTTTTTGTTAACATTACTCATATTGTTCTTATTAAACTATTATTCTTCTTCATATTCTACTTCTTCATCTTCTTCCTCTTCATCTTCTTCATCATATTCTTATTTTTGACAGAGATTCCTGTACTTGTAATCTGTAAAAGTATGAATTTTTCTTCCTTCCGTTCTTGCTGTCACAAAAGATTTAAAGTACAACAGTATTTGTCCGTGTTCAGTTTAGCCTGCAGCAGCAGGCATTTTCCAGGGGCACCACGAGGAGGAACGGACTCACCCCCATACACTGCTTAGTCTTCTTCTGCTTAGAATTTAGAGCATATATTTTGCTCTTCATTTTGGTCTTATTTTTCATGTTCTTCTGCTTTTTGATCTTCTGCTTATTGTTCTTCTGTCTCTTGTTCTGTATCTTGTAGTTTGTCTTAACCTTCTTTGTCCTGTTGGTGATCTTCTTCTGGGTAATCTTTTATTTCCTCTTTGTGATGGTGTTCAGGCTGGTTGGCTTGATGCTCGTCGTCCTTGGGGTGGTCATCTTCTTCGGGGTGGTCTTTACGGTTGTCTAACTTCCGAGAACCAGTTGACGGTACTGGAACCCGGACGGGTAGCAGAAGGTACAAGAGCCAATGCAAGTAACGAGGACCAGCTGACTGTGCTGGAACCCGGAGGGGCAGCAGAAGGAAAAGAGCCAATGGCACAACCGAGGACCAGTTGACGTTACTGGGACACGGTTACTAAGCAGGAGGTACCTGTGCTCAAAAGCACTACCAAGGACCAGCAGACGTTGCTGGAACTCGGATACTGAACTGGAGGCACCGAGGCCAAAGGCACTGCGGAGAACCAGTTGACGGTACTGGAACCCGGACGGGTATCAGAAGGTACAAGAGCCAATGCAAGTAACGAGGACCAGCTGACTGTGCTGGAACCCGGAGGGGCAGCAGAAGGAAAAGAGCCAATGGCACAACCGAGGACCAGCTGACGTTACTGGGACACGGTTACTAAGCAGGAGGTACCTGTGCTCAAAAGCACTACCAAGGACCAGCAGACGTTGCTGGAACTCGGATACCGAACTGGAGGCACCGAGGCCAAAGGCACTGCGGAGAACCAGCTGACGGTACTGGAACCCGGACGGGTACCATAAGGCACCCATGAAAATGTAAGTTGACAGGCCGCAAGCTGTCCGCAGTTACCGAATCACACAGTCCTACAGTGGGTGCTTGTCCTATTGTCACAACGGAAACAGACTTTATTTAGATATCCCACAGCACACATAGGAATCACCTAAACTGCAGGCACCATAGAGTCGGCTAACCCGAATGCAACACGACAGGACACATTATTGGAGGCTAATTAACGTTGACACTGCCAGTAAACAGCTGTCGTGCTGTAACCAGGCTGGGCAGGAGTCAGTACCCGTGCCAATTACTTCCGAGCAACAACTGGCGGTGCTGGAGCCCAGGGATGAGAGGAGGACAGGGTGGAGGCAGCATGACTTTTTGGCGTACACACAGCAGGGGAACAGCTGACATTACTGAACCCCAGTAACACAGGAGCAAGTGTTGACTGTGCTAACAGCACTTCCGAGCGTTCCTTTATGTGCACTTTAGTAGGAGGTCTGCGTACCCCCCTGCTGCGGGGAGAACAAATTGAAGCCGTTGTTGCTTGGATGGCAGCCAATGCATCGACTTCAATTGCTTCCACCTCCTCTCAGGAACACAGCACTGTTGAGCAACCATCTGTCTCTTCACCGCCTGCCAAATTGCCCAGGCAGTCAGACAATTCTGTACAGGATCCAGCTGAGTCTCTGCTTCTGTTCTCAGAATCTGTTGGCTTGCAAACAGGGGCCCAGCCAAGCAGCATTCTGGAATGTGAAGAAGAGGGAGTATGCAGTGATGCGCAACAGCTGTGTCTCTCAGAATCTGAAGAGGCGGGTGAGCCAGTGTCGATGCTCAGCACACCGCAGAACGCATCTGATGATGATGAGACTCAGGTGCCAGTTTCTGTTGAGCATGGTGCTGGCCATACCACCCAACAGCAGCAGGTTTTGGAAGAGGGTAGTGGAGATGATGAGGTCCAAGTCCCAACATGGCGTGAGGAACAGGAAGGTGGTGGGAGCAGCTCTGAGGAAGAGATTGCCCCAACGGTACAAACAGGAGGGAGAGTTAGGCTGCAGACTCGGTTGACTGTAGCCTCCAGTTTGGAACCTGTTCGGAGCAGTTCTCTTCCAAAAGTCAAAACGGGCGCTCCCAGGACTTGCACTGCGTGGTCCTTTTTTGACACACTTGCAGATGATATTTGCTATGTGAAATGCAAGCTGTGTAATCTAAAAGTAAAAACAGGTAAAAGTGTCAGTAACATCAATACCAGTAATATTATTATTTTTATAGATTTTAATAGCGCCATTTATTCCATGGCGCTTTACATGTGAAGAGGGGCAAATATAGACAATTACAGTAAACATGAGCAATACAAGGCACACACAAGTACAGAAGGAGAGAGGACCCAGCCCGCGAGGGCTCACAATCTACAGGGGTGGTTGAGGATACACTAGGAGAGGGAAGAGCTGATCGTGTGGTGGTTCAGTAGACTGATGATCATTGCAGGTTGTAGGCTTGTCGGAAGAGGTGGGAAATATGTGCAAACATGTGGGTACAAAGCACATAGTTGAGTTACAAAGACACACTGGAGATGTAGGCCAACCTACAGCAGCACCTACATCTTCAGGTCGTGTCGGAGCCTCTTCCTCCAGCTGACACACAGCTGGTTCGGCTTTCTCACAGGATCGCCATGGAAGAACCTCGGTCAATGTTGTCCAGAGACAAAGTGTTATTCCACCCACAGCAGCAAGTTCCCTGTCATCCTCACACACCCAGGCCACAAAACAGCCATCGGTACCACAGGCATGGGATAAAAGACGGCCATACTCGGCAAACCATCCATGAGCACAGGCTCTGAATGCTGGCATTGCAAAACTCCTGTCCCTTGAAATGCTGTCATTCAGGCTGGTGGAGACTGACAGTTTCCGGAACTTAATGGCATTGGCAGTCCCACAATACAATGTGCCAAGCCGATTTTATTTCAGCAGGCAAGCCGTCCCTGGTCTGCAAAAGCATGTTGCGTGAAAAATTAAGCATGCGCTACTAAACTTCGTCAGTAGCAATGTCCACCTGACCACCGCTACGTGGACCAGTACCCATGGCCAGGGACGATACCTTTCCCTCACTGCCCATTGGGTCAATGTTGTGTAGCCGGGTACAGATCTTGCGAGTGCCGCTGTACGTGTTCAGCCAACTCCAAGGATTGCAGGAATCAAGTCTGTACACATTGACTCCTCCTCCTACTCCAGTTCCTCAGAAACATTGCTGCAGGAGCCGTCACGGTCTACCTCCACATGGACCAGTGAACGCTTAATAATAATAATAATCTTTATTTATATAGCGCAAACAGATTCCGCTGCGCTTTACAGTTTAACAGTTTCAGAACACAAGTAATAAGTAACAACGTTAACAATAAAATAATTAAAGCAATAGAAGCCGCCCCTGCTCTTGAGAACTTACAATTTACAATGAGGTGGGGGAGCTACAAAGTACAGGTGTTTATATACAATGGTCTATTTACAATGATGATCCAACCATTTTGAGGGAGTGAGGGATGGATGGAGATAGTGAATGGGCTACACACACACACTTACACATAGAATGACTTTGGGCCTGGGGTCCGATATATGACCGCTACTCTGAGGGAGAGGGGACGAAAGAGCATGATGGTGTGGACCTCAAAAGAAGGGAATGAGAGTGATGGAATTGGGGGGATGACCTGGAAAGTGCATTGTGGGGACAGGAGTATGCCGACTCCACCACCATGTCTGTTTGAGGGTCTCGGGGAATGTGAGAACTATAAGCCATCATAGGAAATGGCAGGAGGGGAAACCGTGTCAGAATCCTGAATCCAGGTTTCAGTCAGGGCCAACAGATGAAGAGAGTTGTTCAGAAAGTAATTGTGCAGGAAGGTTAGCTTGTTGCATGCAGACCGTGGATTCCAGAGGGCACAGTTAAACGAAGGAGATGAGGGAGTGCAATTAATATTAATAAGATGATCACATGTAGTACCCACTTCAGAATAAACATCCCCACATGGGGGCAATATACCACAATAAAGACCTATTCACAGATAGTGGGAACAAATTAATAATGTATGCCACTGAATGGTATAAAAATACAATATTTTATTAGTCAAAAAACACACATAATATTTGTATAAGCAACAATTTGCTAAAGGCAATAAATAAACATATATTAAAATTTGCTATAACAAGCAAAAGGTACTAAGAGGGACGCTGTATCAATAGGAGGAATTAACTATTGACAGCCATTTTTTGGTTAAAGAAACCGAGTAATAGTTAATACTATGCCCATGAAGTCCATGTATCAGGGGCCCAAATGAACTGGGTTCCCCCGGTAATACCACATCACACAAAGGCAAAAAGATAAATCATGTTAGCTGGTTGTTAACAATGAACATACCTAAAGGCTGCCAAAGAAAAGCTCCTCGGACGTCCCTCTGCCCCGACGCGCGTTTCGCACTGCTTCTTCGGGAGGCGTGTCAGGCAGGGGGCAGTCCGGTATATATAAGGAAAAATACATATGCGACACCTGTGAGAGTGTAATCACTGACTCCGGTGCTAATCACCGCCTTCATGAAGGTCCTTGCATTGTTGCCATAAGACTTACGGCGCATGCTCGGTCACATGGGATCCACCAACCAATAGGAGGAACATGCAGCGGTC
The DNA here is from genome assembly GCA_033576555.1 of Oophaga sylvatica. Taxonomy (NCBI): domain Eukaryota; kingdom Metazoa; phylum Chordata; class Amphibia; order Anura; family Dendrobatidae; genus Oophaga; species Oophaga sylvatica. The sequence goes on from JARQOD010000006.1 coordinate 138,830,165, forward strand.
AGGTGACCTCTCCCTGCCAGGTCCTTCTATGAGGACGTGAGTGGAGAGGGCAACCCCATAGACCGCAGCGGTGCCTCCGTGGTCCACGCAGCCTGCACGCGCGCTGTCCATGCAACATGCAATTGATAGTCTGCCTTCATTAAGGCTATGCAGGGGAACGACATCTAAATATGGGTATAATGTATCATAATGGGCAACGTCATTATAGATCTCAATATAGATAAATTGCGTGCGTGCCTCAATACCCTACCAATAATGATGCATAAATAGTAAATACAATAATTATAACAGAAGATGAAAACCAGGTATATATGAATTGGACATATATATACAATAAACCAATCCAGACAAAAAACCAAAATAAATACATATGTTTGATAACAACAAAAGATATACAATAAAAAATCATGTGTAAATAGTAAATAAAATAATTATAACAAAAAATGAAAACCAGGTATATATGAATTGGACATATATATACAATAAACCAATCCAGACAAAAACACAAAATAAATACATATGTTTGATAACAACAAAAGATATGCAATGAAAAATCATGTGTCCAGTATGTAATTAATTGAGTTCTTCATTTGGAGTCACTTCTCAAATATACTTAGCAAAGTTTTCACATCTTCTTCCCACTTAGTGAATACATAGATTTCCCCTGATGATGGAAAAAACCGGTTCTATGATGTAGGACGCAGGTGAGCAGCATAACGTCAACCATTCAACGATCTGAAACTATAAAGTACTAATTAAAATCTGGATATAAAAAACACATAAATGAAAATAAATAAAAACAACCCCCAACCCCAAAAGAAAGACCCACAAGCCATCATAGAAAAGCGCTGAACCCAAAGCTCTCATTTAAACCCTGTGGGGTATGTGTGCCTAATCTATATATCCATTGACACTCACTTTTGGCAACTCTCTTAATGAGATCACCACCTCTGGGTCCCAAATCCACTTTATCAATGCCCCTAAACATTAACATTCTGGAATTACATTGGTGATATTTCCTAAAATGTCTAGGGAGTGTCTTAAGAGTCATTACATCAGTGGTAGTTTTGGCCTTTTCAATGTCAATGCAGTGCTCTCGCACCCGTATTTTCAACTCTCTGCTGGTCATCCCCACATAAAGTTTTCCGCAGGGGCACTCAGCACAATACACTACCCCTTTGGATGAGCATGTAATGTGGGTCCTAATATCAAATTTTCTGGACCTATCATGGTTGAAAAATACTGTAGTTTTCTTCATATTGGCACAACCCTTGCATATCCCACAGGGATAAAAACCACATCTTTCAGGGTACTTTTTGCCCTTATCCCTTCTTTTTGAGTCATAATAACTATGAACTAGCATGTCCCTCAAATTTGGGGATCTCTTGGCTACAAAAGAAGGGACCTTAGGGAGGCATTTACTGAGCACCGGGTCAGTAAACAAGATATTCCAATGTTTTTCTACAATTTTTCTAAGATCGAACCATCTACTGTTATAATTGGTAATAAATCTTACCTGTTCTTCCCCAGTAGACGTCATTACAGGTTGATTTTTGTGTAGAAGCCGATCCCTAGACGCGTTTTTGGCTCTAATGTACCCTTTCTGGATGGACCGCCGACCGTATCCTCTATCCCTGAATCTTTTTTTGAGGATTTGAGATTGGGTCTCAAAGAGGGAATCCTCAGAGCAAATTCTTTTTGCCCTCAGGAATTGCCCAATAGGTATTCCCTGTATAGTACTTTTAGGATGTGCCGATGAGGCATGCAAGAAAGAATTAGTAGAAGTGGGCTTTCGAAAGATAGTGGTGGACAGCCGGCCACTTGGAAGAGCTGATATAGCTAAGTCCAAGAAATCAATTTGACGTCCATATTTATAGGTGAGGCGAATATTCTGTCCATTGGAATTAAGTCTGGCCATGAACATTTCCAGGTCCACAATTGGACCCTCCCAGATGAAAAAAATATCATCAATATATCGGATCCAATTGTGGACCCGGTCGATGCCTTCGATTTCCTCCTCCTGAAAAATGGACCATTGGGAATTGTTTTTATTTATTTTCATTTATGTGTTTTTTATATCCAGATTTTAATTAGTACTTTATAGTTTCAGATCGTTGAATGGTTGACGTTATGCTGCTCACCTGCATCCTACATCATAGATCCGGTTTTTTCCATCATCAGGGGAAATCTATGTATTCACTAAGTGGGAAGAAGATGTGAAAACTTTGCTAAGTATATTTGAGAAGTGACTCCAAATGAAGAACTCAATTAATTACATACTGGACACATGATTTTTCATTGCATATCTTTTGTTGTTATCAAACATATGTATTTATTTGTTTTTTTGTCTGGATTGGTTTATTGTATATATATGTCCAATTCATATATACCTGGTTTTCATTTTTTGTTATAATTATTTTATTTACTATTTACACATGATTTTTTATTGTATATCTTTTGTTGTTATCAAACATATGTATTTATTTTGGTTTTTTGTCTGGATTGGTTTATTGTATATATATGTCCAATTCATATATACCTGGTTTTCATCTTCTGTTATAATTATTGTATTTACTATTTATACATCATTATTGGTAGGGTATTGAGGCACGCACGCAATTTATCTATATTGAGATCTATAATGACGTTGCCCATTATGATACATTATACCCATATTTAGATGTCGTTCCCCTGCATAGCCTTAATGAAGGCAGACTATCAATTGCATGTTGCATGGACAGCGCGCGTGCAGGCTGCGTGGACCACGGAGGCACCGCTGCGGTCTATGGGGTTGCCCTCTCCACTCACGTCCTCATAGAAGGACCTGGCAGGGAGAGGTCACCTGACCGCTGCATGTTCCTCCTATTGGTTGGTGGATCCCATGTGACCGAGCATGCGCCGTAAGTCTTATGGCAACAATGCAAGGACCTTCATGAAGGCGGTGATTAGCACCGGAGTCAGTGATTACACTCTCACAGGTGTCGCATATGTATTTTTCCTTATATATACCGGACTGCCCCTGCCCTGACACGCCTCCCGAAGAAGCAGTGCGAAACGCGCGTCGGGGCAGAGGGACGTCCGAGGAGCTTTTCTTTGGCAGCCTTTAGGTATGTTCATTGTTAACAACCAGCTAACATGATTTATCTTTTTGCCTTTGTGTGATGTGGTATTACCGGGGGAACCCAGTTCATTTGGGCCCCTGATACATGGACTTCATGGGCATAGTATTAACTATTACTCGGTTTCTTTAACCAAAAAATGGCTGTCAATAGTTAATTCCTCCTATGGATACAGCGTCCCTCTTAGTACCTTTTGCTTGTTATAGCAAATTTTAATATATGTTTATTCATTGCCTTTAGCAAATTGTTGCTTATACAAATATTATGTGTGTTTTTTGACTAATAAAATATTGTATTTTTATACCATTCAGTAATATTAATAAGATTATTATGGTTTCGATATGAGGTAGGGTAGGGATTGAGGTTGGGGGATGGTGGACCAGGGTTGGGGGAGATGTCCCCTGAAATCAATAGGAGTAGGAAGATAAAGAGCAGGTAGTTGTTGGTGTTGTAAGTTGGTTTTTTCAGTGATGTGTTTCGGCTAGATGGGCTGAGGTTTCTCAGGAAGGTGATGAGTGCATGGGAACTGTACATGGGAGAGGGAAGTATGGAGAGGCTCATGTGTATGAGTCGTGATGAAGGGGGGATGGGGCGGTGTTTGTGGAAGGCAAGGGAACACAGGAGGATACAGTTAATGTACATAATTAAAAACATAACAAAAAACAAGAAACAAATATCCTAAAATAAAATTTAAAATATATTGCAAAACATGCATGAGGTTGTAATAATAATAATAAGGGTATTTGATAAACATAATATTTATGAAAATGTTTTGTTCAGGATTAAAAATATAGCAAAGTGTGGACTACCTTATTCCAGCCCTGATTAACTGCCATGAATAACTGCCGTTTACTCAATGCTTGTCTTCTATGATGCTTTGCTTTCTGTGATGCGTGCACCCCACACATGCACCACACAACGCTTAGCTGTTGCGACCGATATGAGCACTGCCGTGGGCAAACGTCAACAGGTCGTCCTGAAATTAATTTCCATGGGGAATCGAAGCCACACAGCGCAGGAGCTCTGGAATGCCATGAAGCAGGAGAGCGACGTGTGGTTTTTGACAGCGAATCTCCAGCTAGGCTTGGTAGTGTGTGACAATGGCCGAAATCTGGTGGCAGCTCTGGGCCTTGTCAACCTCACTCACATACCATATCTGGCACATGTGCTCAACTTGGTCGTGCAGAGTTTTTTGAGGGACTATATGGATATTGATGCACTGCTGCACAAGGTCCGCCTACAGTGCGCTCACTTGCGACGTTCCAGCATGGTCAGATCGCGCACTGCAGCTCTGCAACGCAGATTTCGCCTTCCTGAACATCGCATCATATGTGACATACCCACCAGGTGGAATTCCACGTTACATATGTTGGAGCGGTTGTGTGAGCAGCAGCCAGCAGTAATGGAGTATCAGCTGCATCAGGCGCAATCAACTCGAAATTTGCGCCGTTCACACTTCACCACTACTGAGTGGGCCTCTATAATAATAATAATAATAATCTTTATTTATATAGCGCCAACAGATTCCGCAGCGCTTTACAGTTTAACAGTTTCAGAACAAAAGTCATAAGTAACAACGTTAACAATACAATAATTAAAGCAATATAAGCCGGCCCTGCTCGTGAGAGCTTACAATCTACAATGAGGTGGGGAGATACAAAGTACAGGTGTTTATATACAATGGTGTATTTACAATGATGGTTCAGCCATTTTGAGGGAGTGAGGGATGGATGGATGGAGATAGTGAATGGGCTACACACACACACACACACACACACACACACACATAGAATGACTTTGATTAGTGAATGTGATAGGCCGCTCTGAACAAATGTGTTTAGAGGGAGCGCCTGAAACCATGCAAATTGCGGATAGTCCTAATTTCTTGGGGTACAGCATTTCAGAGGATTGGCGCAGCGTGGGAGAAGTCTTGGAGTCGGGAGTGGGAGGTACGGATTAGTGCAGAGGTTAGTCCAAGGTCGTTTGCAGAGCGCAGCAGTCGGTTTGGCCGATAGATAGAAATGAGGGAGGAGATGTAGGGGGGTGCTGCACTGTGGAGAGCTTTGTGGGTGAGAACAAGTACTTTGAATTGGATCCTATAATGGAAGGGCAGCCAGTGTAAGGACTGGCGAAAGACTCTATGAAGGACATCTGCCACGTTTTGCGTGCGTTTGATGAGTCAACGCGGATGGCGAGTGCAGATGATGCACTAGTCAGCCTGACTGTCCCCCTTATCTGCCTGCTTGAAAAAACACTGCAAGCACTAAGGGATGAGGTTTTGGAAGAGGTGGAGGATGAGGAGTCACAAATTCCATCACCTTATGTACAGTCAGCGCAACGTGGTTCCTCACAAAGGGCTGGGCAGGGCTCACTTTGTGAGGAGGATGAGGAGGAGTCAATGGAGGAGGAAGACATCGCTCCAGAGGGAGGTACACAACGCTCTAGTCAGTATGTAGAGCGAGGGTGGGGTGATGCAGAGCAGGCAGAGATGACGCCTCTTGCAGGGGACAGCGTTTCTTGGCCAGTTGGAAGTCTGCAGCACATGGTTGATTTGATGCTGCAGTGCCTGAGAAACGACAGCCACATCACCCACATTCTCACCACGTCTGATTATTGGGTGTACACCCTCCTAGACCCTCGCTACCGGGACAACTTTCAAAGCCTCATCAGACCGTTGAACCGGGAGCGTAAAATGCGGGAGTAACAAGACACACTGCTGCAATTATTATTATTATTATACATTTATATAGCGCCATTTATTCCATGGCGCTTTACATATGACAAGGGAAAAATATAGACAGGTACAATAAAGATGTGCTGGACAAGGGACACACAAGTACAGAAGGAGAGAGGACCCTGCCCGCGAGGGCTCACAGTCTGCAGGGATGGGTGAGAATGCAATAGGAAAGGGTAGAGCTGGTCGTACGATGGTTGAGTACACTGAGGATCATTGCAGGTTGTAAGCTTGTCGGAATCCATAATGTTCTCCATTCCAGCCGAGAGCACTGCTGCTGCTACTGCTTTACAAAGCAGCTCTGTGCGTCGAGGCAGTGGAGACAGCTCTGCAACAAGAGGGAGCACAAGCAGCGCCTCTGCACAGGGCAAGACCAGTATGTTCCAAATGTGGCGAAGTTTTGTGGCAGCGCCACCAATGTCTACACCATCCGAGACGGCTCCAGTCAGCAGGAGGCAACGTTTACGTAAGATGGTGACAGACGACATGTCTTGCCCTCTCAGTGTACTCCCAGATGGCTCTTCCCCATTCAAGTTTTGAGTCTCTAAGCTGAATACATGGCCAGAGCTTAGCCAGTATGCATTGGAGGTGCTGGCTTGCCCTGCTGGCAGTGTATTATCGGAGCGCGTCTTTTGTGCTTCAGGTGGTGTACTAACAGACCGTCGCATGCGACTATCCTCCGATAATGTAGACCTGCTTACTTTGCTGAAAATGAACAAGGCATGGATCACGCATGAATTTTCCTGTCCTGTTTCCGATTAAATAACTGGTTGGCAACGTTATACATGTATCCTGTTATGTTCATCTTTCTACCACCTGAACTGTACAGTCATGGCCAAAAGTTTTGATAATGACACAAATATGATATTTTCACATGATCTGCTGCCCTCTGGTTTTTATGTGTGTTTGACAGATTTTTTTTATCACAGACAGAAATATAATTGCAAACATATGAGTAACAAAAGCTTATATTGACAGTTAGAATGAGTTAATGCAGCAAGTCTAATTTTGCAGTGTTGACCCTTCTTCTTCAGGACCTCTGCAATTCTCCCTGGCATGCTCTCAATCAACTTCTGGACCAAATCCTGGCTGATAGCAGTCCATTCTTGCACAATCAATGCTTTCATTTTGTCAGAATTTTTAATTTTTTGTTTGTCCACCCATCTCTTGATGATTGACCACAAGTTCTCAATGGGATTAAGATCTGGGGAGTTTCCAGCCCATGGACCCAAAATCTCTATGTTTTGTTCCCTGAGCCATTTTGTCACTCCATAACTTAGGCAAATCAAACTCACATCATGCCTCAAAAGCTGCAATGTTGGAAGTGCTTAATGTGGGTTGAACTTTGACAACAGCTGCAGTGCGAATGTTTGCCTTCATTGTTCTTGACTTTTAAATAAAAGCATACAAGTAAATATAATAATACCTGAAAACCTCAGACTACAGTGAACACTTCACACAACTGTTCAATAGCTGTGAAAGCCCTCTTTGTGTAATTCTATATTCTTTGCAACCAATGTATTGGATACGGATGGAAGCATGTCACACTAATAGATTTTAATTATTTGAAATTGAATGTAGCAGCACCAATTTTAGAAAAATGACAAGGATGAGCCAGGGACAGACACTCAGCAGAGTATACGCAGCGGTGGTTGAAGTAAATGGAGCGGGATCTACACTCCTACCAAAAATTTAAACCTCAGACTAGAGTGAACACTGAACACAACTCTTCACTTGCTGTGAAAGGCCTTTTTGTGGACTTCTATTATGTTTTCAAGCAATGTATTGTATTTTGATGGAAGAGCGTCACACTAATAGATTTTAGTAAATTTAAAATAGAATAAAGCAGCACCAATTTTAGAAAAATGACAAGGATGAGCCAGTGACAGACACTCAGCAGAGTACACGCAGCGGTGGTTGAAGTAAGTGGAGCGGGATCTACACTCCTACCAAAAATTTAAACCTCAGACTAGAGTGAACACTGAACACAACTGTTCACTTGCTGTGAAAGGCCTTTTTGTGGACTTCTATTATGTTTGCAAGCAATGTATTGTATTTTGATGGAAGAGCGTCACACTAATAGATTTTAGTAAATTTAAAATAGAATAAAGCAGCACCAATTTTAGAAAAATGACAAGGATGAGCCAGTGACAGACACTCAGCAGAGTACACGCAGCGGTGGTTGAAGTAAGTGGAGCGGGATCTACACTCCTACCAAAAATTTAAACCTCAGACTAGAGTGAACACTGAACACAACTGTTCACTTGCTGTGAAAGGCCTTTTTGTGGACTTCTATTATGTTTGCAAGCAATGTATTGTATTTTGATGGAAGAGCGTCACACTAATAGATTTTAGTAAATTTAAAATAGAATAAAGCAGCACCAATTTTAGAAAAATAACAAGGATGAGTCAGTGACAGACACTCAGCAGAGTACACGCAGCGGTGGTTGAAGTAAGTGGAGCGGGATCTACACTCCTACCAAAAATTTAAACCTCAGACTAGAGTGAACACTGAACACAACTGTTCACTTGCTGTGAAAGGCCTTTTTGTGGACTTCTATTATGTTTGCAAGCAATGTATTGTATTTGATGGAAGAGCGTCACACTAATAGATTTTAGTAAATTTAAAATAGAATAAAGCAGCACCAATTTTAGAAAAATGACAAGGATGAGCCAGTGACAGACACTCAGCAGAGTACACGCAGCGGTGGTTGAAGTAAGTGGAGCGGGATCTACACTCCTACCAAAAATTTAAACCTCAGACTAGAGTGAACACTGAACACAACTGTTCACTTGCTGTGAAAGGCCTTTTTGTGGACTTCTATTATGTTTGCAAGCAATGTATTGTATTTTGATGAAAGAGCGTCACACTAATAGATTTTAGTAAATTTAAAATAGAATAAAGCAGCACCAATTTTAGAAAAATGACAAGGATGAGCCAGTGACAGACACTCAGCAGAGTACACGCAGTGGTGGTTGAAGTAAGTGGAGCGGGATCTATACTCCTACCAAAAATTTAAACATCAGACTAGAGTGAACACTGAATATAACTGTTCACTTGCTGTGAAAGGCCTTTTTGTGGACTTCTATTATGTTTGCAAGCAATGTATTGTATTTTGATGGAAGAGCGTCACACTAATAGATTTTAGTAAATTTAAAATAGAATAAAGCAGCACCAATTTTAGAAAAATGACAAGGATGAGCCAGTGACAGACACTCAGCAGAGTACACGCAGCGGTGGTTGAAGTAAGTGGAGCGGGATCTACACTCCTACCAAAAATTTAAACCTCAGACTAGAGTGAACACTGAACACAACTGTTCACTTGCTGTGAAAGGCCTTTTTGTGGACTTCTATTATGTTTGCAAGCAATGTATTGTATTTTGATGGAAGAGCGTCACACTAATAGATTTTAGTAAATTTAAAATAGAATAAAGCAGCACCAATTTTAGAAAAATGACAAGGATGAGCCAGTGACAGACACTCAGCAGAGTACACGCAGCGGTGGTTGAAGTAAGTGGAGAGGGATCTACACTTCTACCAAAAATTTAAACCTCAGACTAGAGTGAACACTGAACACAACTGTTCATTGCTGTGAAAGGTCTTTTTGTGGACTTCTATTATGTTTGCAAGCAATGTATTGTATTTTGATGGAAGAGCGTCACACTAATAGATTTTAGTAAATTTAAAATAGAATAAAGCAGCACCAATTTAGAAAAATGACAAGGATAAGCCAGTGACAGACACTCAGCAGAGTACACGCAGCGGTGGTTGAAGTAAGTGGAGCGGGATCTACACTCCTACCAAAAATTTAAACCTCAGACTAGAGTGAACACTGAACACAACTGTTCACTTGCTGTGAAAGGCCTTTTTGTGGACTTCTATTATGTTTGCAAGCAATGTATTGTATTTTGATGGAAGAGCGTCACACTAATAGATTTTAGTAAATTTAAAATAGAATAAAGCAGCACCAATTTTAGAAAAATGACAAGGATGAGCCAGTGACAGACACTCAGCAGAGTACACGCAGCGGTGGTTGAAGTAAGTGGAGCGGGATCTACACTCCTACCAAAAATTTAAACCTCAGACTAGAGTGAACACTGAACACAACTGTTCACTTGCTGTGAAAGGCCTTTTTGTGAACTTCTATTATGTTTGCAAGCAATGTATTGTATTTTGATGGAAGAGCGTCACACTAATAGATTTTAGTAAATTTAAAATAGAATAAAGCAGCACCAATTTTAGAAAAATGACAAGGATGAGCCAGTGACAGACACTCAGCAGAGTACACGCAGCGGTGGTTGAAGTAAGTGGAGCGGGATCTACACTCCTACCAAAAATTTAAACCTCAGACTAGAGTGAACACTGAACACAACTGTTCACTTGCTGAGAAAGGCCTTTTTGTGGACTTCTATTATGTTTGCAAGCAATGTATTGTATTTTGATGGAAGAGTGTCACACTAATAGATTTTAGTAAATTTAAAATAGAATAAAGCAGCACCAATTTTAGAAAAATGACAAGGATGAGCCAGTGACAGACACTCAGCAGAGTACACGCAGCGGTGGTTGAAGTAAGTGGAGCGGGATCTACACTCCTACCAAAAATTGAAACCTCAGACTAGAGTGAACACTGAACACAACTGTTCACTTGCTGTGAAAGGCCTTTTTGTGGACTTCTATTATGTTTGCAAGCAATGTATTGTATTTTGATGGAAGAGCGTCACACTAATAGATTTTAGTAAATTTAAAATAGAATAAAGCAGCACCAATTTTAGAAAAATGACAAGGATGAGCCAGTGACAGACGCTCAGCAGAGTACACGCAGCATTAGCTGAAGAAGTAACTGGAGCGTGATCTGCACTCAAAAAAAAAAAAAAAAAACTCACAGACTGCAGTGAACACTGAAACACAACTGTTCACTATCTGTGAAAGGCTCCTTTGTGTACTTCTATAGTGTTTGCAAGCAATGTATTGTATCAGTATGGAAGCACGTCACACTCATAGATTTTAGTTTTTTTCAATAGAATGGAGCAGCAACAATTTTAGAAAAATGACAAGGATGAGGCAGTGACACACGCTCAGCAGAGTACACGCAGCATTAGTTGAAGAAGTAACTGGAGCGTGATCTGCATTTAAAAAAAAATAAATAAATACCTCACAGACTGCAGTGAACACTGAAACACAACTGTTCAATATCTGTGAAAGGCTCCTTTCTGTACTTCTATAGTGTTTGCAACCAATGTATTGGATACGGATGGAAGCACGTCACACTATAATTTCAATTGAATGGAGCAGCAAGAATTACACTAAAGAAAAAAATAAGTCTGTGAGTGACACGTGCAGATGCCTACAAACAGCGTTGGATGCAGAGCAAACTGCAGCGTCACCTGTATGCACACACACCTTGCAGAGCTGTGAAAACAACACTGCAAGGCAAAAGGAAGCTTTACACAGCGGTTGGTAAACTAGCCTGCCTAAAGCACAGTACACAAAATCGCAATCTCTAACTGTGCCTCAGAGTCAGCAGAGCAGCGTTCTGTCCCTATCTGAATTCACAGCACAGTGACGCTAAAATGGCGGCGGCGCCTTTTATAGTGCATTCTGACATCATTTCAGCATCCAATCACAGCCATGCCATTAGTTAACATGACCGCAGCAGTACAGGATGTGCCCACACTTCTTAGGATTCCTCATTGGCTGACTAAAATCACATTGCGTCTCAAAGAATTATGGGAACTTCCGATTCCGGTATACGATATATGGAAAATATCGGAACCAAGTATCTAAAGTCCGATACAGCGAATATCGGCCGATACCCGATACTTGCGGTATCGGAATGCTCAACTCTAACAACAATAACTGACTCCATACATGACACAACCTAAATCATGTTGCAGTTAGTCACACATTATCTGTATGTCTTTAACTAATACATAATCGGATGGCTAATAGAAATTTACCAGTTCATTTAGTTAATTGCTTCTTTTTTTAAAAATGTTAATGGAAACCAGATGAACTCTTCAGAATGCATTGAGATCGTCTTCCTAATCCTGGAGAAGCTTGGTGGATTGTAAATATTCTATTATTGGCAACATTGAAAGAAAACTGAATTTGTGGTTTCAGTCCATTGCTGGGATTTATACCCCACCTGCATACTAAGTGATGGATACTTATTGGGATCACTAATAGGAAATTAACAATGTTCATTGTTTTGGTCAATGTAAACCAGATGAACTGTTCAAGGATGCACAGTCCAGGGATTCCTGGAGAAGATGGGTTGATTCATGCCAAGCCGAAATGAAACAGCCAGCTGGACTTTAAAATTAACAGGAAAAAGACAAATAGAATGATTATTAAGGCAGACAAATTTTTTGGCTACGGCTTACATCTTCACATTTCCACCTCCTTAGATCATTCATCTGGTACACCAACCTTGTCTTTAAGAAACAACATACTGAATATAGAAAAATACAACCTGTAGCTCCTACAACATGATCAGTCTTATCCTATCATTTACATTCCGGTTATACTTTAGTGAAAGAAGCACATTTTCTCAAGGATCTCTAGGAAAATCTGAACACTTCAGTCCGAAATCACTTTTTATTATGCTCCCTGTTCACATTAGAATGACCCGGTAATGCTTGTATGGAATTTAGTTTGGGATTTTTGGAGTACGTGAGATTGTTCCTGGTCTTTTAGGCTATATCTATATATACTTTTATATCTGGACTTGCAGGCAGCAAATCTCACACACTAAGGGTGTGTTTCCACGATCCGGATTTCTTCAGGAATTGCTGGGTGTTTGACGCTGTGCGCAGGCGCAGCGTCAAACACACAGCGTCCAGATGTTACAGCATAGTGGAGGGGATTTCAAGAAATCTCGTCTCCACTATGCTTAAAAACACGCAGGCGGCAGACCTGCATTAACGGACATGCGGCGCGTCGTTTTAGACCGCAGCATGTCCTATTCCCTTGCGGCGACGCTGCGTCGCCGCAAGGGAAATAACACAGGCCTGTGTAGCCCTGCGGCCATTCCGGATGTGTTCCGGATGTGTTCCATGAACACATCCAGATTGACCGCGCGTTCACTCGGGGGCGGGGCTTTGGGCGGAGCGGACTTTCCACTTCGTCCAAAGCGCTGTGGTTCCGGATCGTGGAACCACAGCCTTAGTATAATACAGTGGCAGCAAAGTGAGTGAAAATTCACCAAACATCAACCTCTTGCTGCAAAAAAAAATTGCAATGGAAATTCCCCCCTGGTGCAGATTTTTAATCCATAAAATATCATGCTTACCTTTTTTTCCTAAAAAATAAAACAATTTTATAATCACTTAAATTGTGTAGAAATGTATTTCAACATCATTTCATATGAACTAATAAGTAGCTGAAATAGAAATGGGACTATTGCACTAATTCTCTGTTATAAAGCCTACAATTTCATCAAGATACCGTAATTCTTTTTCTGAAAGAAAATTGGAAGTGCTAAACTTTTATTACTTCATCTTCTAAATAAAAGATGTAAAAATATGGGGAGATGTCAAATACATAAACTCACATCTGCTTCAATATCTGAAGAAATGACCTCTATGACAATTTTATTGCTGCCTAGGTATAAAGAGACTATTGTATTGCAAGATGTATGAATAATATGTCATAAAAGTGTAGGTCATGGCGTTGAAATCACTTTTTTATCATAACTATTTTAACTTCTACATTGATTTTATGCATATCTATTAACTTAGTCTTTTACATTTAACTAGTTTCTTCTTTTCTTCATACCTCTTTGACCTCTTTTTCAGTGTACAATTTGCTGTCTCTACTTTTTATCCTGTTCCTCTTGCTGCTACGGTTCCACAGGATTTAATCCAGAAAACTTTTATTTCTACCCAGCCCATATAGGAAAAACAATCAGCAGATTTGGCTTTTAGCACCATTTCGACACTCTTTACACTCAATTGTATACGTCCTTTTTTGACATAATATTATTAGACTTGAGCAGATCAATCCATGTAGGATCAAGTCTGAGTCAAATTTCCTGAGACTTGCAATTTCACGTGAATTTTGACTTCACAAAAACCTTGCCAGACTTAATTTCCCACATAGCTGAAGCATCGAAGAGCAGACTAACATCATTTTGCATTGCTACGCAGGCCTCTCTATAATGCCATGTGGCTATGTCATCTTACAGATTAACATACCTTATACAGTGGTGGTCAGTAACTGGGTTATTACAGTTTAGCGGTTCCCAGTGGAGCACAGTATGTTTGGCAGAGTCATTATACATCTCCAGAATCAGTGAGTAAATCTTTTTTCTGCAGAGTGTAAGCTCTAATGGTCAGCAGATTCTATCTCTTTTGAATCTAAAGTACAAACTCTTATGGTCTTTGGGATCTCTCTCTCTTGTCTGTGTAGTGAAAGCTGTTATGTTCAGCGGAATCCTCTTTATCCCACTTGTAGAGTGTAAGCTCTTACGGTCAGCGGGGTCATCATTCCATCTTGCCCTTATAGTCAGTGGAGTTCGCTCTTTCTCTTCTTTCCCCACTGGTATTTTATGTGCAGTTACAAGCTTTTCAGAATTGAGATTTATGCAAATTTATTCACTGGGAATCAAATTTCTTGCCAAAATTTGTCAGTCTGCGAATCTCTAGACATCACCCTTACAATTTTATAAAACACCAATAAATTTTTTTTAGTCTCTAACATAAGTCCTCTATCTTCTCTCTAATGAACAGAACATTTCAAAAACAGAAACACATGCTTTTGCCATCTACTAATTTACCTAAATCTCATATTTCTATATGTAATGGTTCTACTATAACACCTTGGCAGTATGCCTATTACCTTGGAGTCAACAGCTCTGTTTGTCACTTCTTTTACCACCTGCACCTTCAAAGCATATCCATAATGGGCGTTTTCATTATGTAGTAATGGCCAAAACTCATATTGCTGCTCGGATTCTTTTTAGTCTAGCTTACTGTAACTACTAAGTGGTCTTCTGCTCACTGAACAGTTACTTGCCCAATCTATCATACCCACCTCGCAAAGCATGGTGACCCCTAACACAGTATTGATGCCCCAACTGAGACCCCAACACAGCTCTCCATACGATATGATGGCCCTCACACAGCGTCCATATAGTATAATGGCCCTCCATACATTATAATGACCCCAACAAAACTTTAAACACATCGTAACCCCAACACAACCCTCTACGCAGTATATACCAATATATGGAATTCCCTTTTGGAAAAAGGGAGAGAAAGTAGGGCTTTCTGAGCATAGTAAATTAAAAATTATTAAACCAAAAGACGAGATAATTCTCACCTAGTGAAGTTGTGCTAGAGGCACAACTCCAAATTGCAGTATTGTAAAATCCAATGAGTGCAGCCAAACTGGTATGCTGTAAAAATGTCCTCCATGGGGAGTTTCAGCAGAGCTTGATGTGGTAGAAAAAAACAGAAAACAGATAAAAGGCTCTCCAGATATGGATCTCAAATTGCAGAATTTTATGCACTGGTTCTTTCTTCTTATGACCATCCAAAGAAATGAAAAGAGCTCTTTTCACTTTTCTTGGATGATCCTAATAGCAAAGAAGCGACGCCTAGAAATTCTGCAATTTGGGATTCATGTTTGGAGTGGCTTTTATCTGGTTTTAATACCTCCAAACAGTACAATAGCCCATACACAGCCATACAAACAGAATAATAGCCCCACTTAGCCCACCAAACAGTATAACAGCTCCTACATAGTCTTCCTTCCAAACCATATAATGGCCTGCCACATAGCCCTCCAAACAGTATAATGGCCACCATATAGCCCTCTAAGCAATATAATGACCCATATAGCCCTCCAAACTATATATTGGTCACCACATAGTAAAATGGGCCCCACATAACCTTTCATATAATTTAATGGACCCCACCTAGCCTTCCATTTAATATAAAGGGGACACATAGCCTTCCATGTTGTATAATGGACCCCACAATGAACTCATTAATTAATAAAAATAAAGTATTCACCTCTCCTCGTTACCCCACTGCTCTAGTCTCCTAAGCATGTCTGCTGAAGCTCTGCATTTCTTGGCACAGTGGGCGCGATTTATTGACGTCATTGAAGTCACTGCTTTGAGACATCAGCGCTCAAATGCAGAGGGAGAATGATGCAGGAGGGATGCCACTGGTTTTGTTATATTGTGTTAGCTCTGATATTACTGCAAAGCTGTGTGTCAGCATGAGAGCAAAGTGTCAGTCATTGTTCGGCTAACACTGGTAATGTCTACTTTCAGTTAAAATCACTTCTGGATGCAGATTCTTATGCAGATGAGTGTCCATTTGCATATAAGGAAAACGTGGATTTCTCTGGAATAAGACATCTAATTATAGCAGATATCAAGGAATCATTAAATTCAACTTTGCATGACCTGCGTGCCCATATGGACGGCTTAGAGGGTCATACCGACAGTTTCCTTTAAAGCTTACATGCTTGCACTAATAATGCAAAACTTATAATAAAAACATATACAATATTATATAAAAACATATATTATATAATGTACATTATTTAAGGTGGATAGTCAACATTTAAAAAAATGAAACAACAAAAAATGTTTAATTCTTTCTTTCTGTATTTTCCACAAATAAAACAATAGATATTCAGCTTCTATTACAAGGTGTGAAGGAAACCCCGTTCATCCCACGTCACCAATGTGACGTAACTACACAGTCACAGCTCTCCGGCGCCCCCTTTGTCTCTCAGACCAGTAAGGGAACTGCACCTAGAGCAAATGGCCGCCGGGGAGGATGTCCTGTTACCCTCTGGGTAGTCTAAGATTCGTGATCAGAGTAAAAGCATCAGCCCAAAATTAATTTTTGGTTTAATTGCCTTAAGGGCGCACTAGATAATTACAGAAATATACAGTAAAGGTATTGCGACTAGAGTTGAGCGATACTTTCCGATATCCAAAAGTATCGGAATCGGAATGGTATCGCCGATACACAAAAAATATCGGCGATACCCGATACCGATACCGGAAATACAATGTAAGTCTATGGGAACAAAATATCGGAATTAAAAAAAACCCATTCTTGCCTTGTTGGTTAATTGTACATGAAGGAAAACAACAAAGAGTAATGTAGAATTTATTGGGGGAGGTTGAGGAGACATTAAAGGCATAGATGTTTAACACAATGCAATGGAATAGCATTAATATTTCTTTTTTTGAAATACGTTTGGATTGACGAAGAAATTGACAATGTTGTTAACCTTTTTTCTATTTTGTCAAATATGTCTGTTTCACAACTTCCATGCTCTTCACCTTTTTAACTTTTCACACACTTTCTCCTTCATAATCTTCAGCAGCATCATCTTTCTCATCAAATTATTCTTCATCTTCACCTTCTTAATCTTCTAAAACTTCTTGCTATTCATCTTTTTGTTAACATTACTTATATTGTTCTTATTAAACAGTTATTATTCTTCATATTCTACTTCTTCATCTTCTTCCTATTCATCCTTTTCATCATATTCTTATTTGTGACAGACATTCCTGTACTTGTAATCTGTAAAACTCTGAATTTTCATCCTTCCGTTCTTGCTGTCACGAAAGATTTTAATTACAACAGTATTTGTCCGCGTTCAGTTTAGCCTGCAGCAGCATCAGGCATTTTCCAGGGCACCACGAGGAGGAACGGACTCACCCCCATACACTGCTTAGTCTTCTTCTGCTTAGAATTTAGAGCATATATTTTGCTCTTCATTTTGGTCTTATACTTAATGTTCTTCTGCTTTTTGATCTTCTGCTTATTGTTCTTCTGTCTCTTGTTCTGTATCTTGTAGTTTGTCTTAACCTTCTTTGTCCTGTTGGTGATGGTACAAAAGCCAATGGAAGTAACGAGGACCAGCTGACTGTGCTGGAACCCAGAGGGTCAGCAGAAGGAAAAGAGCCAATGGCACAACCGAGGACCAGCTGACGTTACTGGGACACGGTTACTAAGCAGGAGGTACCTGTGCTCCAAAGCACTACCAAGGACCAGCAGACGTTGCTGGAACTCGGATACCGACATGGAGGCACCTAGGCCAAAGGCACTGCGGAGAACCAGCTGACGGTACTGGAACCCGGATGGGTAGCAGAAGGTACAAGAGCCAATGAAAGTAACGAGGACCAGCTGACTGTGCTGGAACCCGGAGGGTCAGCAGAAGGAAAAGAGCCAATGGCACAACCGAGGACCAGCTGACGTTACTGGGACACGGTTACTAAGCAGGAGGTACCTGTGCTCCAAAGCACTACCAAGGACCAGCAGACGTTGCTGGAACTCGGATACCGACATGGAGGCACCTAGGCCAAAGGCACTGCGGAGAACCAGCTGACGGTACTGGAACCTGGATGGGTAGCAGAAGTTACCCATGGAAATTAAAGTTGAGGCAGCAGGACTGTTTGCCGTTCACACAGCAGGGGAACAGCTGACATTACTGAACCCCAGTAACACAGGAGCAAGTGTAGACTGTGCTAACAGCACTTCCGAGAAACAACTGGCGGTGTTGTAGCCCAGGGATGAGAAGAGAACATGGTGGAGGCAGCAGGACTTTTTGCCGTACACACAGCAGGGGAACAGCTGACATTACTGAACCCCAGTAACACAGGAGCAAGTGTAGACTGTGCTAACAGCACTTCCGAGAAACAACTGGCGGTGTTGTAACCCAGGGATGAGAAGAGAACAGGGTGGAGGCAGCAGGACTGTTTGCCGTTCACACAGCAGGGGAACAGCTGACATTACTGAACCCCAGTAACACAGGAGCAAGTGTAGACTGTGCTAACAGCACTTCCGAGAAACAACTGGCGGTGTTGTAACCCAGGGATGAGAAGAGAACAGGTTGGAGGCAGCAGGACTGTTTGCCGTTCACACAGCAGGGGAACAGCTGACATTACTGAACCCCAGTAACACAGGAGCAAGTGTAGACTGTGCTAACAGCACTTCCGAGAAACAACTGGCGGTGTTGTAACCCAGGGATGAGAAGAGAACAGGGTGGAGGCAGCAGGACTTTTTGCCGTTCACACAGCAGGGGAACAGCTGACATTACTGAACCCCAGTAACACGGGAGCAAGTGTTAACTGTGCTAACAGCACTTCCGAGAAACAACTGGCGGTGTTGTAACCCAGGGATGAGAAGAGAACATGGTGGAGGCAGCAGGACTTTTTGCCGTACACACAGCAGGGGAACAGCTGACATTACTGAACCCCAGTAACACAGGAGCAAGTGTAGACTGTGCTAACAGCACTTCCGAGAAACAACTGGCGGTGTTGTAACCCAGGGATGAGAAGAGAACAGGTTGGAGGCAGCAGGACTGTTTGCCATTCACACAGCAGGGGAACAGCTGACATTACTGAACCCCAGTAACACAGGAGCAAGTGTAGACTGTGCTAACAGCACTTCCGAGAAACAACTGGCAGTGTTGTAACCCAGGGATGAGAAGAGAACAGGGTGGAGGCAGCAGGACTTTTTGCCGTTCACACAGCAGGGGAACAGCTGACATTACTGAACCCCAGTAACACGGGAGCAAGTGTTAACTGTGCTAACAGCACTTCCGAGAAACAACTGGCGGTGTTGTAGCCCAGGGATGAGAAGAGAACATGGTGGAGGCAGCAGGACTGTTTGCCGTTCACACAGCAGGGGAACAGCTGACATTACTGAACCCCAGTAACACAGGAGCAAGTGTAGACTGTGCTAACAGCACTTCCGAGAAACAACTGGCGGTGTTGTAACCCAGGGATGAGAAGAGAACATGGTGGAGGCAGCAGGACTTTTTGCCGTACACACAGCAGGGGAACAGCTGACATTACTGAACCCCAGTAACACAGGAGCAAGTGTTAACTGTGCTAACAGCACTTCCGAGAAACAACTGGCGGTGTTGTAGCCCAGGGATGAGAAGAGAACATGGTGGAGGCAGCAGGACTTTTTGCCGTACACACAGCAGGGAACAGCTGACATTACTGAACCCCAGTAACACGGGAGCAAGTGTTAACTGTGCTAACAGCACTTCCGAGAAACAACTGGCGGTGTTGTAACCCAGGGATGAGAAGAGAACATGGTGGAGGCAGCAGGACTTTTTGCCGTACACACAGCAGGGAACAGCTGACATTACTGAACCCCAGTAACACAGGAGCAAGTGTAGACTGTGCTAACAGCACTTCCGAGAAACAACTGGCGGTGTTGTAACCCAGGGATGAGAAGAGAACAGGTTGGAGGCAGCAGGACTGTTTGCCGTTCACACAGCAGGGGAACAGCTGACATTACTGAACCCCAGTAACACAGGAGCAAGTGTAGACTGTGCTAACAGCACTTCCGAGAAACAACTGGCGGTGTTGTAACCCAGGGATGAGAAGAGAACAGGGTGGAGGCAGCAGGACTTTTTGCCGTTCACACAGCAGGGGAACAGCTGACATTACTGAACCCCAGTAACACGGGAGCAAGTGTTAACTGTGCTAACAGCACTTCCGAGAAACAACTGGCTGTGTTGTAACCCAGGGATGAGAAGAGAACATGGTGGAGGCAGCAGGACTTTTTGCCGTACACACAGCAGGGAACAGCTGACATTACTGAACCCCAGTAACACAGGAGCAAGTGTAGACTGTGCTAACAGCACTTCCGAGAAACAACTGGCGGTGTTGTAACCCAGGGATGAGAAGAGAACATGGTGGAGGCAGCAGAACTTTTTGCCGTACACACAGCAGGGGAACAGCTGACATTACTGAACCCCAGTAACACAGGAGCAAGTGTAGACTGTGCTAACAGCACTTCCGAGAAACAACTGGCGGTGTTGTAACCCAGGGATGAGAAGAGAACAGGTTGGAGGCAGCAGGACTGTTTGCCGTTCACACAGCAGGGGAACAGCTGACATTACTGAACCCCAGTAACACAGGAGCAAGTGTAGACTGTGCTAACAGCACTTCCAAGCAACAACTGGCGGTGTTGGAGCCCAGGGTCAAGGAGGATGTTTAAATACTAGATCAAGTATTTTCCTTGTTACGTGTCAATTAAAAATGTCTATACTCCAAACAAGAGAAATATAACCTTTAGTACCATAAGATGATGATTTTACTTTAAAAAATATATGTAAATTAATAATTGACAAACATAAACGCATACATTAACATGTTGAAAAGCAATGCAAACCACAATAAAAATCGGTTAAATAATCTGCTATACGGTTTTAAATAAAAGCATACAAGTACATATCAGAATCCATTAATGATGGATAAGTAACAGTATGTACACCATTTTCATTTGCTGAATAATATCACTAAAAAGTTTTTAAAAATATCTAAAATTTCCATCATGTAATACTGATAATATGTGCCAATCATTTATATTAACAAAAAATACTTTTAAAAAGTGCATAGTGAAAACAGCTATTTATGCCTGACTGTGGACTTGCAAGCATGACAACGGATAGATAAGGTATATATAGATGAGACTGCATAGCCACAGATGGTGAATGGCGATGTAATACTGTACCTCAATAAAGTGTGCGTTACTACTACATCCTTTTTTTTATATAGCTTTATAAAAGGGTACGTGCATGTATGCTTGCGCCTTTGTTTGGACGCACAGACTGGCTTCCTGCTGTGACGCGTTGGGTATTGGAGCGTCTGTGCGTCTTATGACGCAGACTAACATTCACGGTGCGCATCGTTCATCATCGCAAGCGTACCGACAACACAAAGGCGTTGTCATGACTGCTTTACTCAGTAAACATGCACCTATGATGAAACATACACGCATGTGCCCTATTACATAACAAGCTACAAGAAAAATGCGTGTGAGGTGTGACACAGCTGTTTTGTTAAGGTACAGTATTATATCGACATTGTACAGGTGTCGCTATTCAGTCTGATAAATAGATATCATTCACCTATTCTATCAGTTGTCGTTCTTTCAGCACCACTTACAGGTATATATTTTGCTATTGTGACTATGCACTATTGACTTTACCAAGGTAATGCATGATTTTTGTTAGCGATTATCATGTTTACATGAAGGACCTTTATGATATGGGCTGTTAACTTTCTAATCAAATATGTATTTTTTAAAATGACACAAATATAAGTAATGTTGAAGAGGACTATTCCTACATGCATTGTTTGCACAATATTACAGGTGTACGTCACGTCCCTTAATCAACATTGGATATTATATTTACTTGTATGCTTTTATTTCAAAGGCAAGAACACTGAAGTATAACCTTCGCACTGCAGCAGTTGTCAAAGTTCAACCCACATTATTGCACTTCCAACATTGCAGTATTTGAGTCATCATGATGTGAGTTGGATTTGTCTAAGCTATGGAGTGACAAGGTTGACCATCAGTATCCTATAGCATAAGTAGGCTTTTGTGTTTGCATTTGTTTTCGACATGTGCATATCTGTAATAATATGTCACAATTATTTTGTTACAGATTTGTGACAGACAAATCATTTTATGGTTTGAAAGTTGACGTTTCAAATGTTTACAGCTTAGAAATCATGGTGTAGCCTCATATCTATGTGTAGCACTAGACACTTTGAGATGTCATGTTTTTTTCACCATGATTAGGTAGCTAGCAGTAATTTTTGCCGGACACACAGCAGGGGAACAGCAGGCGTTACTGAACCCCACAAACACATCAGCGATTGTTTTCATCTGTGCATCTAACACTTCTGAGCAGCAACTGACGCTGTTGAAGCCCAGGGTCAAGGAGGGTGTAGGCAGAGGCCTAGTATGAGACGTTTGAAGTTGAAGTTGTAGTTAGCAGCAGTAATTTTTGCCAGACACACAGCAGGGGAACAGCAGGCGTTACTGAACCCCACAAACACATCAGCGATTGTTTTCATCTGTGCATCTAACACTTCTGAGCAGCAACTGGCGCTGTTGAAGCCCAGGGTCAAGGAGGGTGTAGGCAGAGGCCTAGTATGAGACGTTTGAAGTTGAAGTTGTAGTTAGCAGCAGTAATTTTTGCCAGACACACAGCAGGGGAACAGCAGGCGTTACTGAACCCCACAAACACATCAGCGATTGTTTTCATCTGTGCATCTAACACTTCTGAGCAGCAACTGGCGCTGTTGAAGCCCAGGGTCAAGGAGGGTGTAGGCAGAGGCCTAGTATGAGACGTTTGAAGTTGAAGTTGTAGTTAGCAGCAGTAATTTTTGCCAGACACACAGCAGGGGAACAGCAGGCGTTACTGAACCCCACAAACACATCAGCGATTGTTTTCATCTGTGCATCTAACACTTCTGAGCAGCAACTGGCGCTGTTGAAGCCCAGGGTCAAGGAGGGTGTAGGCAGAGGCCTAGTATGAGACGTTTGAAGTTGAAGTTGTAGTTAGCAGCAGTAATTTTTGCCAGACACACAGCAGGGAACAGCAGGCGTTACTGAACCCCACAAACACATCAGCGATTGTTTTCATCTGTGCATCTAACACTTCTGAGCAGCAACTGGCGCTGTTGAAGCCAGGGTCAAGGAGGGTGTAGGCAGAGGCCTAGTATGAGACGTTTGAAGTTGAAGTTGTAGTTAGCAGCAGTAATTTTTGCCAGACACACAGCAGGGGAACAGCAGGCGTTACTGAACCCCACAAACACATCAGCGATTGTTTTCATCTGTGCATCTAACACTTCTGAGCAGCAACTGGCGCTGTTGAAGCCCAGGGTCAAGGAGGGTGTAGGCAGAGGCCTAGTATGAGACGTTTGAAGTTGAAGTTGTAGTTAGCAGCAGTAATTTTTGCCAGACACACAGCAGGGGAACAGCAGGCGTTACTGAACCCCACAAACACATCAGCGATTGTTTTCATCTGTGCATCTAACACTTCTGAGCAGCAACTGGCGCTGTTGAAGCCCAGGGTCAAGGAGGGTGTAGGCAGAGGCCTAGTATGAGACGTTTGAAGTTGAAGTTGTAGTTAGCAGCAGTAATTTTTGCCAGACACACAGCAGGGGAACAGCAGGCGTTACTGAACCCCACAAACACATCAGCGATTGTTTTCATCTGTGCATCTAACACTTCTGAGCAGCAACTGGCGCTGTTGAAGCCCAGGGTCAAGGAGGGTGTAGGCAGAGGCCTAGTATGAGACGTTTGAAGTTGAAGTTGTAGTTAGCAGCAGTAATTTTTGCCAGACACACAGCAGGGGAACAGCAGGCGTTACTGAACCCCACAAACACATCAGCGATTGTTTTCATCTGTGCATCTAACACTTCTGAGCAGCAACTGGCGCTGTTGAAGCCCAGGGTCAAGGAGGGTGTAGGCACAAAATATTGAGTTATTGCCTTGTTACGTGGCCATTGCAAATGTATGTACTTCAAACAAGAATAAATGAAGTTTTACTACGACAATAAAATGATGAATTTCAATTACAAGAATAGAAAAATATTTATACTTGACAGTCCTCTGTGGTTGATAACGTTTAATGGCTAACTGAAAATATGGTAACAAATTCAAAGCTTTCGAGACTACTCAGGTGTCTTCAGGCTAAGAGTAAAGCCAAAAATGAAGAATCACATATTTCTACACACAACAGGACACAGGAATAGCTAAGACAAGTGAGGGAGGGACAAGTGAGGGGAGACCGGCAACAAAAAGGAGAACAAGGATGAATTATCAGCGCCACACAATCACAGATAAATTAATGAATTTACCTGTGGCAAAAGACTTTTGTATGCCCGGTCATAGCATCATGGATATGGAATTACTGGTATTAAAATATAACTTCAAATATGAGAAACGTACAAAGGTTTCAGAATATAAGCTCATCATGACCTTTGACACTGTTAGTGATGGAATGAATAGATCACATGGATTTATGTCATTCTATATCAATTAAGGAATCTGCGTCTATGCCCTTCCAGGGTCATGAAAACCCAAAAAAGACGCCAATGAGAGGGCAATCAAACTTTCTATCCTTATCTAGGAACTGTTCCAATATTTATGTTCATCCCTGTGAGATAATGACAGTTCTGATACACGTCACTTACTTGTCTTACCTATTGCACTAGTCCTGTGTCCTGTTGTGTATAGAAATATGTGATGCTTAATTTTTTTATTTAGTCTTTCCCTGATGAAGAGACGTGAGTAGCCTTGAAAGCTTGCAATTTGTTTCCATCTTTTCAGTTATCCATTAAAAGGTATCAACCACTGCTGACTCTGAAGTCTAAATATTTTTCTATCTACTGGCTAACACGGTACAAAGATACACATGTTTTCTAATTTCAAGAAGGAAAAATAAAGAAAATACAAATATAAACGCATATATGCACATGCCAAAAATAAATGGAACAACACAACACCCAAAAAATTGGTTACAAAATATAGTGTTGTAAATTTAAGAATAAAAGTCCATTTTTGTATTTATGAATAATGCTTAAGGAACGCTATGTTAAACCATAACATAGTAAAGACAATGGATTTTGTAATAGTCACTCATCATCATCATCATTGCAATTTAGATGTGACAGTCACAGACATTTCAATTATTTAAGTTAATAAAATCGTTACTTTGTACAGCATGTATGACATGTCCAGCATGGACTCATCAATGTGATGACACAATAATGTACGATAAAAAATAACCATTTAAAAAAACATAATGCATTGTCACAATTTAAGTGTGTGCCTGCAAGTGTAGGTGAAAGAAAGGCTACGGATAGCAAAGGTATATTCTATGTCTGTATCAGACAGTGGACAGCCTCTGATGGGTAATGGCGATGTTATACTGTACGTCAATAAAGTCTGCGGCTGCAATCATGCATTTTTTGCTTGGACAGTGTTGAAGAGGGTAAAAGAATGTCTGGTTGCGCAAAGCTTTATCCGTCAACACTACCTTCCTACTGTCACGCGTAGGGTAGGGTAGCGTGTGGCAATTAGCTGACTATCAAATGTGAGGTTAGGCTGCGTTATTGCGCACTAGGGACGCAAAAAAAAATACAGCAGTAATAATTTAATGTGTAATACTCCACCTATGACAAACAAAAAATTACGTTCCCTCTTTAACAATGTACAAGACTAACAAGCCTAATGGTTGACGCTGACTTAATTGAGATACAGTATTACATCAACATTGTCCATGAGTAACTATGCACTGTGATACCTATATACCAGTATTAATTTATATCTCTTGTGGTTGTTTCAACAGCACTTGCAGGTATAACTACCTATTGTCAGTATGCATGATGCACTTTCTAGATGTAATAATTTATTATTGGACATTATTACCATGTTTACATGCTGGCCATTTCATATATGGTGTTTGAAGTTACAGTTGGCATCAGTATGTGTATTTTATAATGTCTGTCATAAATAAAACTCGTGATGATGATGATGAGGATTTAATGATTCGTACATCCATTGACTGCATTATCTTACAGGTACAGATAAAGTTCCTTAAAAAGCATTAATTCATAAGTCTGAAATGTACTTTTATGCATTAATTTCAAAATGTGAAGAGTAGACTATGTTTTATTTTTTGTTACCATTTCTAATAGACATGTGCAGATATGCGCTGTGATGACAAATTATTATTTGTCCATATTTGTCATAAAAATTTATCATTCTAGGCCTGCAAAACTTCACAATTTCATGTTTTCAGCATAACAAGCAGGGTGACGGCTCTTCCCTATTTGGAGCATGTTGGTCATGTTTTTTCTGTCCATGTGTCGGGAACAGGAGACTTCTTGCCGTTCACACAGCAGGGGAACAGCTGGCGTTACTGAACCCCACTAACAGTAGAGCTTGTGTTTTGTTCTGTGGACACGACACTTCTGAGCAGCAACTGGCAGTGTTGGAGCCCAGGGAGTAGAGTTCAGGTGGTAGAAAGATGAACATAACAGGAGACATGGATAACGTTGCGAACCAGTTATTTAATCTGAAAACGGACAGACAAATTCTGCCGAGATCCATGCCTTGTTCATTTTCAGAAAAGTAAGCCGGTCTACATTATCGGAGGATAGTCGCATGCGACGGTCTGTTAGTACACCACCTGCAGCACTAAAGACGCGCTCCGATAATACACTGGCAGCAGGGCAAGCCAGCACCTCCAATGCATACTGGCTAAGCTCTGGCCATGTATCCAGCTTAGAGACCCAAAACTTGAATGGGGAAGAGCCATCTGGGAGTACACTGAGAGGCAAAGCCAAGTAGTCTGTCACCATCTGACGGATACGTTGCCTCCCGCTGACTGGAGCCCTCTCGGATGGTGTAGACATTTGTGGCGCTGCCACAAAACTTTGCCACATTTTTAACATACTGGTCTTTCCCTGTGCAGAGGCACTGCGTGTGCTCCCTCTTGTTGCAGAGCTCTCTACACTGCCTCGACGCACAGAGCTGCTTTGTAAAGCAGTAGCAGCAGCAGTGCTCTCGGCAGTAAGGTAGAACATTAGGGATTGCACCAGTGTGTCTTGGTACTCCCGCATTTTACGCTCCCGGTTCAACGGTGTGATGAGGCTTTTGACGTTGTCCCGGTAGCGAGGGTCTAGGAGGGTGTACACCCAATAATCAGACGTCGTGAGAATGTGGGCGATGCGGCGGTCGTTTCTTAGGCACTGCAGCATGAAATCAACCATGTGCTGCAGACTCCCAACTGGCAAAGAAACGCTGTCCTCTGCAAGAGGCGTTATCTCTGCCTGCTCTGCATCACCCCACCCTCGCTCTACATACTGACTAGAGCGTTGTGTACCTCCCTCTGGAGCGATGTCTTCCTCCTCCATTGACTCCTCCTCCTCATCCTCCTCACAAAGTGAGCCCTGCCCAGCCCTTTGTGAGGAACCACGTTGCGCTGACTTTCCAGAAGGTGATGGAATTTGTGACTCCTCATCCTCCACCTCTTCCAAAACCTCATCCCTTATTGCTTGCAGTGTTTTTTGAAGCAGGCAGATAAGGGGGACAGTCAGGCTGACTAGTGCATCATCTGCACTCGCCATCCGCGTTGACTCATCAAACGCACGCAAAACGTGGCACATGTCCTTCATAGTGGCCCACTCATTAATGGTGAAGTGTGGACGGCGCAAATTGCGTGTTGATTGCGCCTGATGCAGCTGATACTCCATAACTGCTGGCTGCTGCTCACACAACCGCTCCAACATATGTAACGTTGAATTCCACCTGGTGGATACGTCACATATGATGCGATGTTCAGGAAGGCGCAATCTGCGTTGCAGAGCTGCAATGCGCGATCTGGCCATGCTGGAACGTCGCAAGTGAGCGCACTCTAGGCGGACCTTGTGCAGCAGTGCATCAAGATCCGGATAGTCCCTCAAAAAACTCTGCACGACCAAGTTGAGCACATGTGCCAGACATGGTATGTGAGTGAGTTTGCCAAGGCCCAGAGCTGCCACCAGATTTCGGCCATTGTCACACACTACCAAGCCTGGCTGGAGATTCGCTGGCAAAAACCACACGTCGCTCTCCTGCTTGATGGCATTCCAGACCTCCTGCGCTGTGTGGCTTCGATTCCCCATGGGAATTAATTTCAGAACGGCCTGTTGCCGTTTGGCCACGGCTGTGCTCATATCGGTCGCATCAGGTAAGCGTCCACGGGTCCATGTGGAGGTAGACCGTGACGGCTCCTGCAGCGATGATTCTGAGGAACTGGAGTAGGAGGAGGAGTCAATGTGGACAGACTTGATTCCGGCAATCCTTGGAGTTGGCAGAACACGTACAGCGCCACTCGCAAGATCTGTACCCGGCTCCACAACATTCACCCAATGGGCAGTGAGTGAAAGGTATCGTCCCTGGCCATGGGTACTGGTCCACGCATCGGTGGTCAGGTGGACCTTGCTACTGACGGCGTTTAGTAGCGCATGTTTAATTTTTGCCTCAACATGCTTTTGCAGACCAGGGACGGCTTGCCTGCTGAAATAAAATCGGCTGGGCACATTGTATTGTGGGACTGCCAATGCCATTAATTCACGGAAACTGTCAGTCTCCACCAGCCTGAATGACAGCATTTCAAGGGACAGGAGTTTTGCAATGCCAGCATTCAGAGCCTGTGCTCGTGGATGGTTTGCCGAGTATGGCCGTCTTTTATCCCATGCCTGTGCTACCGATGGCTGTTTTGTGGCCTGGGTGTGTGAGGATGACAGGGAACTTGCAGCTGTGGGTGGAATAACACTGTGTCTCTGGACAACAGTGACAGAGGTTCTTCCATGGCGATCCTTTGAGGAAGCCGAACCAGCTGTGTGTGAACTGGAGGAAGAGGCTCCAACACGAGCTGAAGATGTAGGTGCTGCTGTAGGTTGGCCTACATCTCCAGTGTGTCTTTGTAACTCAACAAAGTGCTTTGACCGCACATGTTTCCACATATTTGTTGTATTAAGGTTACTGACACTTTTACCTCTTTTAATTTTTTGATTACACAGCTTGCATTTGACATAGCAAATATCATCTGCAACTGTATCAAAAAAGGACCACGCAGAGCAAGTCCTGGGAGCGCCCGGTTTGGCTGTTGGAAGAGAACTGCTCCGAACGGGTGCCAAACTGGAGGCTACAGGCAAGCGAGTCTGCAGCCTACCTCTCCCTACTGTTTGGACCGTTGGGGCAATCTCTTCCTCAGAGCTGCTCCCACCACCTTCCTGTTCCTCACGCCATGTTGGGTCTTGGACCTCATCATCTCCACCACTACCCTCTTCCAACACCTGCTGTTGTTGAGTGGTCTGGCCAGCACCATGCTCAACAGAAACTGGCAACTGAGTCTCATCATCATCAGATGCGTTCTGCGGTGTGCTGACCACCCGCCTCTTCAGATTCAGAGAGACACAGCTGTTGCGCATCACTGCATACTGCCTCTTCTTCACATTCCAGAATGCTGCTTGGCTGGGCCCCTGTTTGCAAGCCAACAGATTCTGAGAACAGAAGCAGAGACTCAGCTGGCTCCTGTACAGAGCTCTCTGACTGCCTGGGCAATTTGGCAGGCGGTGAAGAGACTGATGGTTGTTCAACAGTGCTGTGGTCCTGAGAGGAGGTGGAAGCTATTGAAGTCGATGCATTGGCTGCCATCCAACCAACAACGGCTTCAATTTGTTCTTCACGCAGCAGGGGGGTACGCTGAGCTCCTTCAAAAGTGCGCATAAAGGAACGCTCACGGGGAAAACTGGTGGATGCTGTGTCACTGGGTGCGGCAGCAGCCACAGAATCCCCACGTCCTCTCCCTGCTGCAAATCCACGGCCTCGACCACGACCACGTGCCTTACTCACTGACTTCTTCATCTTGGTAGATTGATAAAGAAAGTCAGAAAAGTTATAAGGCCTAAGTGTGGTTATTCCTCACAGACTACAGTGAACCCTGCAGACAACTGTTCAGTATCTGTGAAAGGCCCCTTTGTGTACTTCTATAGTGTTTGCAACCAATGTATTGTATACGGATGGAAGCGCGTCACACTAATAGATTAGATTTTTTTCCACTAAAATGGAGCAGCACCAATTAGAGAAAAATGTGAAGGATGAGGCAGTGACACACGCTCAGCAGACTACAACCGGCAGTGGTTGAAGAACAAACTGGAGCGTAATCTGCACTCACAAAATGAAAAGCTCACAGACTACAGTGAACACTGAAACACAACTGTTCAGTAGCTGTTAAAGGCCCCTTTGTGTACTTCTATAGTGTTTGCAACCAATGTATTGTATACGGATGGAAGCGCGTCACACTAATAGATTAGATTTTTTTCCACTAAAATGGAGCAGCACCAATTAGAGAAAAATGTGAAGGATGAGGCAGTGACACACGCTCAGCAGACTACAACCGGCAGTGGTTGAAGAACAAACTGGAGCGTAATCTGCACTCACAAAATGAAAAGCTCACAGACTACAGTGAACACTGAAACACAACTGTTCAGTAGCTGTTAAAGGCCCCTTTGTGTACTTCTATAGTGTTTGCAACCAATGTATTGTATACGGATGGAAGCGCGTCACACTAATAGATTAGATTTTTTTCCACTAAAATGGAGCAGCACCAATTTGAGAAAAATGTGAAGGATGAGGCAGTGACACACGCTCAGCAGACTACAACCGGCAGTGGTTGAAGAACTAACTGGAGCGTAATCTGCACTCACAAAATTAAAAGCTCACAGACTACAGTGAACACTGAAACACAACTGTTCAGTAGCTGTTAAAGGCCCCTTTGTGTACTTCTATAGTGTTTGCAACCAATGTATTGTATACGGATGGAAGCGCGTCACACTAATAGATTAGATTTTTTTCCACTAAAATGGAGAAGCACCAATTAGAGAAAAATGTGAAGGATGAGGCAGTGACACACGCTCAGCAGACTACAACCGGCAGTGGTTGAAGAACTAACTGGAGCGTAATCTGCACTCACAAAATTAAAAGCTCACAGACTACAGTAAACCCTGCAGACAACTGTTCAGTAACTGTGAAAGGCTCCTTTCTGTACTTCTATAGTGTTTGCAACCAATGTATTGTATACGGATGGAAGCACGTCACACTAATAGATTTGATTTTTTTCTAATATAATGGAGCTGCACCAATTCCACAAAATAAAATAAAAAAAAAAAAGAGTCAGTGACACGTGCAGATGCCTACAAACAGCGGTGGATGCAGAGCAAACTGCAGCGTCACCTGCACTGTCACACACACACCTTGCACAGAGCTGTTAAAACAACACTGGCAAAATGAAGCTTTACACAGCGGTTGGTAAACTAGCCTGCCTCAAGCACAGTAGTACACAAAATCGCAATATCTAACTGTCCCTCAGAGTGAGCAGAGTAGCGTTCTGTACCTAACTGAGTTCACAGCACAGTGACGCTAAAATGGCTGCGGCGCCTTTTATAGTGCATTCTGACATCATTTCAGCAGCCAATCACAGCCATGCCATTAGTTAAGATGACCGCAGCATTACAGGATGTGCCCACACTTCATAAGATTCATCATTGGCTGACTAACATCACATTGCCTCTCAAAGAATTATGGGAACTTCCGATTCCGGTATACGATATTGAAAAAGTATCGGAATTAAGTATCGGAATTCCGATAACGCGAATATCGGCCGATACCCGATACTTGCGGTATTGGAATGCTCAACACTAATTGCGACACTAAGCGATCTCGCTAGCGATCACGATAATGACGCAAGCTAACGAGATCATTGGTGAGATCGCTTTAAGGTCGCTAGTAGCTGCCAAACTGGACGATCTCATTAACGACGCATCAGCGATCCGCGATCTGTATAACGATTTCGGCGGTCGTTGGGACGTGCCACACTGCATGTATTGTGAAAGATCACGACCTCGATAGGCGTGATTGAGCGCAACCTTTTCCACGCCCCTCATCACAGATTGGTGGTCACTATTTATGTCATGAATGTTTGTCACAGCTCTCTCGCTTTGTGATTGGATGACCGCGTCATAAAAGACGACGTACCAGCGCTCCTTTCCATTGTTCTTGAGCAGAAGCGGATCTTTCAAATCTCCAGCATCGTTCCTTCCAGTGCGTCCTGCTAGCCTTCTTTGCAGCTACTGCGATCCAGTTTGTGCCACTATTGCATTTGCTGCGATCCAGTCTACGCCGTTGATTTTTTCTGCGATCCAGTCTGTGCCTCTATTTCATTTGCTGCGATCCAGTCTGTGCCTCTTGCATTAGCTGCGATCCAGGCTGTGCCGTTATATTTTCTGCGATCCAGTTTGTGGCGCTATTGCGTTTCCCTATTTTTTTTTTTTCAGGATCACAAACAAGTCTTGAAAGGTAAGTATTTTTTTGTCACATTTAATTTTTATTTTTTTTTAATTTTACAGATCCATTTTTAGATCTCAGCTGTTGTTAACCATTGTCGTCCATCAATTTTTTGGCCCATTAAAGTAATGGCAGTACTTGTCTCGGCCGACCTTTGCATCGTCCTTGCTCCTGCCTTGATTGACAGGTTGAAGGCCTGCAATAGCGGGATCATTGTCACGCCATTCTCCAAGCACCACGTCACCATTGCTGTCCGAGTCCATGAAGCCTGGCGGACTGTAAGTACCAGCATCGCGTTTTCGTAGAAAATTGTGCAGCACACAACAGGCCAACACCACAGAGTCTATCGATTCCAGCTTCATGTTGATTGGAGTGTGGAAAACCCTGAAGCGGTTGGCCATTATGCCGAAGGCATTCTCAACAACGCGCCGTGCCCTAGACAGTCTGTAGTTAAAAATCCGCCTTTCCCCTGTCAAAGTCTTTTGTGGGTACGGTTTCACAAGATGCTCATGAAGGGGGAAGGCTTCATTGCCCACAAACACAAAGTTTAGGTTGGCGGTGGTGTCCATGTTGGTTGGCAAGTTAAGTTTATTATTCAACAACCGTTCACCAAAACTTGTGTGCTCCAAAATGCCACCGTCAGAAACCCTTCCATTAATGCCAACATCAACGTTAATAAATTCATAATTGGCATTAACAAGGGCCATGAGGATCATGCTGAAGTAGCCCTTGTAATTATGAAAATAGGATCCGCTTTTGGCTGGTTGCGTGATCCGCACATGTTTGCCATCCAAGGCACCACCACAGTTTGGGAACTGCCAAATCCGTTCTGCCACTGATTTTGGAAAAGGCATGTAGCTCTGTAAACTGCGGACGATGGCGTTGCATGTCTCCGGAATTAGTACGCCAAGCAGCGATCAAGAAACTGCAGCAGAAAATTGCAAATCCTTCATTGAACGTCCGGTTGCCAGAAATCGCAGCGTTACTGCCAAACGTTCCTCTGCTGAAACAGCTGCACGCATCCGTGTATCCTGCCGTTCAATGAGTGGCCTCACACATTCCAGTAGGAGCTTGAATGAATCCTCCGACATCCGTAGATAATTCCGGAAATCCTGCGGATTCTACTCCTGCAACTCCCTCACTAGATGCATGTGGGTTAATTTGGACCTCTGCTCCAGCCATTCTCTGGTCCACATGCAACGCTTTCGTTTGGAGCGCCTCTCTTCCACCCGTGCCTCTTCTTGTCGATCTGCCTCCATTGCAACTGCCACAATCACACGCTCTGCGGTGGACAGGTTCATTATGTGCAACCTGTACGGTAAAGAAGAGAAAAGTTAATTACTAATTAATTACTATTACTAAAGTGTTTAAACAAAATAAAATAAAGAATAAAATAAAAAATTGATATAAAAAAAAAAATGTTTGTTAACTTTTCAGTTAACATTTAAAATACAGTTTACAAATGCCTAAAATGGTGGGGGGTGTAAAATAAATAAAGCAGACGAAAAAAAAAAATAAGGTCAAAAAACGTATCAAACAACATCACAAACAATATGTACCTTGAATCCAAATATCCTGAAGATCCAAATCCAAATGGAAAAGATGAAGCGCTCTAGCGACTCAGACAGGATCGCAAAACCCACCACTGCGCCACAAACAGGATCGCAAAACTCTGACACACGATACTATCCTCGCAACAATGCACAAAGCACCGTTGGAGTCACCCACAAAGCGCTCTGGAAACAATGGATGGGGGCGCAGTTATTTTAGCTGAGATGATGTTGTGGTCACCAATCAGAGCTGAAGGGCGTTAACTAAAGAAAACCCAGTCCCGCCTGCGCCGCTGACTAATGCGTAGTCAACAAGGTCGCACATCGTTCACAAAAGGTGCCATACACAGCGATTCAGGCTCACCAGCGGGACGCCAACGATCAAAAAACGGTCCAGAACGCTAGTGAACGATCAGCGACATCACAGCAGGGGCCACATCGTTGCTACATGCCACACACAACGACGTCGCTAACAAGATAGCTAAATAGTGACGTATTAGCGATGTCGTTAGCGATCTCGTTAGCGATCTAGCTTAGTGTGGCATACCCTTAAGCTATACAACGGATTTACAGTGGATTTGCAGTCAGAGTAAAATACAACAATAATGGTACAAGGTTTAGAAGTATTAGCTAGAGGTCAATGTTACCAGGCTGTAGGTTGCATGTGGACGCCGGGAGCGCTGCGATCCACAGGTATGAACCTTAGTTGCCGAAAAGTCCCCAAAACGTGTGCCGCTGCTCCCTTGGCAGATCTGTCCCTTGTTCTTTCTTAGATAATCATACTTGTTCTTCTGTGAGAGTAGCTCGGGTCTGCCATCCGCTCACAGTTCTTATACCTGCTAGGTCCCTCCCCTCGGTGCCAGAGGGTGGGCTAATAATCTCCACCCCCAGCTCCCTGCAGAATTTATTCCCAATATCTAAGAAAAGGGGTTAACTTTCTCCAGGACGATTGGATCAGGACACGAAAAGTACCAGTGAATGCAGTTTGTTTTGCCTGTCGCGTGGCCCGTTTGGCCCTCCATGGTGACCCAATCTCTATATCTCAGGTCCCCGAGCCATCACAGACTCGGGAGTCGCACTGTCAGATGCCCGAGGTCCGCAGGTCACGCAGATATTTTTTATGAGTCTGTACCTAGAAAGATGTGCTCATAATTCATAATCCTAGAACGGAGTCATAGTGGCTGGGAGAGACAATTGTTGTGTTTTCTGTGTCTAGCTGACAGATATAATCTAATTGGAGCCCCCAGGCATCTCCAGGCCCCATGCTGGTGTGGCTCCAGACTAAAGCTTTGAAGTCTTGTTTTGGCCTTATCTCATTGTCATACTAACAGACCTTGCTATTCAACATTGGAGCAGTAAATCCTGTTTTGGGCCTGATCTACTTAGCATACTAAAGACCTTGTTATTCACAGTGGAGACTAAATCCTGTTGTATTGAATATGCCCACAGGCCACGGGGGTCAGGAGCAGCCAGCTGCCTGTGGCTCTGTGAACAGACAAAACGGCCCCTGAGACAGGCCAATATCCAAGATGGTGGCTGTTCCTTCATCACACCTCCCTGCTTTAGAGGGCGCTAGGGGGTATCACATTCCTGTGTTCCCCCATGCACCCTTCCACACCCACTCCTTACCGGGACAACCCATCAGCGTTACCATGGCCCCTACCTCTTTTGTGGCGAATGGTGAAGTGGTACTGCTGGAGAGCGAGGCTCCAGCGTAGCAACCTCCCATTCGTCCCAGAGACCATGTGTAACCAGCTGAGGGAGTTGTGGTCTGTTTCCACAGTGAATTGGCATCCGTACAAGTATGGCTGCAGACGCTGCAGGGCTCACACAATTGCCAGACATTCCTTCTCCATCATGGAATAGGCCACTTCCCTCGGCAGGAGCTTCCGGTTAAGGTACAAAACGGGGTGTTCATGGCCCATAGTGTCGACCTGGCTGAGCACAGCACCGAGGCCAAAGTAGCTGGTGTCGGTCTGCACTAAGAACGGCCGCTTGAAGTCGGCTGCCTGTAGTACAAGAGAGCTAGAAAGGGCGGTCTTGAGCGCCTGGAAAGCTGTCTCGCAGTAGACTGTCCAGTCGACTGCGACGGGCAGCCTTTTCTTGGTTAGGCCCGTCAAGGGCTGGGCCAGGGCACTATAGTGTGGAACAAATCTCCTATAGTACCCAGCAGTTCCCAAGAAGGACATCACCTGCTTCTTTGTCCTGGGGGTGGGCCAGGATGCGATGGCATCCACCTTCCTGGGCTCTGGCTTTAGAGCTCCCCCACCTACTCGGTGTCCCAGGTAGCGGACCTCACTCATATCCAGCTGGCATTTTTCCGGCTTAATGGTCAACCCTGCTCGCTGGATCCGCCCGAGCACCTGCGCCAGGTGCTCTAGGTGATCCTCCCAGGTGGGACTGAAGATGGCAATGTCATCCAGGTACGCGGTTGCATACCCTTCCAGTCCCTCGAGCAGCATGTTGACCATCCGCTGAAAAGTGGCAGGGGCATTCTTCATGCCGAAGGGCATCACCGTGGACTTGTACAGTCCAAATGGGGTGATAAAGACAGAGCGTTCCCGTGCCCCAGGTGTCAGGGGAATCTGCCAATACCCCCTGCTCAGATCCATGATGGTCAGGTACCTGGCCCCGGCCAGCTGGTCGAGCAGGTCATCGATGCGCGGCAATGGGTACGCATTAGTGACCGTCACAGCGTTGAGTCCCCGGTAGTCCACGCAGAACTGCGTAGTTCGGTCCTTTTTAGGGACGAGGACTACAGGCGAAGCTCACGCGCTATTGAACGCTTGGATCACCCCCAGCTTCAGCATCTCATCTATATCTTGGCGCATTTGCTGCTGCACCTCAAGAGAGACCCGATATGCTGAACGCCAGATAG
Organism: Oophaga sylvatica; assembly: GCA_033576555.1. Taxonomy (NCBI): domain Eukaryota; kingdom Metazoa; phylum Chordata; class Amphibia; order Anura; family Dendrobatidae; genus Oophaga; species Oophaga sylvatica. The sequence goes on from JARQOD010000006.1 coordinate 138,867,140, forward strand.
GGGAGTGATTGCCGGTGTCCACGTCATGGACGGCTGTCTCTGTCCTTCCAGGCAGGCTGCTGAACAGCTCCCGAAAGGGATGAAGGGTGACCCCCAAGCTGGGAACGTTGGTCCTCCAAGAGTTGGTGGCCAACACACATCCTCGATGGATCCACCTGCCTTGGCTTGGGTGAGGAGATCCAGGAGGGTTTCTGCCTCTCCTTCCTCAGTAAGGTTGCACACTGGGTGGGCACAAACCTCCCGCTCTTGATGGGCCTTTATCATGTTCACATGGAAGGCCTTCCTTCTTCCACAGGCGTGGTCCAGGGTGACCAGATAGGTGACTGCGTTGAGCTGCTCGTGCACGAGGTATGGACCCTCCCAGGCCACCTGAAGCTTGTTTTGAGGTACGGGGACCAGTACCCACACCTTTTGACCCACCTCGTAGGTCCGCTCACAAGCATTCTGGTCGTACCACCGCTTCTGGTCTGCCTGGGCTTGTGCCATATTGTTATGCACCAGCCGTGTCAAGGCCATCATTCGGTCCCGAAAGCGTACGACATACTCAATGACCGACACTCCAGGGATGGCTAAATCCCCTTCCCATGCTTCCTTCACCAGAGCAAGGGGCCCCGGCACACGTCGCCCGTACAGGAGCTAAAAGGGGGAGAACCCAGTGGAACCTCACGGAAGGCAAACAGCAGATGTGGGAGATACCGCTCCCAGTCTCTCCTGTGGGAGTCGACCAACATCTTCAGCATCTGCTTTAAGGTGCCATTGAACCGCTCACACAGGCCATTGGTCTGTGGGTGATACGGGCTGGCTACCAGATGTTGCACCTGTACCTGCTTACAGAGAGACTCCATCAGCTGCGACATGAACTGGGTTCCTCGGTCGGTGAGCATTTTCTGGGGAAACCCCACTCTGGAGAAAATCTCCAGTAAGGTAGTGGCCACTTTGTTGGCCTGAATGGACGACAAAGCAACCGCCTCCGGATACCGGGTGGCATAGTCCACTAATGTTAGTATGAAGCATTTTCTGGAGCGGCTGGGAGTGGACAGAGGTCCAATGAGATCCACAGCCACCCTCGAGAAAGGCTCTTCGATGATGGACAGAGTTACCAGTGGGACTTTGGGGCACCGCCTCGCCTTCCCCACCCTCTGACAGGTGTCACACGAACGGCAGTAAGCAGTCACCTCGGTCCTCATTCCAGGCCAGTAGAAATGCTGAGCTAGCCTAGCCCTGGTTTTAGCGCTCCCTAGGTGTCCGGCCATGGGAATCTCGTGTGCGATCCGCAACAATTCCGCCCTGAACGGATAGGGTACCACTAACTGTCGGTCCCTGGACTACGCCTCCGGTGAACCCTGCTGGACCGTTACCCGGTACAGCCGTCCCTGGTCCCAGACCACTCGCTCGCGGTCGGACTCCAGGGGAGGCTGTGCCGCCTTCTCCTTGACAGTTTTCAGGCTAGCGTCAGCTTCCAACGCTGCCTGAAATCTCTGACTTGATGTGGCAAGAATTGATGAAACTGCTACATCCTCTGTCAGTTCCCCGGGATCTGTCTCCTGGCCGCTGTCTGACTCGGCAGCCATTTGGTCGGAGAGGGGGAAACCGTCGGACCTCCACGAGGCTCCTTGGGCTTCGGCGCTCCCACTCCTGGTAATAGCGTCCATGACCGCTGAGACCACGGGTAGCGCCTGCTTCCCCTCGGCTCCTGACCAAGTTGCCGGGTCAGGCAGACTTCCTTGGCCTCCTGACATCCCGGATGTGGGGAGCTCCTGCCCTGGGGTCATACCTGGTGGCTCCACTCCCGGGATGCCCCCTCCCCCATGGCCTGTTCCTCTTTCTGCAGAGGCTCTAGGCTCAGCAGGCTGGATTCCCTTAGGGGTCCTACACTGCCCAAAACAGCCCCTCCCTCCACCTCTGAGCTCTCCCCCGCTGTCTCCTCACCTGTCCTCACTGTGAGCCCTGTGTGTGTCGCGGAGCGGGTCATCCAGGGTAGCGGAGCGGCATTGGAAAAAAACACGCCTGCCAGACGACTTCACTGCTTTCAAACAAGCTACACTTGTCTTCAAAATAGCCCTCACCTCTGCTAAACAGACCTATTTTGCAAACCTTGTATCTTCATTATCCTACAACCCAAATCAACTGTTCAGCACATTCAACTCTCTCCTCCGCCCACCACTGCCACCTCCAACTCCCCACATCTCTGCCGAGGACTTTGCCACCTACTTCAAAAATAAGATCGACCAAACAAGGCAAACCTTTACTGTTCCACCACCCCAACCACTCCATATACCAGACCTCTGTCCTTCCTACTAACCTCCCTCTCCAACATCACTGAAGGAGAGCTTACTCACCTCCTTTTCAAATCTCACCTCACCACCTGTGCACTTGACCCCATCCCTTCCCACCTGCTCCCCAACCTCACTAACACGCTCATCCCAGCCCTAACCCATCTCTTCAACCTATCGCTATCTTCTGGTACCTTTCCCTCTGCCTTCAAACATGCCACCATCACACCCATCCTCAAAAAAACAAACCTTGACCCAACTGCTATGCCCAGCTATCGCCCAATATCATTGCTCCTGTTTGCTTCCAAACTCCTTGAGCAGCATGTCCACGCTCAACTTTCCTCCCACCTCTCATCTAACTCTCTCCTTGACAACCTCCAATCTGGCTTCCGCCCCACCACTCCACTGAAACTGCCCTGACCAAAATTACTAATGACTTACTCACAGCTAAAGCTAACAGACAGTTCTCCATCCTCCTCCTCCTCCTTGATCTGTCATCTGCCTTTGACACAGTCGACCACTGCCTACTGCTACAGATTCTTTCTTCCCTTGGCATCAAAGACCTTGCCCTGTCCTGGATAGCCTCTTATCTTTCTGACCGCACATTTAGAGTCTCCCACTCCCACACTACCTCCTCATCCCACCCTCTCTCTGTTGGAGTCCCTCAAGGCTCTGTCCTGGGGCCCCTACTTTTTTCCATCTATACCCTTGGCCTAGGACAACTCATAAAGTCCCATGGCTTCCAGTACCACCTGTATGCAGACGACACTCAGATCTACCTCTCTGGCCCAGATGTCACCTCTCTGCTGTCCAGAATCCCGGAGTGTCTATCAGCCATATCCTCCTTCTTCACCTCTCGCTTCCTAAAACTCAATGTTGACAAAACCGAACTCATCATCTTTCCTCCATCTCATGTATCTTCCCTACCCGATCTATCTATTATGGTAAATGGCATCACGATCTCTCCTGCACCTGAAATCCGCTGCCTCGGAGTAACTCTCGACTCTGCCCTGTCCTTCAAACCACACATCCAAACTCTTTCCACCTCCTGTCGCCTCCAACTTAAAAATATTTCCAGAATCCGTCCCTTCCTCAGCCCCCAATCTACTAAAACTCTTGTGCATGCCCTCATCATCTCCCGCCTCGATTACTGCAACATCCTCCTCTGTGGCCTCCCCGTCAACTCTCTTGCACCACTCCAGTCTGTCCTCAACTCTGCTGCCCGACTAATCCTCCTCTCCCCTCGCTACTCCCCTGCTTCTCCCCTCTGCAAATCCCTCCACTGGCTCCCAATTCCCCAACGAATCCAGTTCAAACTACTAACACTGACTTACAAAGCCGTCCACAACCTGTCTCCTCCCTATATCTCTGAACTAATCTCCCAATATCTTCCTTCACGTAATCTTTGATCCTCCCAAGACCTCCTACTATCCTCCACACTTATTCGTTCCTCACACAACCGCCTCCAAGATTTCTCCCGAATATCCCCCATCCTCTGGAATTCCACGCCTCAACATGTACGATTATCCACCACCCTTGGATCCTTCAAACGGAACCTGAAAACCCATCTCTTCAGGAAAGCCTACAGCCTGCAATAACCATTCCGCCTCGCCGCCACAACCCGAGCTTCCGCCTCGCTGCCACCTCGTCGCCACCACCCGAGCTGTCGCCTCGCTGCCACCACCAGAGCTGCCGCCTCGCCGCCACCACTACCAGAGCTGCCGCCACCACTAGAGCTGCCGCCTCGCCACCACCAGAGCTGCCGCACCCCCGACCTTCTGTTTCTCCCCATTATCCCGTAGAATGTAAGTCCGCAAGGACAGGGTCCTCTCCCCTCTGTACCAGTCTGTCATTGTAAATTTGTTTACTGTAAACGATATCTATAACTTTGTATGTAACCCCTCTCATGTACAGCACCATGGAATTAATGGCGCTATATAAATAAATAATAATAATAATAGTGTCAGTGCATGGCTTGCCATCAGGTTTCACTCCCTCCTCCACTGTTGGAGGCACATTCAACACATTAGCATTCACAGTAGAATCATGACATTCTTGGGGAGCCGAACTTGGTGGTTCAGTGTCCACATACTGAAACACTAGCCGCCCCAAATCAGTCCCAAGCAACACATTGGCAGGAATATTTGGCGTTACTCCCACCTCCCGCATCCCCCTCCCGGTGCCCAGTCCAAATACACCTTGGCGACGGGCAGCGCCGGTTCAACGCCTCCAATTCCGGAGACGGAAAGGGTTTTCCCAGGCACCAAGACTTGAGGGGACACCACCTCAGGACGTACGAGGGTTCGTTCAGCGCCTGTGTCCCGCAGTCCCATGACCGCTGAGCGGACGATGGTGACAGGTTGGTAATTGTCCATGGACCTCCCACCACCCCCTCCCACACACAAAACAGTGGACGGTTTCTGGGACAGGGATGGGGCCTATGGTGCTGGGGACACGCAGCCTTAAAGTGTCCCAACTGGTTGCAATAATGACAACGTCTGAGTTCTGTTCCTTGCCTGAAGAGGGCAGCAGGGGGGTACACCCCTTGCACTCTGGGGGCTGGATATGGGGCCGGGGCAGGATTGGGCTTACCCCTTCTCCAGGTGCTGCTGGAATGCTTCTTCGGCTTAGGCGCCCTGTTGTTGGCATACTCGTCTGCCAGGGCGACTGAAGCAGAAGCCCCCTTTGGTTTCCAGTCACGGAAGAACTGCTGGAGGTCCTCTGGGTAGTTCCACAAGAACTGCTCCATGACAAACAGTTCCTGGACCTCCTGGCGGGTGGTGAGCTCTAGACCCAAGTTCCAGTGCTCCGCAGCTCTCAGCAGGGCCCGCATGTGGTCGGTCTAGGTGTCCTTTGAACCCCACTGCAGGCTTCGGAACTTCCTGCGGTACGACTCTGGGGTGAGGATGTAGTGCTGGATCAGGGCCCACTTGATGCTGTTGTAGTCCTGCTCCTCCCGGCAGGTAAGTCCCCCAAAACTTCCAGGGACTTAACCCTCAAACTGGGGGTCAGGTTCCTTGCCCACTGATGCAGTGCCAGATGGTGTTGGAGGCAGGTTATCTCAAAGGCCAGCAGAAAGGAATCCAGGTCTCCTTCCTTTTCAAGCAAGGGAAAGTCCTCCGCCCGGACCTTGGAAGCCTTGGTCTCCAGTGGGGCTGGAGCGTCCAGCGGGGGCCCATGCCAAGCCATCTCCAGTCGGTAGCGGCGCTCCGCAGCTTCATGGTGTTCTATATGCTCACGCTCTGCCACCGCTTGCTCATGCTGTGCTGCTTTCTCTGCCGCCACAGGAGTCTGTCATGGGCGGCGTCATTACCAGCCTCGAGCTGTGCCATAGCCGCTTGGAAAAGGGCCTCCGATCTGGACAGGCTGGGACCGGCAGGGGGTGGACAGTCAACTGCGGGATTGAACATGGTGGTCTAGCTCCTTGGGGAGCCCTGGTTGAGCTCCCCCTTGCCTTCATCGGTATCGAACCCTCATAGACCATAGCATTGGCCTCCCCCTTTGCCTTACTCCTGGTGCCTTCCGCCATCTTGGGAACCTCTGGTTACTGACACAGCTGCAACCCTGACCTTGCACACAACTTATTATATTTACACTCTGACCGTCTAGTGCTGGGCTGACCTTAAGACCCCAGCAGTGAAAGTTACCGCTGGTAGTCTTTAGTGTCTGGGAGTAGGGGTCCCACACACACTATTACTCTGATCCCACCGCTGCCTCCAATGTGGAGGAAACCCTGGTTCCTCCCACGTCACCAATGTGACGTAACTACACAGGCACAGCTCTCCGGTGCCCCCTTTGTCTCTCAGGTCAGTAAGGGAGCTGCTCCTAGAGCAACTGGCCGCCGGGGAGGATGTCCTGTTGCCCTCTGGGTATTCTAAGATTCGTGATCAGAGTAAAAGCATCAGCCCAAAATTAATTTTATGGTTTAATTGCCTTAAGGGCGCACTAGATAATTACAGAAATATGCTATACAACGGAATTACAGTGGATTTGCAGTCAGAGTAAATTACAACAATAATGATACAATGTTTAGAGGTATTAGCTAGAGGTCAATGTTACCAGGCTGTAGGTTGCATGTGGACGCCGGGAGAGCTGCGATCCACAGGTACGAATCTGCTCCCTTGGCAGATCTGTCCCTTGTTCCTTCTTAGATCATCAACTTTGCTCTTCTGTGAGAATAGCTTGGGTCTGCCATCCGCTCACAGTTCTTATACCTGCTAGGTCCCTCCCTCAGTGCCAGAGGGTGGGCTAATAATCTCCACCCTCAGCTTCCTGCAGAATTTATTCCCAATATCTAAGAAAAGGGGTTAACTTTCTCCAGGACGATCGGATCAGGACACGAGAGGTACCAGTGAATGCAGTTTGTTTTGCCTGTCGCATGGAGATCAAACATGGCCCGTTGGCCCTCCACGGTGACCCAATCGCTATATCTCAGGTCCCCGAGCCATCACTGACTCGGAAATTGCACTGTCAGATGCCCGAGGTCCGCAGGTCACGCAGATATTTTTAATGAGTCTGTACCTAGAAAGATGTGCTCATAATTCATAATCCTAGAACGGCGTCGTACTGGCTGGGAGAGACAATGGATGTGTTTTCTGTGTCTAGCTGACAGGTATAATCTAATTGAAGCCCCCAGGCATCTCCAGGCCCCATGCTGGTGTGGCTCAAGACTAAAACTTTGAAGTCTTGTTTTGGCCCTTTCTCATTATCATACTAACAGACCTTGCTATTCAACATTGGAGCAGTAAATCCTGTTTTGGGCCTGATCTACTTAGCATACTAAAGACCTTGTTATTCACAGTGGAGACTAAACCCTGTTGTATTGAATATGCCCACAGGCCATGGGGGTCAGGAGCAGCCAGCTGCCTGTGGCTCTGTGAACAGACAAAACGGCCTCTGAGACAGGCCAATATCCAAGATGGTGGCTGTTCCTTCATCACACAAGGATCACAGGTTGTCCCGCAAATGGATCTCCCTGACAACAAATGTTCAAAAAGTGAAATGAAGAATTACACAGTTCTCATTAAACCAGTGGATTGTCCATGTGATAGTGGACATGCTGGGTCCATCATAGAGGCCTGCTTTTTGCCCTGGATAACAAACTGAACTGAACTAGTGAGATCCTCTAATAATTTAGAACTCCCTAATGAAGCATTTGAGAATGTGCTTTTTAAACCATGCATCCCCTTTTAAAAGCCAACTCATGTCTATAATACTTATTTCTATTTTTTTTACGATGAGGTGAGTGCAAATCTGATGTTAGGTGGCTGATTTGATATATCAAAATTTTTCAAAACCATTTAAAAATTCACCTCTGATGTGCTGTTAGCTCTGCTGAACTGTGTTAGCTCTGATGTACTGTGTTAGTTCTGATGTACTATGTTAGTGCTGTTGTTAGCTCTGATGTACTGTGTTAGTTCTGATCTCACTGCTCAGCTGTGCGTGATTAAGGGATCAAAGTTTCAGTCATTACATGTCTCACATTGGTAATTGGTAATGAGTCATAACTGGTGATATCAGCCAATCCAGAGACACTGATCTGTACACAGTAGTGTTTGGTTTGCTGTGTGAGATGACTTTGAAAGCATTCTTGAAAGTTACTTTTTCTCCTTGCAGTAACTGAGCCTGCATGGGGGTACTTACAGTTGATCCTTAGGCATCTTGTTCAGACAGCTAACTCAGGCAACTCCAACCCTCTAAACCATAAACCATTGATTGAAAATTTACCTTTTAAAAAAATTGTAAAATGTGTCTCAAAAGTGTCCTTCAAGAAATCCAAAGTTGACTCCACTACCCCCACATAATCCCTACTCATTATTGAATTTAAGTCGCATAGCTATCTCTTTTATACAATTTTGACTTGCACAACACATTGTTTTGCAATTGTTACAATGTGTAACTTCAATAGAGTGCCATGTACTAAAACTAATGCTAAATCAATTATTAATAATAATTATGATAGTCACAATGAATTCCTAGATGCCATGAATATACTCCTATGCTGCAAAAAATCAGGAAAATGATGCTTGAGTCACTGTTGGTTAGCAAAGCATAGTGTGAGGAGGGAGAAATTAATTGCTGCTTGCTACCTCCCTGGGATTTTGGCAAAAACCACTACTCATGGAATGATTTGCTATGACAGCTCTAACAGAGAACATAAAAATAAGGCTCCTGGCTATAGTAAATGCAGGCAGACATTCAGAGTCCCAGTGCTTTTATGGATATATTTTTATTAGTTACATTTCTCCAAACAGTAGTTTCCAGTAATTACATATATTTAACAACACAAAAAATGTCTATGTGACAAATTGCTTGCATATGATATAATCACAATTTGATTTAAAAGAAGAATGTTAAGTAGGCATTACATAATGTAAATAATGTGCACTCAACTGTGTCATTAAATACAATCCACTTTTTAACAAGGGTGCAATTACTTTGGCCTATAGAAAAAAATAACAAGAGTGCTTATTTTATCTTGTCTTCTTCAAAATCATTCCTGCGTGTGCAGCATGTGTGTGGGCCGCATGTAAGATGTCACTTGTAGAGCTACCATTACAAATATTGATCAGGAAACTGGTGTCTTGCTGCTGTCAACTTGAATACTTATTTAGGTGTCTTGCAAGCTCATAGTAACACGTACATGGTTATATCTCTGTATACAATGCTGTATATCTGCCCCGAACCCGACCTGTAAGGTTGTGGTTCCACGGTCCGGAACCACAGCGCTTTGGACTGAGCGTCAAACACGCAGCATTTACTGAAGGAATCCTGAATGTGGAAACACACCCTAAGGCCGGCGTCACACTGGCGACATAATCGGACGACTGCAATGCGATGAAAAATCGTATTGCAGTCTGCCCTATGTTAATCTATGGAGCAGCTCCCAGTATCCGTTATTTTGTGGTCCGTTTTAAACGTCCGTGTACAATCGCAGCATGCTGCGATTGTCACCGATTGTGGGTCGACAATCGCCAATGCAAGTCTATGGGAGCGATGAAAAATCGGATTACAAACGGACCACACTGTGTGACTTGCGATGAAATCGCATCGGTGTCCTTTAGAAAAGCCGGCAATTCATCCCCGGCTATGCTGTAAAATCACACTGACAGCTTTAATAAAGAATAGAAAGAATAGATATACACACATAGAATACATATATATATATATATATATATGTAATTGTGACATGTATATATATATATATATTTATATTTCCTAGACTTCTACATACTGTAATAGCCGCAAATTCAATTGCCGGCTTCTGTGAAATCACAGAAGCCGACATGAAATGATACATTGTTTCCACACAGTTAACCATGTCATTTCCTGTATTTTGATATTTGTTTAGAACTTACAATTACATGACTGTATTTGTGCAAAATTTCAGACATGTAGGGGTTAATTAAAGGTGTAATTTCGTTGAAAAAAAATGCGTGGGCTCCCGCTGTATTTTCTCCACCAGGCAGATAAAGCAAAGCGAGTGGGGGCAGATAATAACAGCCTAGGGAGGGTACATTTTTTGTGCCCCCCCTGGCTACTAACATCTGCCCCCAGACACCCCAGAAAGGGCAAATCTATAATTAGATTCGCCCTTTCTGGCACTTTGCCCGTCTATTCCCATTGCCCTGTAGCGGTGGCGAATGGGTTAATAATCTCACCTTACTGTCACCTTAGTATTGAAAGGTGACCTTAAGGCAGGTTAATAATTGAGAGCTGTCAAGTAGACAACTATCAATTATTAATCCTATTGTATGAAAGAAAAATCAAACACACACAGTTTAATAAAAAATAAGTTTAATTAAATAATCACACAGTTTTTGACCATATTTTATTTTCCTGCTAAAACCATTTCCTGTAATAAAAATAAAATAAAAAAGCAAAATTATACTTACCAATCCGATGTACAGTCAGGTCCCACGCTGTAATCCATCAGAAAGGGTTAAGAGGTTACAGTTAGCAGGGAGATAATTCTGTCTCCTAGCTGTAACCCCCTGAATGAATAAGTTCCTCTCCCAGCGAAAGTAGAGGAATAGATTCATGAATGGAGCTTAATTGATTTATTGGCAATTTAACTTTAGTGACCTGACCTAAAGGGAAAGTGGACACAATCAATTAAGCTTCATTCATTAAACACATCCTCTCCTGTCGCCAGGAGAGGAACTTATTCATTCAGGAGCTTTGAGCTGAGCATGCAGGATTACTTGCACTGCTTGGCTCAAAGCTAGTTAACCCTTTGTGAAGGATTACAGCGTGGGACGTGACAGATTGGCGGAATAGGTAAGAATAATGTTTTTTTTTTTTTTTTTTTCTTTATTTTAGGAGATCAATGGCTTCGCACGGATTAAGTGTAAAATAAAATATGGTCAAAAAAATGTGTTTTTATTTCATTAAAATTAATTTTTATTAATGTGTCTGTGTTTTTTTAATTTACTTCAATAGGATTAATAATTGATAGTTGTCTAATTGACAGCTCTCAATTATTAACCTGCCTTAAGGTCACCTTTCAATACTAAGGTGACAGTAAGGTGAGATTATTAACCCATTCGCCACCGCTACAGGGCAATGGGAATAGACGGGCAAAATGCCAGAAAGGGCGAATCTAATTATAGATTTGCCCTTTCTGGGGTGTCTGGGGGCAGATGTTAGTAGCCAGGGGGGGCACAAAAAAAAGTACCCTCCCTAGGCTATTATTATCTGCCCCCAGTCGCTTGCTTTGTCTGTCTGGTGGAGAAAATACAGCGGGAGCCCACGCATTTTTTTGTCAACGAATTTACACCTTTAATTAACCCCTACATGTCTGAAATTTAGCACAAATACACTCATGTAATTGTAAGTTCTAAACAAATATCAAAATACAGGAAATGACATGGCTAACTGTGTGGAAACAATGTATCATTTCATGTCGGCTTCTGTGATTTCACAGAAGCCGGCAATTGAATTAGCGGCTATAACAGTATGTAGAAGTCTAGGAACTATAAATATATGTATATATACATGTCACAATGACATGTATATATATATATATATATATATATATGTGTTCTATGTGTATATATCTATTCTTTTTTTGTGATTGAAATAATATTCTTTTGGATCCATTATATGTCAGTTTTGCAAGCCTGCGAGAAAATCTCGCAAGTCGGATGAAAATCGGATGTTACAAGGTACACACACATGCGACTAAATCGCATCTTTGAAGGAAAATCGGATGCCAGAAGGATGTGTGATGTTTGCATTTTGATCCGACAATCGACCGTCTACAACGGACCGATTTTTTGTCGTTGTGTGTGACGCCGGCCTAAGAGAAGAAAAAGAACTTTTATTATACTCACCTGTGGGGCGGTCTGCTCTAAGTGGTGTCAATGTTCTTGGTCCGACGCCTTCCATCTTCTTACAATTGCCATGCTTCTTGGCAACACCCCTCAGATTGAACAGCCTCGCAAGTGAAGGCTTATATACAGCAGTATAGAATGCTGTATTTCAGCCCTGAAAGGTGGTGACTGCATCTCATATTGGCCAAACTTGGTGACAGGCTCCCTTTAATGTATTATTTTTCACATTATTGAATAAAACAGCATACATAACATGGTACATGTAGGCATATTATAAAGAGGTAGTACTAGAAAATACAATTTCTGCTGCTCTTGAAATCTTTGACAATTTTTTATGTAGTTTATGTACAATTCTTTTGTCACTATCAGAGTAATTAGAAAACTGTCTTCAGTCCAAATCTCAACATGCAGAAGAAATTAAAAGGGTGTAAATTGAATTCATAGGTAACATGCACAGGGATGGACCTTCACCACCTACTTGACAGTAGGCTAAACTGCAGTAATGCAAAAAGCAACATAAATTGAATTTTTATTATACACAGCAAACTGTATACAGTAATAGACAGATCTCCTAAACTTGTTGAGGCTGGTATACTTACTTAGAAAATTCATATTAGAATGGTTGTATACTCTTTTTTCAAAGTTTTCAAGCATGATACTAAAATGAGCATTTTTAACTCAGGATTTTTGAATCAGGACTGTACAGCCATTCACTTGTGGATTTTCAAAGCAAGCAAACTAGCTTCATCAGGTCTAAGAAATTTATCTAAGGGCTTATCCAAGACTTTTCTTGGGCTCTGAGGTAATGCATTTACCAGCAGGTAGTTGCTAATCTCCAGATTCCAGATGAAATTTAATCTGAATCTTGTTGGATGAATTTTGCCCGGCAGAAAACTCATTAGTTTCTTGTGACATTACAATCAGTAAATGGCATTTCAACCAGTACCGTACTGAACACCGCCTGTGGGGGGGAGGGAAGTGGCATACAACTGCAGTATACATTTTTATGGGGAGTTTAACAGCAACAGTAATATCAACAACCAAGCCTGGATCTCCACCTAACCCTCAAAATTAAATTATATTGACCAAGAGAACTTTGATGGATTTTCTTCACTCTAGATCTCCTGAAAAGTGAGAACTGGTTTAGTAGGTTACAAGTTTCCTCAGTGTGGTTGAGCGCATCTAAATTAGATTCTTTTTTCATGTCATCCACTAGCACACAAGTACTTTATTGAGAGCATCTCTATATATTGACAGCATCTCTATATACTATAGGAATGGATATCTGTGCTATTTATCAAAGCTGGAAAGGGAGGGTGGACAATGTATGGATGTAGTACATGCAACAGCACTTAGTTGAATAATTTTTAGAGTTTAAATTTAAAATCCATCTTTTTTCTTATTGTGTAAGAGGACTTGCTGAAAAATATATTCACCTGCACAATCCATTTAATTTTTTTCTATTGGTAACAAATGTAAAAATATAAAATCCATGATTCTCAAAAACAACAGTTTAATAATAAATTACTAACAATGAAAGAGCAATCAGAAAATGGTTTTATTACTGCTAAAGCATATGATACTTAAGTGTGCATTCCAGAATGTAGCACATACTTCCTAAAAATAATTTATGGGGTCTTAATGAAGGCAAATAGTATCCTGAGGGTGAGAAAAGACAGTCAGGGCTCATACTCACTTGAGCCAAAAACGGATGATTTTCAGCCGATAAAAAATCGGATTCAAATTGGACCAATGTTATTCAATAGGTGACTTCTCATTTGCGATTTTTTTCTCAGCCGAAATCGGTGTGAGAAAAAAATTGCAACATGCTGCGATTTGATGCGATTTTGGCATGATAATCACTAATGCAATAGATGGTGCTATAAAAAATCGCATGCAAATCGCATGACAATTGCACATAATCGGACCATCCTGAAAACTGACCGATTTTTTTTCCAGCAAGTGAGTATGAGCCCTCAAGGTGAAAAACATGAGGATTCTGTATTAGTGGCTGACATTATTGTAAAGGAGCATGGTGCTGTCATCTCCTTGGGGCCCTTATTTTTAATGCTGAAATTTCACAGCACAAAGTAAATAAAATAATAATTTAATTTCTTGAGCTCTGTAGCCTTGTGGAATACAAGGAGCACTATTTCTATAACAAATGATTATTTAGCAACAATGTAAAACTGAAGCAAATGAAAATACTATATGTGAAATAAAAGTGCATTGCACAATATAAGATATATTGCACACTGTTTATTTACAATTTCACTGTAAGGCCGGCGTCACACTGGCGAGTTTGATGCGAGTAAGTCGCACGACTTTCTCGCATCAACACCCGGCACGGCCGCCCGCTCTCGGACCCGAGTGTGCGGCTGCATAGAAATACATGCAGCTGCACACTCGGCTCCGAGAGCGGGCGGCCGTGCCGGGTGTTGATGCGAGAAAGTCGTGCGACTTTGGCCTCTTTCACACATCTGGTGTGCGCCTGACGGCGCCCCCGGCATTTAGCCACAGTGCCGCATCAGAAAACCTGATGTGCCGCTTGCGGGTTTTTTTGAATTGACTTGCATTAGCGCCGGATGGCGCCGCATGTCAATGCGTCGTATGCGAGTTTGTCCGGATGCGGCGGAAATGTACATTCCGGCGGCCGGACAAAACGCAGCATGTAACGTTTTTTTTTTTTGCCGTATTCCCCTGATGTCTCCGGGCATCAGAAACCATCCGGCAAAAAAACGCATGCGGCGCAAGCGGCGCATCAGGTTTTGTGATGCAACGCTGCGGCTAAATGCCGGGGGCGCCGTCAGGCGCACACCGGATGTGTGAAAGAGGCCTTACTCGCATCAAACTCGCCAGTGTGACGCCGGCCTAAGATGTAATCTATTTGTAAAGATAATTTTCTTCAGGGCTGGGGCACATGAGCGAATTTTTGGCCTGAATGCAATTCAACAAAACAATGGATCGCACTAGTACCAATGTTAAGCTATGGTGCCATGCACATGTCCGATATTACCTCGAAAAAAAAATCACTTCATGCCCGAGTTGGATTTGTTGCACTGGACCATGAAACAATGAGTGCATGGAAATCACCAGACTGCACTCAGATGACATATAAGTGCAGTCCAATTTTCACCGACTGACAGATTGGAGATGATGGTGAATTTTTTTCTGTCTTCGGCCAGGATCACACAAGCGAGAAACACGAACAAGTCTCGCATGTGAATTCCCGGCACTGCCGCTGGCACTCGGGAGCAGAGTGTGCGGCTCCATGTATTTCTATGCAGCCGCTCGCTCCACTCCAGAGTGCCGGCGGCAGTGCTAGGAATTCACATGCGAGACTCGTCCGTGTCTCTCGCATGTGTGATCCCGACCTTCTCCTCATCTGAAAAAATTGGACTGCACTATGATCACACTCTGATCAAATCTTGATCAGAATGTCACATGCATAATTGGCTCAAATCTCTTGGATGAGAGAAAATACTGTTGTGTGACTTTAAGAGTAATAGCATGGTTTGAAAAATTGTTGTCCATGACCTGATGGACATTTCTTTGCATCATGACATTTGTTTCCAGCTCAGTTTTGTCAAGTCAATTTCAGCTGGTGATTGTTTTGATTATTACCAGCGATTTTAAATGAAGGCCCCGATTGAAGGCCTCATTTTATGAACACTGACATTGTACTGCAGTAAGATTGTTCCAGTTCATTAAAAGGCATGTTAATGGATTTGGCACATCTTTCAATTGCTATGTGATTCGACAAGAAATGTTCTTCATTATGTTCATCATAATTTATGCTACATTTTCATAGACAAATTAAAGTCCCCTAAGACCTCTCCAGGAAGGGGGCATTAACCATCCCCTTTCTCCCACAGAATCTCTCAAAGAGAAAGAGCTTGCAGTATAAGAGCCTCCTTGAAATAGAATTACACAGTTAACATATGGGAAGTAAGAAAATTACGTATAGCTGAGAAGTAACAAAACTAATTAAAATCCTCTATGAGGCTGTGACAGTTTGCAGTGACCCAAATAAATGAGGCAGGATATCTATTGTAGGAAGGGACATAAAGTCTGGGGTTTGTTTGATTAAAGGAGGAGCAGTAGGCTCTTCACTAGGATTAGCTGCTAAGATGAATGAATTTCCCCCAGACTTTGTGTCTCCAATGTGCAGTTATGAATATTGGGGTTTGTATAGATCAGATTTTGATGGGACAAACATTTTCAACTTCTGGTCTAATAGGGGAAGAATATGCATATTTTTTCATAACTTTGACACATGCCTATGAGCCGCAACTCAATAGTGGCCAGATCACTGAAAACAGCCATGCCATTTTTCCTATCTATGGAAAGGTAAAATCCGAATACAAAATATGACAGCAATATTGAATGCCTGTAATTTTCCGGAGTGAAGATATTGTGAATGTTGGGAATATCATAATTTTCAAAAAACTGAAGCCACATCCTATGACCAGCCCTGTTACGAGTCATCAAGGGAAGGTGTGTGGGTGTAACTTAATTGCTGATAAAAGGACAAGGCGAATTATGATCTGTGTTCCATGCAGAGAGATACATATCAGTGTATGCATGATCCACTGGACGTTTCCAGTTGAAGTGCTCTCCTTTGCTATTCTCTGAGCCATCTCTGTGACCTGCATTTAGTAAGTTTATTTTGTTAATCCTGTTTATTTTATGTAATTGTATAAGCAGTATTGTTTTATCCCCTTTGTAAAATGTTTTTATATTTTTATAAACACTGTCTATCATTCTGGATTAAATGTACAATTTAATAGTTCTGTTCCTTTTGTTCTGTAAACCACACTCCTTTAGCTCTGGCATTTCAGAAAAAAAGATACTGTAGTTAGAAGATCCAGCCGGGTACCATAGGCAGAGACAGGTACGGCACCATCCCAGGCTAGCTTATCCCAACACTGCTCCTGCAAAGGGAGAGATCTGTTAATCAACTTTAGGGGTGCTAGGGAAAGCTGGTCGGGGATTTTTTTTTCATTATTATCAAACAAATATGTATAATGTATAATGCATATTCTTGTTTCACATCCGCATTTTTAAATTCTGCTGTTAGTTCTGCTGAGCCTGATCTGTCACAACCGCACCTGTTGTCTTCTATTTATGGACTAAACTGCAACTGAGACTTCAAATTGCCTGAAATGTAGATGTGAACATAGCCTTACAATAATACCATATCTTGTTTTAAAGTGTCAAAAGGGACAGACACAGTCTTTCTTTTTTTCTGTGTTCCAACTGTTGTATAGTCCTTTTTTTCAAATTTGATATTTCAATGAGCACCACAAAAAAAAGTGAACAAAAATGTTTGTTGTCATATACAATAAAATATGACAGCTCAGTAGGATGGAAAATATGATGTGATCCTAGCTTAAATCCCAGCACCAGCAGTGTTATCAGCTGCTCTAACAAAGAATCCAATTTGCCATTCAAAAAATACTGTTTTTTTATATATTACCTTTTCCTCACACTCTAGGAAAATGCCTGTTCATAGGTAGTACTAAACCTTTAATACATACTCAAACAATGGGGACTATGTGATAGAAATGGTCCTTTACCCATGTACTAATGGGCTAATAAATATTGCTGCTGCATTGGGTAAAATAGTGCTCCAATATGTGTTTCACTTTACATATATCCTCTTACATTGTAATTAAATCATTACCATGAATTACCTAAAATGATTCATAATTCATGTGTCATTTACAAAACTGCACTCAAAGCAATTCTGTATTATTCGTAGCTGTATTTTGTAGAAGGAGTGAATAAGTAATCTGTAGAATAGTGTGGATATTCACATAGCTGAAAGCATCTTTATTTTCAGCGATTACTTTAGTATGCTATATGGGTCATGAATGATGACTAATTTTCTGGCATTCAATTTTTTTACACTTACTTAAAAAACTGTGTGTAATTTTGTTTCCACCTCTATGTAATATGTACATGCATTTGTGATGTCTGGATTAACAAAACCAATGTGCTGGCTAGGTGTAAAATAAGTGGTGCAAACAGAGTGGGACTTCCTTGCACTGGGTCATACTTTCCTGGCTCTGCTTTTCATCATCTGCCAGTAATTCCAGCAGCCTGAAAACTACTTATCAGTCTAAAGCTTGGTGTTACACTATCTCCGACTCTCTGGACTCAGTTTCTTTGGAGTGTATAGTATAACTATTGGGACTTCAGTAAATTCCTTTTTTTGTCAGAGAACAGGTGTCTGAGAAAATAAACAGCAAAAGAAAATGTAAAGCATACTCCTATGTTAAATATGTATTGTAACAGATTTTTTTCCACTCTACCCAGAGGCGTAGCTAGGGGTTCAGCTCATGGGGGGCGAAACATCTGAGTGGGCCCCTAACAGTAGGACATATCATTGGAGCAACCTGCGCAGCCGCACATGGGCGCAAGAGGTAAGGGCGCCCATATATTCCTCCAAAGAAGGTGCAATTTTGCATTTTTAGGAGCTCTTGGGCTGCAAAGCGCCCATATATTGTTCTTGCACAGGGCCCTTTCTGTCTGTGTCTTATGGTGACATATAGTGGTAGATACCAGTCCTACAGAACATATAAGAGATTACAGTACAGTTATAGATGGTGACTTACAGAGGACGGCCTTTCAGGTGGAGTCATTCACTTTTCCCGTCTTTTCCATCTGGCTCAGACCGACATGTCGACTTCTCCAGCCAGGGCTCATCTGCACAGATTATAACAAAGACACATCTGACTTCTCACATTTCCAGCACCGTTCACATGTAGAATCATAATCACCAACCCCCAGCTCAATGCTGGATTCACTAAACCATCTCAGACACATGTCTCTCCAGCCTATGTGTGAAGAACTCCATTGAAGGAGAACTCACCACCTCTCGTGGCAGCCTGTTCCACTCATTGATCACCCTAACTGTCAAAAAGTTTTTTTCTATTATCTAATCTGTATCTTCTCCCTTTCATTTTCATCCCATTGCTTCTTGTGTTTCCACAATGTATTCCCAACCTGCACCAACTCCTCATCCTGCTGATACCTCAATACTGAGCCGCTGCTGCCGTATGTGACCCTATTACTGCACCTGCTGTGTGGCACAAAAACAGAGCTCCTCCTAGTGCGCCAAATAATAATGCCCCCACTGTGCACCTTAGACCGTAATAATGCCTCCTTTGAGCTCTCTAGATGGTAAAATTGCCAATATTAATTTCCTGTGCATGTGCCCTCCACATTTTGTCCCTAGAAAGTAATAATACTCCATGTGCAACTTTGATGGTCACAATACTGAGAGCCCCTATAACAATAATGTTTAAGTGCCCACTTAACATTTAATTATGTCCCTTACATTCCCCATGTACAACTCCCCTATATACAGTATGGTGGGCCCACAGCTTCCCTCTACACCATATGATGATCCCACAGCTCCAGCTCCCTCATACACAGTATGATGATCCCACAGCTTCCCTATACACTGTATGATGATCCCACAGCTCCCTCATACACTGTATGATGATCCCACAGTTCCTTCATACACTGTATGATGATCCCACAGCTCCCCTATACACCGTATAATGATCCCACAGCTCCCCTATACACCGTATGATGATCCCACAGCTCCCCTATACATAGTATGATGATCCCACAGCTCCCCTATACACAGTATGGTAGGCACACAGCTCCCTTATATACAGTATGTGGGCCCGCAGCTCCCGTGCATACAGTATAATGTCCCCCAGAGTTCCCCTATATATAGAATGATGTCCCCACTGCTCCTCCAATACACAGTATAATCGTTAATAGTGTTCTGACACTGTGCGGCGCCTGCACTGAGAGCCCCTCTGCCAGGAGGAAATTAACCTTATTCCTCCCGGCAGTCTTGCTCTTCCAGTCATAGGGGCTGCGCTGGCAAGGTTTCGGTCACCGCTCTGTGCATAGAAAGTGGCGGTTGTAAGAGCACCACGGCACTGACTGACAGCCGGCTCAGCACCATCTCCCACCCAGTAACTACCCTACTGGTGCCCCTATAAATAATAATGCTTCTTAAGTGCCCACATAATAATTAACTGAGTCCCCCTATACACGGTTGTAATGGCCCCAGCATAGCTGATGTGAGCAGGGGGTCGTGTGATGACCCTTTCGGCTTCTTCCAATTATCTTCTATTGAGAGAAGTCAAACTTATTTAGTCGACATGTGCAAATAGCAAATGTGGTCACATGACCGCCTGATCGCACCAGTGGTCTTGGGGTCTCATGACAGCAGGTGTACCATATCATGATTTGGCCATCTGTAGTCTCAGAGTGACTGCAGACAATTATCCCGAGCCTTTAATAACTTTATAATAATAAATGAATTATGAAATTATTAAATAGAATGCAGCTCGTGGTTACACTTGTTAAGGGCCGACAGACTGACATATTTCTCATGCGAGGATTGTATCGCCATCCTCGGACTGACAGTTGGCTCTCCTGACCTGAGTGTAACAGCTGCATAGTAATCCATCACACTGTCACACTCATGTCAAGAGCAGCAGGGGGGAGTCCGAGGATTGCGAAGTGATCCTCACATGAGTTATACGGCCGTCTGCCTGCGCCCTTATGCTAAGGCCGGGGTCACCCTTGCGGGAAACTCGCATGAGTCTCGCACCTCAACACCCGGCACTGCCACCGGCACTCGGGAGCGGAGTGTGCGGCTGCATGTATTTCTATGTATTTCTATGCAGCTGCACATGCCCATCTGAGTGCCGGCGGCATCGCTGGGTGTTGATGCGTGAGTTTCTCGCATCACACTCGCAAGTGTGACGCCGGCCTTATACTTATCCTGGCTATACTAATACTTAGATATTAACCCCATCCTCTCACATTAACCCTCCAGTGCCCTGTCTCCTCTCTCCCATAATACCCCCCATCCTCTCACATTCAGTCCCCAGTGCCCTAGCCCCCACAATACCCCATCCTCTTTCATTAACCCCCCAGTGCTCTAGCCCCACAATACCCCACCCTCTCACATTAAGCCCCCAGTGCCCTAGCCCCCACAATACCCCATCCTCTCACATTAACCCTCCAGTGCCCTGTCTCCTCTCTCCCATAATACCCCCATCCTCTTACATCCACCCCCAGTGCCCTAGCTCTAATACCCCTGTCCTCTCACATACAACCCAAGTACCCTGTCTCCTCTCCCTTAATACCCCTCATCCTCTTACATTCACCCCCAGTGTCCTAACCCCATCCTCTTACATTAAACACCCCAGTGCCCTAACCCCCACAATACCTCCATCCTTACACATTAACCCCCCACTGTCTGCCCTAGCCCCAACAACACCCCCATCCTCTCACATTTACCCCCAGTGCCATCTCCTCTTCCCCATAATACCCCCATCCTCTCACATTTACCCCCAGTGCCGTCTCCTCTTCCCCATAATACCCCCCATCCTCTCACATTCACCCCCCAGTGCCCTAGCCCCCACAATACCCCATCCTCTCATACACCCCCAGTGTCTCTTCTCCCTTTAATACCCTCATCATCTTACATTCACCCCCAGTGTCCTGTCTCCTCTTCCCCATAATACCCCCATCCTCTCACATTAACCCCCCCAGTGCCTTAGCCCCATCCTCTTACATTAACCCCCAGTGCCCTAGCCCCCACAATACCTCCATCCTCACACATTAACCCCCCCACTGCCCTAGTCCCAACAACACCCCCATCCTCTAAAATTCACCCCCAGTGCCATCTCCTGTCCCCCACAATACCCCCCATCCTCTCATATTTCAACCCACAGTGACCATGAGATGTCCAAACTAAACGAATGTAATCAATTCCATCCCCACTTACTGATGAAGCTTGCAGACACAGTGTGGCAGGACCAGGAAGTGTCCATGTGAGGAGGGCACTAGGACTCAGCATGCCTGAGCCCATCAGAGTCTGCACAGAAAGTAACTGCAGCTGCTGCGTCCAGGAAAGGAGCTTCTGGGGTGAGAAAGCCGCACACTGCAGGGACTGAGACTCTGGCTCTGCAACCGGCCGCTGTGCAGTCTGTGTCACAGGGGAGCTGGCATTGGGCTGCTCTCCCTGCACCTCAGACACGGCCACATGACGTAAGTAGCCATGTCTCCCAGTGGGCCCCTGCATGTGACGGGGCCCGGGGCAATGGCCCCCTTTGCCCCCCCAGTAGCTACGCTACAGACTCTACCCCTTTAGTTTGCTATTTTCTAAAAGTTGAACAACACATCATGTATGAAGTATGTCAGATTGAGCAAGAGCTCATGACTAGTGATGGGCGAACCCGAACAATAAAGTTTGGTGTCCGTACCGAACAACTACTGTTCGGGCACGGACACCAAACACGGACTTTACCAGGAAGTCCTTGTTACTGTTCGGGTTCGGCCCACCAAACATTGGGTGTGTGCATGACAGAGCAGCAAACACTGCTTCTGATCGGCGTTAAAATCATCACCGCCGGTCAGACAGCCGCAGTTCCCAAGCTGTCAAATGACAGTGTGAGCCCACAGCTGTGATAGAAGGTATAAAGTTTATCTCCAATCACTGGTGTCAGCTGATTGGACTACTGCTCCAATAAGCCGACGCCTGCTAACGCTAATAACAGCAAGAGAAGAAGCGGCTGATGGGAGAATTCATTAGCTGGCGCCAGCGCTGTAGATAAATAAGAAAAAAAAACAGTATGGGTTACCCTGTATTTTTGATAACTAGCAAGTCAAAATTCACAACTTGGGGCTGCAACCCTCAGCTATCAGCTTCAGCAAGGCTGGTTATCAAGAATAGTCAAGAACAGAGGGGTCCCCACTTCGACTTTTTTTAAAATTATTTAAATAAATAATTAAAAAAAACCACATGGGGTTCCCCCATATTTGATAACCAGCCAAGCTAAAGAAGACAGCTGGGGGTTGGTATTATCAGGCTGGTAGGAAGCAATGGATATTGCCCCACCACCCAAAAAATAGCTGCCCAGAAAAGCTGTATCTATTATATGCGCCAATTCTGATGCTTTGAGCGGCTTTCCTACTTGCCCTATAGCGGTGGTAAGTGGGGTTCATATTTGTGAGGTTGATGTCACCTTTGTATTATCTGGTGTCATCAAGCCCACTGACACCTATCCATTACTAATCCTATAGTTATATCATAATTAAAGACACAACCAGAATAAAGTCCTTTATTTGAGATAAAACATAACACACTTTTACTTTTTTGTTTAAAAATAACAAACATGGTTATATACTCACCTAACACCCAGTCCATTGATTCACTCATCTCCTGTAATTAAACAAAAATTAAAAAAAAAACAATATCCCTCACCTGTCTGTCATTTTGTCCCATGCCGTAATCCATGTCTTGGGGATAATGAGTTTTCAAACTGTACGGTGCCAAGATGCGACCGTCCAGGCTGAGAACCACTGGGGAATGAACTTCTGTGAGTTCAGCCCCAGTGACTAGCTGTGATGTCATCGAGGTTACTGCAGGTCACTGAGGCTGTGTTCCCAGCTGGCAAATGAACTGCAGTGACTTTGGTGATATCACCACAGTGAAATTCTCCTGGAGAACTGTGGTGAACTTGCCATGAGACTTTTTCTTCATTGGCCCAGCTGGGAATGAAGCCTCAGTGAGCTGCAGTAACCTCGATGACATCACTGCTAGTCACTGTGCTGAACTCACAGAAGCTCATTCCCCAGTGGTTCTCAGCCTAGACGGTCGCATCTTGGCACCTTGATGTCATAGTATGTCAGCACCACTTTTGTTGCACATGAAATGTAAAGATTTACTCTTGTTACTTTTTTTTAGGGAGAAATGAGAGGATGGGAAAAAATAGTGAATCTATGAGGGATGAGGGAGACTCCATGATGGATTTATTAATTCAGGCCCAATCTATTGTCCAGAGATCTTCCTCCACTCCTGAAGAGGCCCCACCCTTTGGATAAGTACCCAAATCCCCAAAAGAAAAGAATTTTGCCATTTGGCCAGAGAAAGGGGGCCCCCTGCTGTCTTTTGTGCAAGACGAAAAACATCAATGGAAGCTCTAGACTGAGCGTCACCGACTCCTAGAGATGAATTATGAGAGTACCATGAAAGCGTAAACACTCGGGCACTAAAACCTAGAGATGAGTTATGAAAGTACCATGAATCTCAGGTGTAAGTCCAATATACCGCCAAAACACTGGAAGCCCTCACACCCAGTGTCTCATATTTTTCTAGCTGTCCCGGACACCGAGCTATCGACACTGGCTCTCCAGAACCTCTTAGCCATAGTTTGGACTCTCTGTATCGGTCCATCCCCAATGAACCCGTTGAGATGTCAGTCGTCCCTTTTGAACCCCTCTAGGAAGTTATCACCCATCCTAGATATTGGGATTTATTTCAGCTAGGAGGTCAAGGGAGAATTCAGTCCAACCCAGAGGGGAGGTGGCAAATATGGGAGGGGCAAACTAGGGGTTAAACGCTAGCTTCACACCTTTACCCTTTGTCATTGTTCTTCCTTTCATCCACAAGTTATAAGGAATGGTAACGTGTAGAATTGAGCAAAACAGGTCGGTCGGATTCAAAAGTCACTGACTGTTAGGCATCGGGCAACAGCTGGATCCAAACTTAGATCTGAGGAGTCTGTGGTCTCCCATCCTGGTCCAACCAGGGCAGATGCTGCTCAGCTTCACCTTCGGTCCCAACGCCTAGCCAATACAAGAGAAGTACAAGCTGTTGCAGGGGTCTTTGTTCCTAGTAGCTTTAAGCATAGGTTACAGAAAGGAACAGGGCTGCCACAGCCTAAGTCCAGGATTTCCTGCACTGAGCATGCCCGTGACGTGGCGGACCGTGATTGGTGATTTGATGTCAGCTGATCCGGTGTCCTGGCATCCCCTGATTGGTCACTGGTGACGTAATCAGTGATGCAATTAACGAGATGGCTGGGGGCAGGGCTTAGCCCTTAAATAGCCTGGATGCAGGCACGGCGGTGTGGTCAGATCATTCTAAATAAGTCGTGTTCATGTGAAAAATTTTCTGGAGACAGCAGATCCTGCAGAGGGTTTATTAATCTATGCTCCATTCAGTTAGAAATGATGGAGGCACGCTTCCCCTCCGAAAGGGCTAGAGTGGGCTTTGTCATATCATTACTTTCCCGCTACTCCTCTGTGGGAACGGAATGATCCGGTAGTGGCTAATGCGGGTCTCTTTCTTAGAACCCTAAAAAGTGTGTTCCTCGGTCCTCAGGTTACACATGATACGGCTCTTAAGCTTCTTACATTAGTACAGGGTTCGACCACGGCCGGTCACTATGCCATCCAGTTCAGAAGATTAGCGGCAGAACTGGATTGGTCGGAACCGTCGCTAATCCCGGTGTTCTGGAAGAGTCTGGCTGGGCATATAAAAGATGCTCTAGCCACCAGGGAGATTCCAACCTCTCTGGAAGAGTTAATGACTCTTGCCAATCGTATAGATTTAAGTCATGCAGAAAGCAAGTTGGAGCTGGAGGTCTCTAAACCTCGGTTCCAGTTGGCACCTTCGTTTTCAAGACCTATTTCCGAACCCACGGTTCCTGACGCAGAACCTGAGCCTAAGGATATACCCCTGATTAGGAAATCGTCCCCTCGTTCCCGTCCTACACAGTACCTCAATAATAAGGGTTCCAAGAGGGCGGAGGAACTAGATGGTCTAACCACCATTGGAGGAGGTGTGTTAGATTCAGGGGTCTCTACTTCCAAACTAATATATGAGGTGACGTTGCTCTTCGAAGCAAATGCGGTTTCTGCCAAGGCGTGGGTGGACTCTGGGACGGATGGCAATTTTTTGTCATTAACCTTTGCCCAGAGACATGCCATTCCTATGGAGTTACTGCCCATACCAATGAACATTAAGGTAATCAACGGTATACTGTTAGACACTAAAATCACCCACCAGTAGAGTTGAGCGATACTTTCCGATATCCAAAAGTATCGGAATCGTAATGATATCGCCGATACCCAAAAAATATCGGCGATACCCGATACCGATACCTGAAATCCAATGTAAGTCTATGGGAACAAAATATCGGAATTAAAAAAACCCCATTCTTGCCTTGTTGGTTAATTGTACATGAAGGAAAACAACAAAGAGTAATGTACAATGTATTGGGGAAGGTTGAGGAGACATTAAAGGCATAGATGTTTAACCCAATCAAATGGAATAGCATAAATATTTTTTTTTTTAAAGATGTTCGGATTGATGAAGAAATTGACAATGTTGTTAACGTTTTTTCTATTTTGGCAAATATGTATATTTCACAACTTCCATGCTCTTCACCTTTTTAACTTTTGACACACTTTCTCCTTCATAATCTTCAGCAGCAGCATCTTTTTCATCAAATTATTCTTCATCTTCACCTTCTTTATCTTCTTCTAAAACTTCTTGCTATTCATCTTTTTGTTAACATTACTCATATTCTTCTTATTAAACTATTATTCTTCTTCATATTGTACTTCATCTTCTTCATCATATTCTTATTTGTGACAGAGATTCCTGTACTTGTAATCTGTCAAAGTATGAATTTTTCATCCTTCCGTTCTTGCTGTCACAAAAGATTTAAATTACAACAGTATTTGTCCGTGTTCAGTTTAGCGTGCAGCAGCAGGCATTTTCCAGGGGCACCACGAGGAGGAACGGACTCACCCCCATACACTGCTTAGTCTTCTTCTGCTTATAATTTAGAGCATATATTTTGCTCTTCATTTTGGTCTTATACTTAATGTTCTTCTGCTTTTTGATCTTCTGCTTATTGTTCTTCTGTCTCTTTTTCTGTATCTTGTAGTTTGTCTTAACTTTCTTTGTCCTGTTGGTGATGTTCTTCTGGGTAATCTTTTATTTCTTCTTTGTGATGGTGTTTAGGCTGGTTGGCTTGATGCTCGTCGTCCTTGTGGTCGTCATCTTCTTCGGGGTGGTTATCAGGGTCGTCGTCTTCATTGTTGGAGATCCAGAGTGATTACCCAAAAAAAATTTAAAAAATCTTCAATTTGTAAATGTAGCTGAAGGTACAAGAAGGCTGACTAACTTCCGAGAACCAGCTGACGTTACTGGAACCGGACGGGTATCAGATGGTACAAGAGACAATGGAAGTAACGAGGACCAGCTGACTGTGCTGGAACCCGGAGGGGCAGCAGAAGGAAAAGAGCCAATGGCACAACCGAGGACCAGCTGACGTTACTGGGACACGGTTACTAAGCAGGAGGTACCTGTGCTCCAAAGCACTACCAAGGACCAGCAGACGTTGCTGGAACTCGGATACCGAGATGGAGGCACCTAGGCCAAAGGCACTGCGGAGAACCAGTTGACGGTACTGGAACCCGGACGGGTATCAGAAGGTACAAGAGCCAATGCAAGTAACGAGGACCAGCTGACTGTGCTGGAACCCGGAGGGGCAGCAGAAGGAAAAGAGCCAATGGCACAACCGAGGACCAGCTGACGTTACTGGGACACGGTTACTAAGCAGGAGGTACCTGTGCTCCAAAGCACTACCAAGGACCAGCAGACGTTGCTGGAACTCGGATACCGAGATGGAGGCACCTAGGCCAAAGGCACTGCGGAGAACCAGCTGACGGTACTGGAACCCGGACGGGTAGCAGAAGGTACAAGAGCCAATGCAAGTAACGAGGACCAGCTGACTGTGCTGGAACCCGGAGGGGCAGCAGAAGGAAAAGAGCCAATGGCACAACCGAGGACGAGCTGACGTTACTGGGACACGGTTACTAAGCAGGAGGTACCTGTGCTCCAAAGCACTACCAAGGACCAGCAGACGTTGCTGGAACTCGGATACCGAGATGGAGGCACCTAGGCCAAAGGCACTGCGGAGAACCAGTTGACGGTACTGGAACCCGGACGGGTATCAGAAGGTACAAGAGCCAA
This sequence comes from Oophaga sylvatica, assembly GCA_033576555.1. Taxonomy (NCBI): domain Eukaryota; kingdom Metazoa; phylum Chordata; class Amphibia; order Anura; family Dendrobatidae; genus Oophaga; species Oophaga sylvatica. The sequence goes on from JARQOD010000006.1 coordinate 138,894,622, forward strand.
TGCAAGTAACGAGGACCAGCTGACTGTGCTGGAACCCGGAGGGGCAGCAGAAGGAAAAGAGCCAATGGCACAACCGAGGACCAGCTGACGTTACTGGGACACGGTTACTAAGCAGGAGGTACCTGTGCTCCAAAGCACTACCAAGGACCAGCAGACATTGCTGGAACTCGGATACCGAGATGGAGGCACCTAGGCCAAAGGCACTGCGGAGAACCAGCTGACGGTACTGGAACCCGGACGGGTAGCAGAAGGTACAAGAGCCAATGCAAGTAACGAGGACCAGCTGACTGTGCTGGAACCCGGAGGGGCAGCAGAAGGAAAATAGCCAATGGCACAACCGAGGACCAGCTGACGTTACTGGGACACGGTTACTAAGCAGGAGGTACCTGTGCTCCAAAGCACTAGTAACACAGGAGCAAGTGTTGACTGTGCTAACAGCACTTCCGAGCAACAACTGGCGGTGTTGGAGCACAGGGATGAGAAGAGAACAGGGTGGAGGCAGCAGGACTTTTTGCCGTTCACACAGCAGGGGAACAGCTGACATTACTGAACCCCAGTAACACAGGAGCAAGTGTTGACTGTGCTAACAGCACTTCCGAGCAACAACTGGCGGTGTTGGAGCCCAGGGATGAGAAGAGAACAGGGTGGAGGCAGCAGGACTTTTTGCCGTTCACACAGCAGGGGAACAGCTGACATTACTGAACCCCAGTAACACAGGAGCAAGTGTTGACTGTGCTAACAGCACTTCCGAGCAACAACTGGCAGTGTTTGAGCCCAGGGATGAGAAGAGAACAGGGTGGAGGCAGCAGGACTTTTTGCCGTTCACACAGCAGGGGAACAGCTGACATTACTGAACCCCAGTAACACAGGAGCAAGTGTTGACTGTGCTAACAGCACTTCCGAGCAACAACTGGCGGTGTTGGAGCCCAGGGATGAGAAGAGAACAGGTGTGGAGGCAGCAGGACTTTTTGCCGTTCACACAGCAGGGGAACAGCTGACATTACTGAACCCCAGTAACAGGAGCAAGTGTTGACTGTGCTAACAGCACTTCCGAGCAACAACTGGCGGTGTTGGAGCCCAGGGATGAGAAGAGAACAGGGTGGAGGCAGCAGGACTTTTTGCCGTTCACACAGCTGGGGAACAGCTGACATTACTGAACCCCAGTAACACAGGAGCAAGTGTTGACTGTGCTAACAGCACTTCCGAGCAACAACTGGCGGTGTTGGAGCCCAGGGATGAGAAGAGAACAGGGTGGAGGCAGCAGGACTTTTTGCCGTTCACACAGCAGGGGAACAGCTGACATTACTGAACCCCAGTAACACAGGAGCAAGTGTTGACTGTGCTAACAGCACTTCAGAGCAACAACTGGCGGTGTTGTAGCACAGGGATGAGAAGAGAACAGGGTGGAGGCAGCAGGACTTTTTGCCGTTCACACAGCAGGGGAACAGCTGACATTACTGAACCCCAGTAACACAGGAGCAAGTGTTGACTGTGCTAACAGCACTTCTGAGCAACAACTGGCGGTGTTGGAGCCCAGGGATGAGAAGAGAACAGGGTGGAGGCAGCAGGACTTTTTGCCGTTCACACAGCAGGGGAACAGCTGACATTACTGAACCCCAGTAACACAGGAGCAAGTGTTGACTGTGCTAACAGCACTTCCGAGCAACAACTGGCGGTGTTGGAGCCCAGGGATGAGAAGAGAACAGGGTGGGGGCAGCAGGACTTTTTGCGTTCACACAGCAGGGGAACAGCTGACATTACTGAACCCCAGTAACACAGGAGCAAGTGTTGACTGTGCTAACAGCACTTCCGAGCAACAACTGGCGGTGTTGTAGCACAGGGATGAGAAGAGAACAGGGTGGAGGCAGCAGGACTTTTTGCCGTTCACACAGCAGGGGAACAGCTGACATTACTGAACCCCAGTAACACAGGAGCAAGTGTTGACTGTGCTAACAGCACTTCCGAGCAACAACTGGCGGTGTTGGAGCCCAGGGATGAGAAGAGAACAGGGTGGAGGCAGCAGGACTTTTTGCCGTTCACACAGCAGGGGAACAGCTGACATTACTGAACCCCAGTAACACAGGAGCAAGTGTTGACTGTGCTAACAGCACTTCCGAGCAACAACTGGCGGTGTTGGAGCCCAGGGTCAAGGAGGATGTTTAAATACTAGATCAAGTATTTTCATTGTTACGTGTCAATTAAAAATGTCTATACTCAAAACAAGAGAATATAACCTTTAGTACCATAAGATGATGATTTTACTTTAAAAAATATATGTAAATTAATAATTGACAAACATAAAGCATACATTAACATGTTGAAAAGCAATGCAAACCACAATAAAAATAGGTTAAATAATCTGCTATACGGTTTTAAATAAAAGCATACAAGTACATATCAGAATCCATTAATGATGGATAAGTAACAGTATGTACACCATTTTTATTGTATAGACAATGAATGGCTGACTTAAAAACATAATCAGCATTACAAGTTATCTGTGACATTCATAAAACTTTACATTTGCTGAATAATATCACTAAAAAGTTTTTAAAAATATCTAAAATTTCCATCATGTAATACTGATAATATGTGCCAATCATTTATATTAACAAACAAAACCTTTAAAAAGTGCATAGTGCATAGTGAAAACAGCTATTTATGCCTGACTGTGGACTTGCAAGCATGACAACGGATAGATAAGGTATATATAGATGAGACTGCATAGCCACAGATGGTGAATGGCGATGTAATACTGTACCTCAATAAAGTGTGCGTTACTACTACATCCTTTTTTTTTATCTAGCTTTATAAAAGGGTACGTGCATGTATGCTTGCGCCTTTGTTTGGACGCACAGACTGGCTTCCTGCTGTGACGCGTTGGGTATTGGAGCGTCTGTGCGTCTTATGACGCAGACTAACATTCACGGTGCGCATCGTTCATCATCGCAAGCGTACCGACAACACAAAGGCGTTGTCATGACTGCTTTACTCAGTAAACATGCACCTATGATGAAACATACACGCATGTGCCCTATTACATAACAAGCTACAAGAAAAACGAGTGTGAGGTGTGACACAGCTGTTTTGTTAAGGTACAGTATTATATCGACATTGTACAGGTGTCCATATTCAGTCTGATAAATAGATATCATTCACCTATTCTATCAGTTGTCATTCTTTCAGCACCACTTACAGGTATATATTTTGCTATTGTGACTATGCACTATTGACTTTAACAAGGTAATGCCTGATTTTTGTTACCTATTATCATGTTTACATGAAGGACCTTTATGATATGGGCTGTTAACTTTCTAATTAAATATGTATTTTTTAAAATGACACAAATATAAGTAATGTTGAAGAGGACTATTCCTACATGCATTGTTTGCACAATATTACAGGTGTACATCACGTCCCTTAATCAACATTGAATTATTATATTTACTTGTATGCTTTTATTTAAAAGCCAAGAACACTGAAGTCTAACCTTCGCACTGCAGCTGTTGTCAAAGTTCAACCCACATTATGCACTTCCAACATTGCAGCATTTGAGTCATGATGTGAGTTGGATTTGTCTAAGCTATGGAGTGACAAGGTTGACCATCAGTATCCTATAGCATAACTAGGCTTTTGTGTTAGCATTTGTTTTCGACATGTGCATATCTGAAATAATATGTCACAATTATTTTGTTACAGATTTGTGACAAAGACTAATCATTTTATGGTTTTAAAGCTGACGTTTCAATTGTTTACAGCTTAGAAATCAGGGTGTAGCCTCATATCTATGTGTAGCACTAGACACTTTGACATGTCATGTTTTTTTCACCATGTGTAGGTAGCTAGTAGTAATTTTTGCCGGACACACAGCAGGGAACAGCAGGCGTTACTGAACCCCACAAACACATCAGCGATTGTTTTCATCTGTGCATCTAACACTTCTGAGCAGCAACTGGTGGTGTTGAAGCCCAGGGTCAAGGAGGGTGTAGGCAGAGGCCTAGTATGAGATGTTTGAAGTTTCATTTGTAGTTAGCAGCAGTAATTTTTGCCAGACACACAGCAGGGGAACAGCAGGCGTTACTGAACCCCACAAACACATCAGCGATTGTTTTCATCTGTGCATCTAACACTTCTGAGCAGCAACTGGCGGTGTTGAAGCCCAGGGTCAAGGAGGGTTTTGAAATAAAATATTGAGTTATTGCCTTGTTACGTGGCCATTGCAAATGTATGTACTTCAAACAAGAATAAATGAAGTTTTACTAGGACAATAAAATGATGAATTTCAATTCCAAGAATAGAAAAATATTTATACTTGAGAGTCCTCAGTGGTTGATACCGTTTAATGGCTAACTGAAAAGATGGTAACAAATTCCAAGCTTTCGAGACTACTCAGGTCTCTTCATCAGGCTAAGACTAAAACAAAAATTGAAGAATCACATATTTCTACACACAACAGGACACAGGAATAGTGCAATAGGTAAGACAAGTGACGTGAAGCAGAACTGTCATTATGGCAGAGGGATGATCATAAATATTGGAACAGTTCATAGATAAGGAGAGAAAGTTTTATTGCCCTCTGATTGGGGTCTGGTGTTCTGTTTTGATGCCCCTAGAAGGTCAGAGACGCAGATTCCTTAATTGATATAGAATGACATGAATCCGAGTGATCTATTCATTCCAGCACTAAGAGTGTCAAAGGTCATCATGAGATTATATTCCCAAACCTTTCTATCTTTCTCAGATTTGAAGTTATATTTTAATACCAGTAATTCCATATCCATCATGCTATGACCGGGCATACAAAAGTGTTTTGCCACAGGTAAATCCATTATTTTTTCTCTTATTGTGTGGCGATGATAATTCATCCTTGTTCTCAGTTTTTGGCCGGTCTCCCCCACATACAGACCCCAGTTGGACATTTTGTACATATAATTAGGTACACCACATTAGATGTGATGCAGCTGAAAGTACCTTTGATCTTGTAGTCCTGATGGGAGTAGGGGATCTTTATCTTGTCCGTGGTCATTATAGATGCACAGGTTTTACATTTCTTCTTGTTGCAAGGAAAGGTTCCTGCAGCTGTTGGGGAGGACAGGGAGCTTCTGACAATGATGCTTCTTAGATTTGGGGGCTGCCTAAAACACAGTAGTGGGGGTCGCCTCAGAAAGACTTTTTTGAACCAGGGATACCATCCAAGAACAATTGAAAACCAAATTTCAAGAGCCAACAGAATATCAAGGAATCACCTGCTACATTACAAAGGTAAAGAAGAAAATAACCGGGTGCCTCTAGTGGTCACCTACAATCCAAATCTGGAGGTGCTAAGGGGAGCTACACGGAAACTACAACCTTTACTACAAAAAGATGCCCGATATTACAATTTCATATTTCCAGACCCCCCACTACTGTGTTTTAGGCAGCCCCCAAATCTAAGAAGCATCATTGTCAGAAGCTCCCTGTCCTCCCCAACAGCTGCAGGAACCTTTCATTGCAACCAGAAGAAATGTAAAACCTGTGCATCTATAATGACCATGGACAAGATAAAGATCCCCAACTCCCATCACGACTACAAGATCCCAGCTACTTTCAGCTGCATCACATCTAATGTGGTGTACCTAATTATATGTACTAAATGTCCAAATGGGGGTCTGTATGTGGGGGAGACCGGCCAAAAACTGAGAACAAGGATGAATTATCATCGCCACACAATAAGAGAAAAAATAATGGATTTACCTGTGGCAAAAAACTTTGGTATGCCCGGTCATAGCATGATGGATATGGAATTACTGGTATTAAAATCTAACTTCAAATCTGAGAAAGATAGAAAGGTTTTGGAATATAAGCTCATCATGACCTTTGACACTCTTAGTGCTGGAATGAATAGATCACACGGATTCATGTCATTCTATATCAATTAAGGAATCTGCGTCTCTGCCCTTCCAGGGGCATGAAAACACAAAACTAGACCACAATCAGAGGGCAATAAAACTTTCTATCCTTATCTAGGAACTGTTCTAATATTTATGTTCATCCCTCTGGCATAATGACAGTTCTGCTGCACGTCACTTGTCTTACCTATTGCACTATTCCTGTGTCCTGTTGTGTATAGAAATATGTGATTCTTCATTTTTTGTTTTAGTCTTTGCCTGATGAAGAGACGTGAGTAGCCTCGAAAGCTTGCAATTTGTTACCATCTTTTCAGTTATCCATTAAAAGGTATCAACCACTGAGGACTCTCAAGTCTAAATATTTTTCTATCTACTGGCTAACACGGTACGAAGATACACATCTTTCCTAATTTTAAGAATAAAATAAAGACCCTGCAAATATAAACGCATGTATGCACATGGCAACAAGAAATGGAACAATACACCACCCAAAAATTAGTTTACAAAATATAGTGTTGTAAATTTAAGAATAAAAGTCAATTTTTGTATTTATGAATAATGCTTAAGGAACGCTATGTTAAACCATAACATAGTGAAGACAATGGATTTTGTAATAGTCACTCATCATCATCATTGCAATTTATATGTGACAGTCACAGACATTTCAATTATTTAAGTTAATAAAATCGTTACTTTGTACAGCATGTATGACATGTCCAGCATGGACTCATCAATGTGATGACGCAATAATGTACGATAAAAAATAACCATTTAAAAAAACATTATGCATTGTCACAATTTAAGTGTGTGCCTGCAAGTGTAGGTGAAACAAAGGCTACGGATAGCAAAGGTATATTCTATGTCTGTATCAGACAGTGGACAGCCTCTGATGGGTAATGGCGATGTTATACTGTACGTCAATAAAGTCTGCAGCTGCAATCATGCATTTTTTGCTTGTACAGTGTTGAAGAGGGTAAAAGCATGTCTGGTTGCGCAAGGCTTTATCCGTCAACACTACCTTCCTACTGTCACGCGTAGGGTAGGGTAGCGTGTGTCTATTAGATGACTCTCTATAAAATGTGACCTTGCGCAGAGTTATTCTGCCCTAGGGACGCCAAAAATACGACAGCAGTAATCATTTACTGTCTAATACTCCACCTATGAACAACAAAAAAAGCACGTTTCCTCTTTAACAATCTACAAGACTAACAAGCATAATGGTTGACGCTGACTTTATTGAGGTACAGTATTACATTGACATTGTCCATGAGTAACTATGCACTGTGATACCTATATACCATTATTAATTTATATCTGTTGTGGTTGTTTCAACAGCACTTGCAGGTATAACTACCTATTGTCAGTATGCATGATGCACTTTGTAGATGTAATAATTTATTATTGCACATTATTACCAGGTTTAGATGCTGGCCATTTCATATATGGTGTGTGAAGTTACAGTTGGCATCAGTATGTGTATTTTATAATGTCTGTCATAAATATAACTCGTGATGATGATGATGAGGATGTTTATGATTCGTACATCCATTGACTGCATTATCTTACAGGTACAGATAAAGTTCCTTAAAAAGCATTAATTGATAAGTATGAAATGTACTTTTATGCATTAATTTAAAAAGTGAACACTATGTTTTAGTTTTTGTTACCATTTCTAATAGACATGTGCAGATATGCGCTGTGATGACAAATTATTATTTGTCCATATTTGTTATAAAAATTTATCATTCTAGGCCTGGAAAACTTCACAATTTCCTGTTTTAAGCATAACAATCAGGGTGACGGCTCTTCCCTATTTGGAGCATGTTCGACATGGGTTTTTCTGTGCATGTGTAGGGAACAGGAGACTTCTTGCCGGACACACAGCAGGGGAACAGCTGGCGTTACTGAACCCCACTAACACTATAGCTTGTGTATTGGTCTGTGGACACGACACTTCTGAGCAGCAACTGGCAGTGTTGTAGCCCAGGGAGTAGAGTTCAGGTGGTAGAAAGATGAACATAACAGGAGACATGGATAACGTTGCGAACCAGTTATTTAATCTGAAAACGGACAGACAAATTCAGGCGAGATCCTTGCCTTGTTCATTTTCAGAAAAGTAAGCCGGTCTACATTATCGGAGGATAGTCGCATGCGACGGTCTGTTAGTACACCACCTGCAGCACTAAAGACGCGCTCCGATAATACACTGGCAGCAGGGCAAGCCAGCACCTCCAATGCATACTGGCTAAGCTCTGGCCATGTATCCAGCTTAGAGACCCAAAACTTGAATGGGGAAGAGCCATCTGGGAGTACACTGAGAGGGAAAGACATGTAGTCTGTCACCATCTTACGGAAACGTTGCCTCCTGCTGACTGGAGCCGTCTCGGATGGTGTAGACATTTGTGGCGCTGCCACAAAACTTCGCCACATTTGGAACATACTGGTCTTGCCCTGTGCAGAGGCGCTGCTTGTGCTCCCTCTTGTTGCAGAGCTGTCTCCACTGCCTCGACGCACAGAGCTGCTTTGTAAAGCAGTAGCAGCAGCAGTGCTCTCGGCTGGAATGGAGAACATTATGGATTGCACCAGTGTGTCTTGGTACTCCCGCATTTTACGCTCCCGGTTCAACGGTGTAAGGTTCTATGTATATATTCCTGAAACTCAGTTTGTTCGTCAGCCATTTTACTTTCTGTCTTGCTGCAGCTATCTTGCCCTCAGTCAAAATGGAGTTTCCAGCTTGCATGTTCCCGCCCTGATTCTCTCCTTTGCTTCTTAAGCAGCCACAGCTGAGCAATCAGTGCTTCAGAATCTAGCCTGCAGTGAACCTGTGACTTGACTCCTGTAAGCCTTGGACCTTGTACTCCAGCTATTCCTACTGAGGAACTCTGAAGCACTTGTGGACTCTGAACCCTGCTCTTTGAAAGACCCACGTTTGCATGGACTTACGGTAACAGAGAAGAAGATCCTGAATCTGTATTGGAGAGTGATTGCTGAGCTTGGATTACTCTGGCCTGCTGTGTCTCCTGTTTCTGTGTCTGCAAACTGTGTGACTATTTCTGCCAACTTGTATGAAGTAATACAGGACTTTTCTATATCAAACCTGTGACTCCTGTGTTTTCATCGCACCCAAGCACAAGACGCTATATGAACTGTACTACATACATTACAAGATTCTGAAGCCAAAACGTTAGTGTCTGCTGGGTCTGGAAGGCTGTGTCTGCTGTACTGTGGATATCAGACGTCCGGTTGTACCTTCTGTGATGACAGTGGTTGTGACTTCTCACAACCATTCCAGGTGAGCAATTCCCTTAAGTTTTTTCTTTTTGCAGTGTTACCACAGGTAAACACTATTGTTTTTTTTTTTTTTTCCTTTCTTTTCTCTTTTTTGTCTGCTGTAACTCTGGATATCAGATGTCTGGTTGAAACTTTCTGTGATGATAGTGGTTGTGACTTCTCACAACCATTCCAGGTGAGCAGATCCCTTAATTTTTTTTCTCTCTGCAGTGTTGCCACAGGTGAACACTATTGTTTTTTTTTCTCTCCTCTTCTTCCAGTAATCCTGTCTTAAAAGATCTGGAAAATGGAGGCCCGCATAAAGGAACTTTGCGGAGTGACTGATAATATCCTTGCAGATTTGCAGAATATAAAGACCCGTTTTACAAATCTACAGGACCTCAATAATCACAATTTGCAAGTGGTTGGACAGACTACCCAGGATTTGCGAGCCAGGATTGAGGTTCTAGAGGGGCGAGTCCAGGCTCCTGCCGTAGCCCCGAGTGCTGGGATTCCCAAGTTGCCCCCTTTTCGTTTTGGCGGTGAACGTGAGAAATTCAGGGGATTTATTAATCAATGCAATCTTTTTTTTACTGCACATGCTTCACAATTTCCCACTGAACGATCTAAGGTGCTTACTATAATTATGTTGCTTACCAACAAGGCTTTAATGTGGGCAAACCCTCTGATTGAGACTGAGGATGATTGTTTGAATCACCTTGATGATTTTATTTCAGCCATGGGGCAGGTGTTTGATGACCCCAATCGAGGTGCAACAGCTGAAGCAGCCATGTTAGCTTTGCGCCAAGGTAAGCACTCGGTAGCTGAATATGCCTTGGATTTCAGGAGATGGGCCCTTGATACCACCTGGGACAGTTCCGCCAAAAAATCTATTTTTCGAAAGGGGTTATCTCCACTGATTAAGGATGAACTTGCTCGTGCCGACCCTCCCACTGCGTTAGGTGACTTTATTAACTACTGCATCCGTATTGATACTCGTCTGACTGAACGCAGGCAAGAGAGATGGTTCGAAAGCAATCGTACTAACCTTTTCCTACCTTCCTCTCCAGCTAAGGAACCTTTGAGTAGGATTACACGGGAACCTGAACCTGAACCCATGCAGGTAGACTCTTTACAACGACGGGTTAGTGATGCACGCAAGAAACATCGTTTTAAGGAGAATCTATGTTTCTATTGTGGTAAGTCAGGGCACTTCATTATAAACTGCCCCAGCCGTTCTCGTAAGACTACTGCAGCACTCATTCATTGTGAGTGTTGCGAGAGGGGATCTGTCAGGTCCGAGCCTCAGGCTCCAGAGAGATCTGCAGCAACAGATCTTGATTTCTCGGACTTAAACTCCGTTACCTCTGAGGACGTTGACTGTGTAAACGCTGCCATTTTTCAAGTTTCCTCAGCAGTGTCCCAGCTGAGTTGTAAGAAAAACAATTCTCATTGCTTTCTTTCCATCAAACTCTGGGTTGACTCAGCTTGGGTGTCTAGCTCTGCTATGATCGACTCAGGGGCAAGTGGAAATTTTATGGATGTCTCCTTTGCTCTGAAACAGGGAATACGTTCAGTGAAGAAGGCTACTCCAGTACAGATGGAAACTGTGGATGGCTCCCTGCTGACCTCTGGACCAGTGGATCAGGAAACAGAGCCTTTGAGGGTTCTTATGGGTAAAGATCATCAAGAGAAACTGTCCTTTATGCTTATCTCTTCTCCCCACTTTCCCATTATTCTAGGGCTACCATGGCTGCAGGCTCAGAATCCTACCATTAACTGGGAGACCAAGGAATTACACTTTCCAGAGAAACAGATGAGTCCAAAAGTTTCAGCTTGCTCTGTTCCTAAAGGAATCATGTCAGTCCCTGAACTACCAGCTGTATACCAGGACTATGTGGATTTATGTGACAAGAAGAACGCTGACCAGCTTCCTCCTCACCATCCATATGATTGTCCAATTGAATTATTGCCTGGAGCAGAGATACCTTTTGGTAAGATCTACCCCCTGGCGGGGCCCGAGCTAAAGGCTTTAAAGGATTACATAGATGAAAATCTAGCCAAGGGCTTCATACGCCCCTCTTCATCTCCTGCAGGTGCACCCATCTTCTTTGTAAAGAAGAAAGATGGATCTCTGAGACCATGCGTAGACTATAGGGAACTCAATAAGGTTACTATTAGAAACCGTTATCCATTGCCTTTAATCCCTGAGTTATTGGAGAGAGTGCGACATGCCAAAATTTTTTCTAAACTAGATCTTCGTGGGGCCTATAACTTAGTCTGTATTAGACCTGGGGATGAATGGAAGACTGCATTCGGGTCACGCTATGGACACTTTGAATATCTAGTTATGCCTTTTGGTCTGAGTACCGCCCCAGCCACTTTCCAACACTTGGTGAATGACATCTTCAGGGATCTCCTAGATACATTCGTGGTAATTTATTTGGATGATATTCTAATTTTTTCTAACTCCACAGAGGAACATCATGGACATGTGAGAATGGTCTTGGAACGTCTAAGACAAAATCATCTTTACATCAAACTTGAAAAGTGTGAATTCCATAGGACCGAAATTCAATTTCTGGGGTATGTACTGTCTACACAAGGAATTAGTATGGATGGTAGCAAAACCCAAGCCATCAAGGATTGGCCAAGTCCTAGAAATGTGAAGGAGGTACAGCGCTTCATCGGGTTTGCCAACTTCTATAGACGTTTCATTAGAAATTTCTCTGAGGTAGTGTCACCTATCACTCAACTTACCCGGAAAGAGTCTAGGTTTTCCTGGACTCCCCAAGCCCAGGAAGCATTTTCCCGTCTAAAAGATAAATTTACCACTGCACCTATCCTAGTACATCCCAACCCCGAGCTTGCCTTCATAATAGAGGTGGATGCTTCAAACTGTGCCGTTGGAGCTATACTCTCTCAGAGAACAGGTGAGAAGAATGTCTTGCATCCCTGTGCCTTCTTTTCCCAGCAGTTGTCTTCGGCTGAGAGGAACTACGATGTGGGCAATAGAGAGTTGTTGGCCATTATTGCCGCCTTCAAAGAATGGAGACACCTTCTTCAGGGAGCTGCACAGCAAATAGTCGTCCTGACAGACCATCGTAACCTTGAGTTTATCAGGTCGGCTAAGTGCCTGACTCCTCGCCAGGCTCACTGGAATCTTTTCTTAAACCAATTTAATTTTATCATCTCTTATAGACCAGGATCGCGCAATGGAAAGGCTGATGCACTCTCTAGGATTTACTCAGCAGAGACACGTCCAATTACTCCTCCTAAGACTATTCTTCCTGACTCTAGATTCCTAGGAGTAATTCATAATCAAGACCTACTTAAGGACATCAAGGAAGCATACCATGCGGATTCCTTTTTGGCAGAACCCCCAAGGGACGTAAGTCTTGTCTTTAAGAATGGTGTGTGGATTCAGGGACAACGTCTGTATATTCCTGAAACAGTCAGATTAAGAGTATTGCAACTCATTCACGATTCCAAGATAGCTGGGCATAGAGGAATTCTAAAGACACAGGAATTTCTTTCTCGTTTCTTTTGGTGGCCCACTTGCAGGAAGGATGTTTTGAATTATGTCACTTCATGTGAGGTCTGTGCAAGATGCAAAACACCTCGCTCCTCACCAACTAGTCTGTTACAGCCTCTTCCCACCCCGTCCCGCCCGTGGGGATCCATTTCTATGGACTTCATTGTGGAGTTACCAACCTCTCAGGGGAAGAACACCATTCTAGTGGTGGTTGACCGTCTAACAAAGGCAGCTCATTTTATCCCTTGTGTCGGCTTACCCACTGCAAAACAGACATCAGATTTGATGATTAAAGATGTGTTTCGCTTACATGGAGTACCGGATGAGGTTATTTCGGATCGAGGGGTGCAATTCACTTCTAGGTTTTGGCAAAATTTCTGTGCAGCATTGGACATTAAAGTAAACCTTTCTTCTGCTTTTCATCCCCAGACTAATGGACAGACCGAACGAACCAATCAAACCCTGGAGCAGTATCTCCGCTGCTTTATCTGCCACCTACAGGATGATTGGGTGGATCTACTTCCATTAGCTGAGTTCTCGTATAACAACTCTCAGAGTGCCTCCACTAAACAGTCTCCTTTTTACTCTAATCTAGGTTATCATCCTAACATTCTACCACGATTTCCCATAGAAACGCCTTTACCAGCAGTGGCTGAAAGAATCACGTCTTTACAGAAGAATATGGATCTTCTAAAGGAAAATCTGGAATCGGCTCAAGAAAGGTACAAGAAAGCAGCAGATAAATTTCGTAAACCTGCACCAGCTTTCAAGGTAGGAGACTTGGTCTGGCTGTCAACCAGAAATCTTAAGTTAAGGATTCCATCGTCTAAGTTGGGACATAAGTACATTGGACCCTATAAAATCAGTAAAATTATAAGTGCCGTTGCTTGTCGTCTTCAACTGCCCAGAACTATGAGAATCCACCCTGTCTTTCATGTATCCCTACTAAAGGCTGCGACACCCAATACGTTTCCTGGACGTTCCTCTCCTTGCCCTGACCCAGTGCTAGTCGATGGTCAGGAAGAATTTGTGGTGGAAAGGATTTTAGATTCCAGGTTGTATAGAAATCAGTTACAATATCTGATTAAATGGCAGGGCTACCCAGTGGAGGACAACTCATGGGAACCGGTCAATAACGTTAATGCTCCTCGCTTGCTCCGTCAGTTTCATCAGAGGTACCCACACAAGCCTGGTCTGAGGTCATCCGGAGGTTGTCCTTAAGGGGGGAGTAATGTAAGGTTCTATGTATATATTCCTGAAACTCAGTTTGTTCGTCAGCCATTTTACTTTCTGTCTTGCTGCAGCTATCTTGCCCTCAGTCAAAATGGAGTTTCCAGCTTGCATGTTCCCGCCCTGATTCTCTCCTTTGCTTCTTAAGCAGCCACAGCTGAGCAATCAGTGCTTCAGAATCTAGCCTGCAGTGAACCTGTGACTTGACTCCTGTAAGCCTTGGACCTTGTACTCCAGCTATTCCTACTGAGGAACTCTAAAGCACTTGTGGACTCTGAACCCTGCTCTTTGAAAGACCCACGTTTGCATGGACTTACGGTAACAGAGAAGAAGATCCTGAATCTGTATTGGAGAGTGATTGCTGAGCTTGGATTACTCTGGCCTGCTGTGTCTCCTGTTTCTGTGTCTGCAAACTGTGTGACTATTTCTGCCAACTTGTATGAAGTAATACAGGACTTTTCTATATCAAACCTGTGACTCCTGTGTTTTCATCGCACCCAAGCACAAGACGCTATATGAACTGTACTACATACATTACAAACGGTGTGATGAGGCTTTGTAAGTTGACCCAGTAGCGAGGGTCTAGGAGGGTGTACACCCAATAATCAGACGTGGTGAGAATGTGGGCGATGCGGCGGTCGTTTCTCAGGCACTGCAGCATGAAATCAACCATGTGCTGCAGACTCCCAACTGACCAAGAAATGCTGTCCCCTGCAAGAGGCGTCATCTCTGCCTGCTCTGCATCACCCCACCCTCGCTCTACATACTGACTAGAGCGTTGTGTACCTCCCTCTGGAGCGATGTCTTCCTCCTCCATTGACTCCTCCTCATCCTCCTCACAAAGTGAGCCCTGCCCAGCCCTTTGTGAGGAACCACGTTGCGCTGACTGTCCAGAAGGTGATGGAATTTGTGACTCCTCATCCTCCACCTCTTCCAAAACCTCATCCCTTAGTGCTTGCAATGTTTTTGGAAGCAGGCAGATAAGGGGGACAGTCAGGCTGACTAGTGCATCATCTGCACTCGCCATCCGCATTGACTCATCAAACGCACGCAAAACGTGGCAGATGTCCTTCATAGAGGCCCACTCAGTAGTGGTGAAGTGTGAACGGCGCAAATTGCGAGTTGATTGCGCCTGATGCAGCTGATACTCCATTACTGCTGGCTGCTGCTCACACAACCGCTCCAACATATGTAATGTGGAATTCCACCTGGTGGGTACGTCACATATGATGCGATGTTCAGGAAGGCGAAATCTGCATTGCAGAGCTGCAATGCGCAATCTGGCCATGCTGGAACATCGCAAGTGAGCGCACTCTAGGCGGACCTTGTGCAGCAGTGCATCAAGATCCGGATAGTCCCTCAAAAAACTCTGCACGACCAAGTTGAGCACATGTGCCAGACATGGTATGTGAGTGAGGTTGCCAAGGCCCAGAGCTGCCACCAGATTTCGGCCATTGTCACACACTACCAAGCCTGGCTGGAGATTCGCTGGCAAAAACCACAAGTCGCTCTCCTGCTTGATGGCATTCCAGACGTCCTGCGCTGTGTGGCTTCGATTCCCATGGAAATTAATTTCAGGACGGCCTGTTGACGTTTGGCCACGGCTGTGCTCATATCGGTCGCAACAGGTAAGCGTTCACGGGTCCATGTGGAGGTAGACCGTGACGGCTCCTGCAGCGATGATTCTGAGGAACTGGAGTAGGAGGAGGAGTCAATGTGGAGAGACTGGATTCCTGCAATCCTTGGAGTTGGCAGAACACGTACAGCGCCACTCGCAAGATCTGTACCCGGCTCCACAACATTGACCCAATGGGCAGTGAGGGAAAGGTATCGTCCCTGGCCATGGGTACTGGTCCACGCATCGGTGGTCAGGTGGATCTTGCTACTGACGGCGTTTAGTAGCGCATGTTTAATTTTTCCCTCAACATGCTTTTGCAGACCAGGGACGGCTTGCCTGCTGAAATAAAATCGGCTGGGCACATTGTATTGTGGGACTGCCAATGCCATTAAGTTACGGAAACTGTCAGTCTCCACCAGCCTGAATGACAGCATTTCAAGGGACAGGAGTTTTGCAGTGCCAGCATTCAGAGCCTGTGCTCGTGGATGGTTTGCCGAGTATGGCCGTCTTTTATCCCATGCCTGTGCTACCGATGGCTGTTTTGTGGCCTGGGAGTGTGAGGATGACAGGGAACTTGCAGCTGTGGGTGGAATAACACTGGGTCTCTGGACAACAGTGACAGAGGTTCTTCCATGGCGATCCTGTGAGGAAGCCGAACCAGCTGTGTGTGAGCTGGAGGAAGAGGCTCCAACACGAGCTGAAGATGTAGGTGCTGCTGTAGGTTGGCCTACATCTCCAGTGTGTCTTTGTAACTCAACCACGTGCTTTGTCCGCACATGTTTCCACATATTTGTGGTATTAAGGTTACTGACACTCAAAAAAGGACCACGCAGTGCAAGTCCTGGGAGCGCCCGTTTTGGCTGTTGTAAGAGAACTGCTACGAACGGGTGCCAAACTGGAGGCTACAGGCAACCGAGTCTGCAGCCTACCTCTCCCTACTGTTTGGACCGTTGGGGCAATCTCTTCCTCAGAGCTGCTCCCACCACCTTCCTGTTCCTCACGCCATATTGGGTCTTGGACCTCATCATCTCCACTACCCTCTTCCAACACCTGCTGCTGTTGGGTGGTCTGGCCAGCACCATGCTCAACAGAAACTGGCACCTGAGTCTCATCATCATCAGATGCGTTCTGAGGTGTGCTGACCATCGGCACTGGCTCACCCGCCTCTTCAGATTCAGAGAGACACAGCTGTTGCGCATCACTGCATACTCCCTCTTCTTCACATTCCTGAATGCTGCTTGGCTGGGCCCCTGTTGGCAAGCCAACAGATTCTGAGAACAGAAGCAGAGACTCAGCTGGCTCCTTTACAGAGCTCTCTGACTGCCTGGGCAATTTGGCAGGCGGTGAAGAGACAGATGGTTGTTCAACAGTGCTGTGGTCCTGAGAGGAGGTGGAAGCAATTGAAGTCGATGCATTGGCTGCCATCCAACCAACAACGGCTTCAATTTGTTCTTACCGCAGCAGGGGGGTACGCCGACCTCCTACAAAAGTGCGCATAAAGGAACGCTCACGGGGAAAACTGGTGGATGCTGTGTCACTGGGTGCGGCAGCAGCCACAGAATCCCCACGTCCTCTCCTTGCTGAAACTCCACGGCCACGACCACATGCCTTACTCCCTGCCTTCTTCATCTTGGTAGATTGATAAAGAAAGTCAGAAAAGTTATAAGGCCTAAGTGTGGTTATTCCTCAGAGACTGCAGTGAACACTGCAGACAACTGTTCAGTAGCTGTGAAAGGCCCCTTTGTGTACTTCTATAGTGTTTGCAACCAATGTATTGTATACGGATGGAAGCGCGTCACACTAATAGATTAGATTTTTTTAAAATAGAATGGAGCAGCAACCAATTAGAGAAAAATGTCAAGGATGAGGCAGTGACACACTCTCAGCAGACTACAACCAGCAGTGGTTGAAGAACTAACTGGAGCGTAATCTGCACTCAAAAAATGAAAAGCTCACAGACTACAGTGAACACTGCAGACAACTGTTCAGTAGCTGTGAAAGGCCCCTTTGTGTACTTCTATAGTGTTTGCAACCAATGTATTGTATACGGATGGAAGCGCGTCACACTAATAGATTAGATTTTTTTTAAATAGAATGGAGCAGCACCAATTAGAGAAAAATGTCAAGGAAGAGGCAGTGACACACGCTCAGCAGACTACAACCAGCAGTGGTTGAAGAACTAACTGGAGCGTAATCTGCACTCAAAAAATGAAAAGCTCACGGACTACAGTGAACACTGCAGACAACTGTTCACTAGCTGTAAAAGGCCCCTTTGTGTACTTCTATAGTGTTTGCAACCAATGTATTGTATACGGATGGAAGCGCGTCACACTAATAGATTAGATTTTTTTTAAATAGAATGGAGCAGCACCAATTAGAGAAAAATGTCAAGGAGGAGGCAGTGACACACGCTCAGCAGACTACAACCAGCAGTGGTTGAAGACTTACTGGAGCGTGATCTGCACTCAAAAAATGAAAACCTCACAGACTACAGTGAACACTGCACACAACTGTTCACTAGCTGTAAAAGGCCCCTTTGTGTACTTCTATAGTGTTTGCAACCAATGTATTGTATACGGATGGAAGCGCGTCACACTAATAGATTAGATTTTTTTAAAATAGAATGGAGCAGCACCAATTAGAGAAAAATGTCAAGGAGGAGGCAGTGACACACGCTCAGCAGACTACAACCAGCAGTGGTTGAAGAACTTACTGGAGCGTGATCTGCACTCAAAAAATGAAAACCTCACAGACTACAGTGAACACTGAAACACAACTGTTCACTAGCTGTGAAAGGCTCCTTTCTGTACTTCTATAGTGTTTGCAGCCAATGTATTGTATACGGATGGAAGCGCGTCACACTAATAGATCACTGTTAATTTCAATTGAATGGAGCTGCACCAATTCCACAAAATAAAATAAAAAAAAGAGTCAGTGAGTGACACGTGCAGATGCCTACAAACAGCGGTGGATGCAGAGCAAACTGCAGCGTCACCTGCACTCTCACACACACACCTTGCACAGAGCTGTTAAAACAACACTGCAAGGCAAAAGGAAGCTTTACACAGCGGTTGGTAAACTAGCCTGCCTAAAGCACAGTACACAAAATCGCAATCTCTAACTGTCCCTCAGAGTCAGCAGAGCAGCGTTCTGTCCCTAACTGAGTTCACAGCACAGTGACGCTAAAATGGCGGCGCCGCCTTTTATATGCATTCTGACATCATTTCAGCAGCCAATCACAGCCATGCCATTAGTTAAGATGACCGCAGCATTACAGGATGTGCCCACACTTCGTAGGATTCCTCATTGGCTGACTAAAATCACAGTGCCTCTCAAAGAATTATGGGAACTTCCGATTCCGGTATACGATATATGAAAAATATCGGAACTAGGTATCGGAATTCCGATACAGCGAATATCGGCCGATACCCGATACTTGCGGTATCGGAATGCTCAACACTACCCACCAGTCAATTCCCCTCACCATGTCTTTTCCTCAGGGTCACCGGGAGGATATCTCTTTTCTCATTATTCCCGGTGGATCAGATGAGGTGCACATACACCTGGCGTGAGTCACATGCACATCCTAGTGGCTGGCAAGTAGCTTCTGTGCAGTTAACAGGGCTACGTCTACACCAGCCTGCAGCACATCTTCCATGGCATTAACGGAGATAGTGCAAAATCCAATATCTTCCCTAGTGTGAAGTAACACAGGCAAGATCTTATATTTCTGTTGTCAGTTTTCACCCTCATACCCGAGGGGTGTTTGGCCGCAGCATTTTTAGCTGTACCACGGACCCCAGGGTTCGGTTGCTCCCTATTTTTTAATAAATTTGTTGCAACCGTTCCCTTAACACCGACTTTCGCCAAAGTCGGGTCTCGTTTGCCGAAACCCGACCATAGTGTGCAGTCAGCCATGAGGTCGTCGACCCCACCGCCCAAGTTGATTTTCCCATAATGCTTTCAGGTGCCTTTTCAGCCAATGAGCAAGGACGTACACTGTGGGCAAAGAGATGACATGTGCAGCATCCACCACCATCTTAGAGAAGGGCATTGCAGTGATTGGCTTGCTTTGGGGGGCGTCATAGTGTCTATAAAAGCCGGAGACGGACGGCATGGGGGACACTTTATGATGTGGTTATATACACGGATATTGATTCTGATAAACAATGGCGGGTATGGTTAAGGTACTAAGTTTTAACGTACGTGGTTTGGCAGACTGTAAGAGATGGGCCACTATTCTCCAAAATATTATGGCTCAAGGGCCCTCCATTATCTGCCTTATGAAAACACACCTGACGAGGGATAAAATTGTTTTTTTTGTGAACAAATGGGTTCAAAGAGCATACCATTCTACCTATTCGGCATATGCAAGGGTGGTTTCTATCTTGGTACATGCTGGGACTCCGTTTGAGGAAGTTGAGATTAAAATAGATAATGACGGGCAATACATCTTTCTAGTCTGCAGACTTTATGGCAAATTATATTGCATGGTGGCAGTGCATTTTCCATATACTGGGATGAAACTGCAAGAGATTATAAAGCTCACAAGGCATTGGACAGGGATTCTTGTGTTGCTGATTGGAGATGTTAACAATATAATGAATAAAACTTGGGATAAAACTAGTAAGCAACCGGGAAGAAATGACGGAGAGGAGGAGACACACTTTGCTAAGTGTTATGTTTTGGTAGCTGAGGAGAAATTTCAAAAAATAGCCAAAGTAGTAATACACCAGAGAGGCTGGAAATTATTGGATTGCAGTACCCTAAACTAACCGTCAAACTAGAAGTAGCCGTGGAGCGTACCTACGGTGATCCTAGACGCCTCGTCACAGCCGGAGAGATAACTACACCTAAAGGCAGAAAGATGAAAGCTATCTGCCCCGGAGCAGAATCCTCAAAGAAATAGGAAGCCCCCAAACATGTAATGGCGGTTAGACAAGAAGAAAACACGGACACAGACAAAAAATAGAATGAGCAAACGCTGGGGCCCAATCTGTCTAGATAGAAAAGTATAGGAAAGAATTCTGACTGCAACCCAAAAAAACCCTGACAAAAATACCAACACTTCTGATTATCAAAAAACCTGAGACCACATGATCTCTACCACCTAAATCAGATCTCTAGTGTAACACACAGCAACTCAGCAAATAAAAAGTGACAAAGGAACAAAGCAAAAGTGCAAACACAAAATGAGCACAATTGCAGCGCCAGACCCCAAAAGGGGACCAGGCTGTAGTTCACTGCAACAAACCAGCAGTGAAAATCCAACAGAGGAAAAAAAACAGCAAAACACTTATCTGAATAAGAGCAGGAAAGCAAGCTGTGCTCCAAGCAAGACCAGGAGGAACAATTGATTACCGGCAAGGCTGATGGGAACTCAGGTCACTTATATCATACCATTCAGAGCCAGCTGAAGGCCATTCAGTAATTAGTTCATTACCCTCAGCAACCACCGGAGAGAGCCCCAGCTCAGAAGTCGCCTCCAGATTATTCACAACAGCTAAGTATGTGTCAGAGGTGGGCCTGATAGATTTGTGGAGAGTGAGACATATGGGGGTGAGAGCATGCTCATGCTACTCTTCGACGCATGGCTCTATGACTAGAATAGACTTAGCCTTGGGAAATGGGATGGTTGACCAAAACATTATGCATATTGAATATCTACCTAGGATACTCTCTGATCATTGTCCTTTGTTGGTGGAGCTGAGGTCCGGTATATGTGGTGGCGGTGGACGGAAAGAGTGGAAAATTCACCCGGTGTGGTTGGAAACGGTGGATATTCAGAAAATAGCAGGAGAAGTGGAATAATTCTTCCAGAATAATGTGGGGAGAACAGTCATAGGAACTGTGTGGGACACAATGAAGGCCTATGTTATGGGTTTACTGATCCGGGATATCTCCAGATGTAAAAATCAGAACAGAATGGAGGAAAGAGAGGCATTGGCTGCGCTGAAGAGGGCAGAGTGTTATGATTTGGTAGCTGAGGAGAGCAGGCAAAAAAGAATTACACCAGAGAGGTTGGAATCTATGGAATTGCAGTACCCTGACTAACCACCACAACTAAAGGCAGCCGTGGAGCGTACCTACGTTGGTCCTAGACGCCTCGTCACAGCCTGAGAAGCTAACTACACCTAAAGACAGAAAGAGGAAAACTATCTGCCCCGGAGCAGATCCCCAAAGAACATAGAAAGCCCCCAAACATATAATGGCGGTTAGACAAGGGAAATACAGACACAGACAGAAAATAGTATGAGCAAACATTGGGGCCCAAACTTCCTAAATAGAAAAGGAAAGGAAGGACACTTACTGCAATCCTAAAAAACCCTGAAAAGTACCAACACTACTAATTACAAAAAACACCTGAGATCACACGACCTCTACCACCTAAATTAGTTCTCTGGTGTAACAAAACTAAACAGCAGCCACTGAAAAAACTGGAAAAGGCAAATGAACAAACAACAGTGGCTGAACTAAACTGAGAGGAGCACAAGCCCCCGGAGGGGACCCGGCAGACCCCCACAGAAGTGCAGGACAAAATGCAAAAAGCAAGCACAAAAAACTAAAAGAAGAAAATGTCTTATCTGTTAGCAGAAAATGCAGGCATGAAACAGCAAGCCACAAAGTGAACAGGAGTCAAGGATGAGACCAGAACAATTGATCACCGGCAACCCTGATGGGAGGGAACCTCCCTTATATAAGACCAGTCAGTAACACCTGATCGCCAATCTTCACAATCTTCATTGGATAGTTCAGTACTGTTTGTAACCACCAGAGGGAGCTTCTGCTCAGAATTCATTTCTAGCACATTCACAACAGTACCCCCCCCTTGAGGAGGGGTCACCGAACCCTCATTTGAGCAACCAGGTCGGTCAGGATGAGCTCTGTGATACGCACAGATGAGTCTCCTAGCATGGATGTCCGAAGCAAACACCCAAGAATTGTCCTCCTGACCATAACCTCTCCACTTAACCAAATACTGGAGTTTCCGTCTAGAAAAACGAGAATTCAATATTTTCTCAACCACATACTCCAGATTGCCCTCAACCAAAACAGGGTCAGGAGGCACAGCCATAGGAACCACTGGCTCGACAAACCTCTTCAATAAGGACTTTTGGAACACGTTATGGATCTTAAATGTCCCTGGAAGAAGTAAACGAAAGGAAACAGGATTAAGAATCTCCATGATCTTATAAGGTCCAATGAACCTAGGCTTAAACTTAGGAGATGCAACTCTCATAGGGATATTTCTCGAGGACAACCAGATCAAGCCCCCCACTTTAAACCGAGGACCATCAGTCCTATGCCGGTTGGCAAACCGCTGGGCCCTCTCCTGAGAGAGGGACATCCTCTCCACTACCTGGTCCCAAATCTGCTGCATACGCTCCACAACAGAGTCAACACCTGGACAGACAGAAGCCTCCATCTGTCCTGAAGAAAATCGAGGGTGAAACCCAAAATTGCAGAAAAATGGAGACATCAAAGTGGCAGAGCTAGTCCTATTATTAAGAGCAAACTCAGCCAAAGGCAAAAAAGAGACCCAGTCATCCTGATCAGCAGACACAAAGCATCTCAGATAAGTCTCCAATGTCTGGTTTGTTCTCTCAGTTTGTCCATTGGTCTGAGGATGAAAAGCCGAGGAGAAAGACAACTGAACACCAAGTTTAGAATAAAAAGTCCTCCAAAATCTGGAAACAAACTGGACTCCTCTGTCAGACACAATGTTCTCAGGAATGCCGTGTAACTGAACCACGTGCTGAAGGAACAAAGGCACCAATTCAGAGGAGGAAGGCAACTTAGGTAATGGCACAAGATGTATCATTTTGGAAAACCTATCACAAATCACCCAGATAACGGTCATTCTCTGAGAAACAGGGAGGTCGGAAATGAAATCCATAGAGATATGGGTCCATGGTCTCTTGGGCACAGGCAATGGCATCAACAAACCACTAGAGCGAGAGCAAGGCTTGGAGCGAGAGCAAGTCCCGCAGGACTGCACAAATTCCCTGACGTCACGAGTAGTGTTGAGCATTCCGATACCGCAAGTATCGGGTATCGGCCGATATTCGCTGTATCGGAATTCCGATACTTAGTTCCGATATTTTTCATATATCGTATACCGGAATCGGAAGTTCCCATAATTCTTTGAGAGGCAATGTGATTTTAGTCAGCCAATGAGGAATCTTATGAAGTGTGGGCACATCCTGTAATGCTGCGGTCATCTTAACTAATGGCATGGCTGTGATTGGCTGCTGAAATGATGTCAGAATGCACTATAAAAGGCGCCGCCTCCATTTTAGCGTCACTGTGCTGTGAACTCAGTTAGGGACAGAACGCTGCTGTGCTGACTCTGAGGGACAGTTAGACATTGCGATTTTGTGTACTCTACTGTGCTTTAGGCAGGCTAGTTTACCAACCGCTGTGTAAAGCTTCCTTTTGCCAGTGTTGTTTTAACAGCTCTGTGCAAGGTGTGTGTGAGAGTGAAGGTGACGCTGCAGTTTGCTCTGCATCCACCGCTGTTTGTAGGCATCTGCAAGTGTCACTCACTGACTCTTTTTTTTATTTGATTTTGTGGAATTGGTGCAGCTCCATTATATTTGCAAAAAATCTAATCTATTAGTGTGACGCGCTTCCATCCGTATACAATACATTGGTTGCAAACACTATAGAAGTAGACAAAGGGGCCTTTCACAGCTACTGAACAGTTGTGTTTCAGTGTTCACTGTAGTCTGTGAGCTTTTCATTTTTTGAGTGCAGATCACGCTCCAGTTAGTTCTTCAACTACTGCTGGTTGTAGTCTGCTGAGCGTGTGTCACTGCCTCATCCTTCACATTTTTCTCTAATTGGTGCTGCTCCATTATATTTGAAAAAAATCTAATCTATTAGTGTGACGTGCTTCCATCCGTATACAATACAGTGGTTGCAAACACTATAGAAGTAGACAAAGGGGCCTTTCACAGCTACTGAACAGTTGTGTTTCAGTGTTCACTGTAGTCTTGAGCTTTTCATTTTTTGAGTGCAGATCACGCTCCAGTTAGTTCTTCAACTACTGCTGGTTGTAGTCTGCTGAGCGTGTGTCACTGCCTCATCCTTCACATTTTTCTCTAATTGGTGCTGCTCCATTATATTTGAAAAAAATCTAATCTATTAGTGTGACGCGCTTCCATCCGTATACAATACAGTGGTTGCAAACACTATAGAAGTAGACAAAGGGGCCTTTCACAGCTACTGAACAGTTGTGTTTCAGTGTTCACTGTAGTCTGTGAGCTTTTCATTTTTTGAGTGCAGATCACGCTCCAGTTAGTTCTTCAACTACTGCTGGTTGTAGTCTGCTGAGCGTGTGTCACTGCCTCATCCTTCACATTTTTCTCTAATTGGTGCTGCTCCATTATATTTGAAAAAAATCTAATCTATTAGTGTGACGCGTTTCCATCCGTATACAATACAGTGGTTGCAAACACTATAGAAGTAGACAAAGGGGCCTTTCACAGCTACTGAACAGTTGTGTTTCAGTGTTCACTGTAGTCTGTGAGCTTTTCATCATTTTTTGAGTGCAGATCACGCTCCAGTTAGTTCTTCAACTACTGCTGGTTGTAGTCTGCTGAGCGTGTGTCACTGCCTCATCCTTCACATTTTTCTCTAATTGGTGCTGCTCCATTATATTTGAAAAAAATCTAATCTATTAGTGTGACGCGCTTCCATCCGTATACAATACAGTGGTTTGCAAACACTATAGAAGTAGACAAAGGGGCCTTTCACAGCTACTGAACAGTTGTGTTTCAGTGTTCACTGTAGTCTGTGAGCTTTTCATCATTTTTTGAGTGCAGATCACGCTCCAGTTAGTTCTTCAACTACTGCTGGTTGTAGTCTGCTGAGCGTGTGTCACTGCCTCATCCTTCACATTTTTCTCTAATTGGTGCTGCTCCATTATATTTGAAAAAAATCTAATCTATTAGTGTGACGCGCTTCCATCCGTATACAATACAGTGGTTGCAAACACTATAGAAGTAGACAAAGGGGCCTTTCACAGCTACTGAACAGTTGTGTTTCAGTGTTCACTGTAGTCTGTGAGCTTTTCATTTTTTGAGTGCAGATCACGCTCCAGTTAGTTCTTCAACTACTGCTGGTTGTAGTCTGCTGAGCGTGTGTCACTGCCTCATCCTTCACATTTTTCTCTAATTGGTGCTGCTCCATTATATTTGAAAAAAATCTAATCTATTAGTGTGACGCGCTTCCATCCGTATACAATACATTGGTTGCAAACACTATAGAAGTACACAAAGGGGCCTTTCACAGCTACTGAACAGTTGTCTGCAGTGTTCACTGCAGTCTCTGAGGAATAACCACACTTAGGCCTTATAACTTTTCTGACTTTCTTTATCAATCTACCAAGATGAAGAAGGCAGGGAGTAAGGCACGTGGTCGTGGCCGGGGAGTTTCAGCAGAGAGAGGACGTGGGGATTCTGTGGCTGCTGCCGCACCCAGTGACACAGCATCCACCAGTTTTCCCCGTGAGCGTTCCTTTATGCGCACTTTTGTAGGAGCTCAGCGTACCCCTCTGCTGCGGAAGAACAAATTGAAGCCGTTGTTGGTTGGATGGCAGCCAATGCATCGACTTCAATTGCTTCCACCTCCTCTCAGGACCACAGCACTGTTGAACAACCATCTGTCTCTTCACCGCCTGCCAAATTGCCCAGGCAGTCAGAGAGTTCTGAACTGGAGCCAGCTGAGTCTCTGCTTCTGTTCTCAGAATCTGTTGGCTTGGAAACAGGGGCCCAGCCAAGCAGCATTCTGGAATGTGAAGAAGAGGCAGTATGCAGTGATGCGCAACAGCTGTGTCTCTCTGAATGTGAAGAGGCGGGTGAGCCAGTGCCGATGGTCAGCACACCGCAGAACGCATCTGATGATGATGAGACTCAGGTGCCATTTTCTGTTGAGCAAGGTGCTGGCCAGACCACCCAACAGCAGCAGGTGTTGGAAGAGGGTAGTGGAGATGATGAGGTCCAAGACCCAACATGGATTGAGGAACAGGAAGGTGGTGGTAGCAGCTCTGAGGAAGAGATTGCCCCAACGGTCCAAACAGTAAGGAGAGGTAGGCTGCAGACTCGGTTGCCTGTACCCTCCAGTTTGGCACCCGTTCGTAGCAGTTCTCTTCCAACAGCCAAACCGGGCGCTCCCAGGACTTGCACTGCGTGGTCCTTTTTTGACACACTTGCAGATGATATTTTCTATGTCAAATGCAAGCTGTGTAATCAAAAAGTTAAAAGAGGTAAAAATATCAGTAACCTCAATACCACAAATATGTGGAAACATGTACGGACAAAGCACGTAGCTGAGTTACAAAGACACACTGGAGATGTAGGCCAACCTACAGCAGCACCTACATCTTCAGCTCGTGTTGGAGCCTCTTCCTCCAGCTCACACACAGCTGGTTCGGCTTCCTCACAGGATCGCCATGGAAGAACCTCTGTAACTGTTGTCCAGAGACCCAGTGTTATTCCACCCACAGCTGCAAGTTCCCTGTCATCCTCACACTCCCAGGCCACAAAACAGCCATCGGTAGCACAGGCATGGGATAAAAGACGGCCATACTCGGCAAACCATCCACGAGCACAGGCTCTGAATGCTGGCATTGCAAAACTCCTGTCCCTTGAAATGCTGTCATTCAGGCTGGTGGAGACTGACAGTTTCCGTGACTTAATGTCATTGGCAGTCCCACAATACAATGTGCCCAGCCGATTTTATTTCAGCAGACAAGCCGTCCCTGGTCTGCAAAAGCATGTTGAGGGAAAAATTAAACATGCGCTACTAAACGCCGTCAGTAGCAAGGTCCACCTGACCACCGATGCGTGGACCAGTACCCATGGCCAGGGACGATACCTTTCCCTCACTGCCCATTGGGTCAATGTTGTGGAGCCGGGTACAGATCTTGCGAGTGGCGCTGTACGTGTTCTGCCAACTCCAAGGATTGCAGGAATCAAGTCTGTCCACATTGACTCCTCCTCCTACTCCAGTTCCTCAGAATCATCGCTGCAGGAGCCGTCACGGTCTACCTCCACATGGACCCGTGAACGCTTACCTGATGCGACCGATATGAGCACAGCCGTGGCCAAACGTCAACAGGCCGTCCTGAAATTAATTTACATGGGGAATCGAAGCCACACAGCGCAGGAGCTCTGGAATGCCATCAAGCAGGAGAGCGACGTGTGGTTTTTGCCAGCGAATCTCCAGCCAGGCTTGGTAGTGTGTGACAATGGCCGAAATCTGGTGGCAGCTCTGGCCTTGGCAACCCACTCACATACCATGTCTGGCACATGTGCTCAACTTGGTCGTGCAGAGTTTTTTGAGGGACTATCCGGATCTTGATGCACTGCTGCACAAGGTCCGCCTAGAGTGCGCTCACTTGCGACGTTCCAGCATGGCCAGATCGCGCATTGCAGCTCTGCAACGCAGATTTCGCCTTCCTGAACATCGCATCATATGTGACGTACCCACCAGGTGGAATTCCACGTTACATATGTTGGAGCGGTTGTGTGAGCAGCAGCCAGCAGTAATGGAGTATCAGCTGCATCAGGCGCAATCAACTCGCAATTTGCGTCGTTCACACTTCACCACTACTGAGTGGGCCTCTATGAAGGACATCTGCCACGTTTTGCGTGCGTTTGATGAGTCAACGCGGATGGCGAGTGCAGATGATGCACTAGTCAGCCTGACTGTCCCCCTTATCTGCCTGCTTCAAAAAACACTGCAAGCAATAAGGGATGAGGTTTTGGAAGAGGTGGAGGATGAGGATCACAAATTCCATCACCTTCTGGACAGTCAGCGCAACGTGGTTCCTCACAAAGGCTGGGCAGTGTTCACTTTGTGAGGAGGATGAGGAGAGTCAATGGAGGAGGAAGACATCGCTCCAGAGGGGTACACAACGCTCTAGTCAGTATGTAGAGCGAGGGTGGGTGATGCAGAGCAGTCAGAGATGACGCCTCTTGCAGGGGACAGCGTTTCTTGGCCAGTTGGGAGTCTGCAGCACATGGTTGATTTCATGCTGCAGTGCCTGAGAAACGACCGCCGCATCGCCCACATTCTCACCACGTCTGATTATTGGGTGTACACCCTCCTAGACCCTCGCTACCGGGACAACTTACAAAGCCTCATCACACCGTTGAACCGGGAGCGTAAAATGCGGGAGTACCAAGACATACTGGTGCAATCCATAATGTTCTCCATTCCAGCCGAGAGCACTGCTGCTGCTACTGCTTTACAAAGCAGCTCTGTGCGTCGAGGCAGTGGAGACAGCTCTGCAACAAGAGGGAGCACAAGCAGCGCCTCTGCACAGGGCAAGACCAGTATGTTCCAAATGTGGCGAAGTTTTGTGGCAGCGCCACCAATGTCTACACCATCCGAGACGGCTCCAGTCAGCAGGAGGCAACGTTTCCGTAAGATGGTGACAGACTACATGTCTTTCCCTCTCAGTGTACTCCCAGATGGCTCTTCCCCATTCAAGTTTTGGGTCTCTAAGCTGGATACATGGCCAGAGCTTAGCCAGTATGCATTGGAGGTGCTGGCTTGCCCTGCTGCCAGTGTATTATCGGAGCGCGTCTTTAGTGCCGCAGGTGGTGTACTAACAGACCGTCGCATGCGACTATCCTCCGATAATGTAGACCGGCTTACTTTTCTGAAAATGAACAAGGCATGGATCTCGCCAGAATTTGTCTGTCCGTTTTCAGATTAAATAACTGGTTCGCAACGTTATCCATGTCTCCTGTTCCCTACACATGCACAGAAAAACCCATGTCGAACATGCTCCAAATAGGGAAGAGCCGTCACCCTGATTGTTATGCTTAAAACAGGAAATTGTGAAGTTTTCCAGCCTAGAATGATAAATTTTTATGACAAATATGGACAAATAATAATTTGTCATCACAGCGCATATCTGCACATGTCTATTAAAAATGGTAACAAAAACTAAAACATAGTCTTCACTTTTTGAAATTAATGCATAAAAGTACATTTCATACTTATCAATTAATGCTTTTTAAGGAACTTTATCTGTACCTGTAAGATAATGCAGTCAATGGATTACAAATCATAAAATCCTCATCATCATCATCACGATTTTTATTTATGACAGACATTATAAAATACACATACTGATGCCAACTGTAACTTCACACACCATATATGAAATGGCCAGCATCTAAACCTGGTAATAATGTGCAATAATAAAT
Source organism: Oophaga sylvatica (assembly GCA_033576555.1). Lineage (NCBI taxonomy): Eukaryota > Metazoa > Chordata > Amphibia > Anura > Dendrobatidae > Oophaga > Oophaga sylvatica. The sequence goes on from JARQOD010000006.1 coordinate 138,924,388, forward strand.
TATTACATCTATAAAGTGCATCATGCATACTGACAATAGGTAGTACTAGTTATACCTGCAAGTGCTGTTGAAACAACCACAACAGATATAAATTAATAATGGTATATAGGTATCACAGTGCATAGTTACTCATGGACAATGTCGATGTAATACTGTACCTCAATAAAGTCAGCGTGAACCATTATGCTTGTTAGTCTTGTAGATTGTTAAAGAGGAACGGTCTTTTTTTTGTTAGTCATAGGTGGAGTATTAGACAGTAAATGATTACTGCTGTTGTATTTTTGGCGTCCCTAGGGCGCAATAACGCTGCGTAACGTCACATTTTATAGAGTCATCTAATTGAACCACGCTACCCTACCCTAAGCGTGACAGTAGGAAGGTAGTGTGACGGATAAAGCCTTGCGCAACCAACATGCTTTTACCCTCTTCAACACTGTCCAAGCAAAAAATGCATGATTGAAGCCGCAGACTTTATTGACGTACAGTATAACATCGCCATTAACCCATCAGAGGCTGTCCACTGTCTGATACAGACATAGAATATACCTTTGCTATCCGTAGCCTTTCTTTCACCTACACTTGCAGGCACACACTTAAATTGTGACAATGCATTATGTTTTTTTAAATGGTTATTTTTATCGTACATTATTGTGTCATCACATTGATGAGTCCATGCTGGACATGTCATACATGCTGTACAAAGTAACGATTTTATTAACTTAAATAATTGAAATGTCTGTGACTGTCACATCTAAATTGCAATGATGATGATGATGAGTGACTATTACAAAATCCATTGTCTTCACTATGTTATGGTTTAACATAGCGTTCCTTAAGCATTATTCATAAATACAAAAATGGACTTTTATTCTTAAATTTACAACACTATATTTTGTAACCAATTTTTGAGTGGTTGTTGTTCCATTTCTTGTTGGCATGTGCATATATGCGTTTATATTTGCAGTGTATTTATTTTTATTATTGAAGTTAGGAAACATGTGTATCTTCGTACCGTGTTAGCCATTAGATAGAAAAAATATTTACACTTGAGAGTCCACAGTGGTTGATACCTTTGAATGGATAACTGAAAAGATGGTAACAAATTGCAAGCTTTCGAGGCTACTCACGTCTCTTCATCAGGCAAAGACTAAAACAAAAAATGAAGCATCACATATTTCTATACACAACAGGACACAGGAATAGTGCAATAGGTAAGACAAGTAAGTGATGTGTAGCAGAACTGTCATTATCACAGAGGGATGAACATAAATATTGGAACAGTTCCTAGATAAGGATAGAAAGTTTTATTGCCCTCTGATTGGGGTCTGGTTTTGTGTTTTAATGCCCCTGGAAGGGCAGAGACGCAGATTCCTTAATTGATATAGAAAGACATAAATCCGTGTGATCTATTCATTCCATCCCCTAGCAGTGTCAAAGTCATGATGAGCTTATATTCTGAAACCTTTGTATCTTTGTCATATTTGAAGTTATATTTTAATACCAGTAATTCCATATCCATCATGCTATGACCGGGCATACAAAAGTGTTTTGCCACAGGTAAATCCATTATTTTTTGTCTTATCGTGTGGCGCTGATAATTCATCCTTGTTCTCATTTTTTGGCTGGTCTACCCTCACTTGTCCTCCCTCACTTGTCTTACCTATTCCTGTGTCCTGTTGTGTGTACAAATATGTGATTCTTCCATTTTTTTTTTAGTCTTAGCCTGATGAAGAGACCTGAGTAGTCTCGAAAGCTTTGAATTTGTTACCATATTTTCAGTTAGCCATTAAACGGTATCAACCACAGAGGACTCTCAAGTATAAATATTTTTCTATTCTTGGAATTGAAATTCATCATTTTATTGTCCTAGTAAAACTTCATTTATTCTTGTTTGAAGTACATACATTTGCAATGGACACGTAACAAGGCAATAAGTCAATATTTTGTGCCTACACCCTCCTTGACCCGGGCTTCAACAGCGCCAGTTGCTGCTCAGAAGTGTTAGATGCACAGATGAAAACAATCGCTGATGTGTTTGTGGGGTTCAGTAACGCCTGCTGTTCCCCTGCTGTGTGTCTGGCAAAAATTACTGCTGCTAACTACAACTTCAACTTCAAACGTCTCATACTAGGCCTCTGCCTACACCCCTCCTTGACCCTGGGCTTCAACAGCGCCAGTTGCTGCTCAGAAGTGTTAGATGCACAGATGAAAACAATCACTGATGTGTTTGTGGGGTTCAGTAACGCCTGCTGTTCCCCTGCTGTGTGTCTGGCAAAAATTACTGCTGCTAACTACAACTTCAACTTCAAACGTCTCATACTAGGCCTCTGCCTACACCCTCCTTGACCCTGGGCTTCAACAGCGCCAGTTGCTGCTTCAGAAGTGTTAGATGCACAGATGAAAACAATCGCTGATGTGTTTGTGGGGTTCAGTAACGCCTGCTGTTCCCCTGCTGTGTGTCTGGCAAAAATTACTGCTGCTAACTACAACTTCAACTTCAAACGTCTCATACTATGCCTCTGCCTACACCCTCCTTGACCCTGGGCTCAAACAGCGCCAGTTGCTGCTCAGAAGTGTTAGATGCACAGATGAAAACAATCGCTGATGTGTTTGTGGGGTTCAGTAACGCCTGCTGTTCCCCTGCTGTGTGTCCTGGCAAAAATTACTGCTGCTAACTACAACTTCAACTTCAAACGTCTCATACTATGCCTCTGCTACACCCTCCTTGACCTGGGCATCAACAGCGCCAGTTGCTGCTCAGAAGTGTTAGATGCACAGATAAAACAATCGCTGATGTGTTTTGTGGGTTCAGTAACGCCTGCTGTTCCCTGCGTGTGTCTGGCAAAAATTACTGCTGCTAACTACAACTTCAACTTCAAACGTCTCATACTATGCCTCTGCCTACACCCTCCTTGACCTGGCTTCAACAGCGCCAGTTGCTGCTCAGAAGTGTTAGATGCACAGATGAAAACAATCGCTGATGTGTTTAGGGGTTCAGTAACGCCTGCTGTTCCCCTGCTGTGTGTCCTGGCAAAAATTACTGCTGCTAACTACAACTTCAACTTCAAACGTCTCATACTAGGCCTCTGCCTACACCCTCCTTGACCCTGGGCTTCAACAGCGCCAGTTGCTGCTCAGAAGTGTTAGATGCACAGATGAAAACAATTCGCTGATGTGTTTGTGGTGTTCAGTAACCCTGCTGTTCCCCTGCTGTGTGTCTGGCAAAAATTACTGCTGCTAACTACAACTCAACTTCAAACGTCTCATACTATGCCTCTGCCTACACCCTCCTTGACCCTGGGCTTCAACAGCGCCAGTTTGCTGCTCAGAAGTGTTAGATGCACAGATGAAAACAATCGCTGATGTGTTTGTGGGGTTCAGTAACGCCTGCTGTTCCCCGCTGTGGTCCGGCAAAAATTACTGCTAGCTACCTAATCATGGTGAAAAAAACCTGACATCTCAAAGTGTCTAGTGCTACACATAGATATGAGGCTACACCCTGATTTCTAAGCTGTAAACATTTGAAACGTCAACTTTCAAACCATAAAATGATTAGTCTTTGTCCACAAAACTGTAACAAAATAAATGTGACATATTATTACAGATATGCACATGTCGAAAACAAATGCAAACACAAAATCCTACTTATGCTATAGGATACTGATGGTCAACCTTGTCACTCCATAGCTTAGACAAATCCAACTCACATCATGATGACTCCAATGCTGCAATTTGGAAGTGCATAATGTGGGTTGAACTTTGACAACTGCGCAGTGCGAAGGTTATACTTCAGTGTTCTTGCCTTTGAAATAAAAGCATACAAGTTAATATAAAATCCAATGTTTGATTAAGGGACGTGAGTACACGTGTAATATTGTGCAAACAATGCAATGTAGGAAATCCTCTTCAACATTACTTAATTGGTCTTTTAAAAAATAATATTTGATTAGAAAGTTAACAGCCCATATCATAAAGGTCCTTCATGTAAACATGATAATCGCTTACAAAAATCAATGCCATTACCTTGGTAAAGTCAATAGTGCATAGTCACAATAGCAAAATATATACCTGTAAGTGGTGCTGAAAGAACGACAACTGATAGAATACGTGAATGATATAATTTTATCAGACTGAATAGCGACATCTGTACAATGTCGATATAATACTGTACCTTAACAAAACAGCTGTGTCACACCTCACACTCGTTTTTCTTGTAGCTTGTTATGTAATAGGGCACATGCGTGTATGTTTTCATCATAGGTGCATTTTACTGAGTAAAGCAGTCATGACAACGCCTTTGTGTTTGTCGGTACACTTGCGATGATGAACGATGCGCACCGTAAATGTTAGTCTGCGTCATAAAACGTACAGACGCTCCAATACCCAACGCGTCACAGCAGAAGCCAGTCTGTGCATCCAAACAGAGGCGCAACCATACATGCACGTAACCTTTTATAAAAGCTAGATAAAAAAAAGGATGTAGTAGTAACGCACACTTATTGAGGTACAGTATTACATCGCCATTCACCATCTGTGGCTATGCAGTCTCATCTAATATACCTTATCTATCCATGTCATGCTTGCAAGTCCACAGTCAGGCATAAATATCTGTTTTCACTCTGCACATGCACTTTTTAAATTTTCGTTTTGTTAATATAAATGATTGGCACATAATAATCAGTATTACATATGGAAATTTTAAGATATTTTTTAAAAAAATTGTAGTTATATTATTCACCAAATGTAAAGTTTTGTGAATGTCAAAGAAAACTTGTAATGCTGATTATGTTTTTAAGTCAGCCATTCATTGTCTACACAATAAAAATGGTGTTACATACTGTTACTTACCCATCATTAATGGATTCTGAGTGTACTTGTATGCTTTTTTTTAAACCGTATAGCAGATTATTTAACCTATTTTAATTGTGGTTTGCATTGCTTTTCAACATGTTAATGTATGCGTTTTTTGTTTGTAAATTTTTAAATTTACATATATTTTTTTAAGTTAATTTAACCTCTTATGGTACAAAGTTTTTATTTCTCTTGTTTTGGGTATAGACATTTTTAATTGACACGTAACAAGGGAAAATACTTGATATAGTATTTAAACATCCTCCTTGAAGCTGGGCTAAAAACACCGCCATTGTACCGGAATTTCTTTTTAGCACAGCTTACACTTGCTCCTGTGTTAAATGGGGTCATAATGTCAGCTGTTCCCTTCCCCGTGTGAACGGCAAAAAGTCCTGCTGCCTCACCCTGTTCTCTTCTCATCCCTGGGCTACAACACCGCCAGTTGTTGCTCGAAGTGCTGTTAGCAGAGTGAACACTTGCTCCTGTTTACTGGGGTTCAGTAATGTCAGCTGTTCCCCTGCTGTGTGAACGGCAAAAAGTCCTGCTGCCTCCACCCTGTCTCTTCTCATCCCTGGGCTACAACACCGCCAGTTGTTGCTCGGAAGTGCTGTTAGCACAGTGAACACTTGCTCCTGTGTTACTGGGGTTCAGTAATGTCAGCTGTTCCCCTGCTGTGTGAACGGCAAAAAGTCCTGCTGCCTCCACCATGTTCTCTTCTCATCCCTGGGCTACAACACCGCCAGTTGTAGCTCAGAAGTGCTGTTAGCACAGTGAACACTTGCTCCTGTGTTACTGGGGTTCAGTAATGTCAGCTGTTCCCCTGCTGTGTGAACGGCAAAAAGTCCTGCTGCCTCCACCCTGTTCTCTTCTCATCCCTGGCTACAACACCGCCAGTTTTGCTCGGAAGTGCTGTTAGCACAGTCTACACTTGCTCCTGTGTTACTGGGGTTCAGTAATGTCAGCTGTTCCCCTGCTGTGTGAACGGCAAAAAGTCCTGCTGCCTCCACCCTGTTCTCTTCTCATCCCTGGGCTACAACACCGCCAGTTGTTGAACGGAAGTGCTGTTCGCACAGTGAACACTTGCTCCTGTGTTACTGGGGTTCAGTAATGTCAGCTGTTCCCCTGCTGTGTGAACGGCAAAAAGTCCTGCTGCCTCCACCATGTTCTCTTCTCATCCCTGGGCTACAACACCGCCAGTTGTAGCTCGGAAGTGCTGTTAGCACAGTCTACACTTGCTCCTGTGTTACTGGGGTTCAGTAATGTCAGCTGTTCCCCTGCTGTGTGAACGGCAAAAAGTCCTGCTGCCTCCACCCTGTTCTCTTCTCATCCCTGGGCTACAACACCGCCAGTTGTTGCTCGGAAGTGCTGTTAGCACAGTGAACACTTGCTCCTGTGTTACTGGGGTTCAGTAATGTCAGCTGTTCCCCTGCTGTGTGAACGGCAAAAAGTCCTGCTGCCTCCACCATGTTCTCTTCTCATCCCTGGGCTACAACACCGCCAGTTGTAGCTCGGAAGTGCTGTTAGCACAGTCTACACTTGCTCCTGTGTTACTGGGGTTCAGTAATGTCAGCTGTTCCCCTGCTGTGTGAACGGCAAAAAGTCCTGCTGCCTCCACCCTGTTCTCTTCTCATCCCTGGGCTACAACACCGCCAGTTGTAGCTCGGAAGTGCTGTTAGCACAGTCTACACTTGCTCCTGTGTTACTGGGGTTCAGTAATGTCAGCTGTTCCCCTGCTGTGTGAACGGCAAAAAGTCCTGCTGCCTCCACCATGTTCTCTTCTCATCCCTGGGCTACAACACCGCCAGTTGTAGCTCGGAAGTGCTGTTAGCACAGTCTACACTTGCTCCTGTGTTATTGGGGTTCAGTAATGTCACTGTTCCCCTGCTGTGTGAACGGCAAAAAGTCCTGCTGCCTCCACCATGTTCTCTTCTCATCCCTGGGCTACAACACCGCCAGTTGTAGCTCGGAAGTGCTGTTAGCACAGTGAACACTTGCTCCTGTGTTACTGGGGTTCAGTAATGTCAGCTGTTCCCCTGCTGTGTGAACGGCAAAAAGTCCTGCTGCCTCCACCATGTTCTCTTCTCATCCCTGGGCTACAACACCGCCAGTTGTAGCTCGGAAGTGCTGTTAGCACAGTCTACACTTGCTCCTGTGTTACTGGGTTCAGTAATGTCAGCTGTTCCCCTGCTGTGTGAACGGCAAAAAGTCCTGCTGCCTCCACCCTGTTTTCTTCTCATCCCTGGGCTACAACACCGCCAGTTGTAGCTCGGAAGTGCTGTTAGCACAGTCTACACTTGCTCCTGTGTTACTGGGGTTCAGTAATATCAGCTGTTCCCCTGCTGTGTGAACGGCAAAAATTCCTGCTGCCTCCACCATGTTCTCTTCTCATCCCTGGGCTACAACACCGCCAGTTGTTGCTCGAAGTGTCATTGGCACGGGTACTCACTCCTGCCCAGACTGGTTACAGCACGCCATCTGTTTCCTCTCAGTGTAAACGTCACTTAGCCTCCAATAAGTTGTCCTGTCGTGTTGCGGTCGGGTTAGCCGACTCTATGGTGCTTGGAGTTTAGGTGCTTCCTATGTGTGCTGCGGGATATGCAAATAAAGGCTGTTTCCGTTTGTGACAATAGGACAATCACCCACTGTAGTACTGTGGGATTCGGTAACTGCGGCCGGCTCGCGGCCTGTCATCTTAAATTTCCATGGGTACCTTCTGCTACCCGTCCGGTTCCAGTACCGTCAGCTGGTTCTCCGCAGTGCCTTTGGCCTAGGTGCCTCCATCTCGGTATCTGAGTTCCAGCAACGTCTGCTGGTCCTTGGTAGTGCTTTGGAGCACAGGTACCTCCTGCTTAGTAACCGTGTCCCAGTAACGTCAGCTGGTCCTCGGTTGTGCCATTGGCTCTTTTCCTTCTGCTGCCCCTCCGGGTTCCAGCACAGTCAGCTGGTCCTCGTTACTTGCATTGGCTCTTGTACCTTCTGCTACCCGTCCGGGTTCCAGTACCGTCAGCTGGTTCTCCGCAGTGCCTTTGGCCTAGGTGCCTCCATCTCGGTATCCGAGTTCCAGCAACGTCTGCTGGTCCTTGGTAGTGCTTTGGAGCACAGGTACCTCCTGCTTAGTAACCGTGTCCCAGTAACGTCAGCTGGTCCTCGGTTGTGCCATTGGCTCTTTTCCTTCTGCTGCCCCTCCGGGTTCCAGCACAGTCAGCTGGTCCTCGTTACTTGCATTGGCTCTTGTACCTTCTGCTACCCGTCCGGGTTCCAGTACCGTCAGCTGGTTCTCCGCAGTGCGTTTTGGCCTAGGTGCCTCCATCTCGGTATCCGAGTTCCAGCAACATCTGCTGGTCCTTGGTAGTGCTTTGGAGCACAGGTACCTCCTGCTTAGTAACCGTGTCCCAGTAACGTCAGCTGGTCCTCGTTGTGCCATTGGCTCTTTTCCTTCTGCTGCCCCTCCGGGTTCCAGCACAGTCAGCTGGTCCTCGTTACTTGCATTGACTCTTGTACCTTCTGCTACATTTACAAATTGAAGATTTTTTCAATGCTTTTTTGGGTAATCACTCTGGATCTCCAACAATGAAGACGACGACCCTGATGACCACCCCGAAGAAGATGACGACCACAAGGACGACGAGCATCAAGCCAACCAGCCTAAACACCATCACAAAGAAGAAATAAAAGATTACCAAACAGGACTAAGAAGGTTAAGACAAACTGCAAGATACAGAACAAGAGACTTAAGAACAATAAGCAGAAGATCAAAAAGCAGAAGAACATGAAGTATAAGACCAAAATGAAGAGCAAAATATATGCTCTAAATTCTAAGCAGAAGAAGACTAAGCAGTGTATGGGGGTGAGTCCGTTCCTCCTCGTGGTGCCCCTGGAAAATGCCTGCTGCTGCAGGCTAAACTGAACACGGACAAATACTGTTGTAATTTAAATCTTTTGTGACAGCAAGAACGGAAGGATGAAAAAGTCATACTTTGACAAATTACAAGTACAGGATTCTCTGTCACAAATAAGAATATGATGAAGAAGATGAAGTACAATATGAATAAGAATAATAGTTTAATAAGAAGAATATGAGTAATGTTAACAAAAAGATGAATAGCAAGAAGTTTAAGAAGAAGATAAAGAAGGTGAAGATGATGAATAATTTGATGAAAAAGATGATGCTGCTGAAGATTATGAAGGAGAAAGTGTGTGAAAAGTTAAAAAGGTGAAGAGCATGGAAGTTGTGAAATATACATATTTGCCAAAATAGAAAAAACGTTAACAACATTGTCAATTTATTCGTCAATCCGAACATCTTTAAAAAAAAAAAATATATATATGCTATTCCATTTGATTGGGTTAAACATCTATGCCTTTAATGTCTCCTCAACCTTCCCCAATACATTCTACATTACTCTTTGTTGTTTTCCTTCATGTACAATTAACCAACAAGGCAAGAATGGGTTTTTTTTAATTCCGATATTTTGTTCCCATAGACTTACATGGGACTTACGGTATCGGTATCGGGTATCGCCGATATTTTAATGGTATCGGCGATACCATTCCGATTCCGATACTTTTGGATATCGGAAAGTATCGCTCAACCCTAGTCACGAGACAAAGTAGGCCACCAAAAGGACCGACTAACTAAGTCTCTGGTACCAAAAATTCCGGGATGACCGGCCAACGCGGAACAATGAATCTCAGACATCACACTCTTTTTCCACCGGTCTGGGACAAACAATTTCCCAATAGGGCAGCGCTCGGGTTTATCCTCCTGACACCCTTCCAGAGCCAGTCTCAAATTGGGGAGATGGCGGAAAGAACTACACCCTCTTTCAAAATAACAGCATTATCAGATAACTCAGGAGAGTCCGCAAGGAAACTCCTCGAGAGGGCATCCGCCTTAACATTCTTAGTGCCAGGAAGAAAGGAAACCACAAAATTAAAACGTGTGAAAAACAAGGCCCACCTGGCCTGTCTAGGATTAAGTTGCTTGGCTGATTCCAGATAAACCAGATTCTTATGGTCCGTGAGGACCACCACCTGATGTTTGGCTCCCTCCAGCCAATGTCTCCACTCTTCAAAAGCCCACTTCATGGCCAATAACTCCCGATTACCCACGTCATAATTACGTTCAGTTGGAGAAAATTTTCGAGAGAAAAAGGCACAAGGGTTACTTTTAGAGGTCTCTGGTTCTCTTTGGGACAAAACGGCACCTGCCCCAATTTCAGAGGCATCAACCTCCACCTGAAATGGCAGAGAAACATCAGGCTGCCGTAGAACAGGAGCAGAAGTGAATCTCTGCTTAAGTTCCTGAAACGCAGAGACTGCCTCAGGAGGCCAATTCGCCACATCAGAACCCTTTTTGGTCAAATCAGTCAATGGTTTAACAATAGAGAAATTACCAATAAATTTACGATAAAAATTGGCAAAACCCAAGAATCTTTGAAGAGCCTTTAATGAAGTAGGTTGGACCCAATCACAGATGGCCTGAACCTTGACCGGGTCCATTTCAATAACAGATGGGACAAAATGAATCCCAGAAATGAGATCCTCTGTACGCCAAAAAGACACTTTGATCCCTTCACATACAGAGCATTCTCTCTCAAAATCTGGAACACAGTCCGAACATGTTTCACATGAGAGTCCCAGTCATTGGAAAAAATCAAGATATCATCCAAATAAACAATCAGAAATTTATCCACAAAATCCCTGAAAATGTCATTCATGAAGGACTGGAAGACAGAAGGAGCATTAGTGAGCCCAAAGGGCATCACTAGGTACTCAAAATGCCCCTCTGGGGTATTAAATGCCGTCTTCCATTCATCCCCGTGCTTAATGCGAATAAGGTTATATGCCCCCCTGAGGTCAAGCTTGGTAAACCAAGTAGCACTTTTCACCCTGGAAAACAGGTCAGAAATCAAGGGTAACGGATATTGATATTTCACAGTGATATTGTTCAAGAGACGATAATCAATACACGGCCTTAATGAACCATCCTTTTTGGCCACAAAGAAAAAACCGGCACCCAAGGGTGAAGAGGATGGTCTCATATGACCCTTCTCCAATGACTCCTTGATATAAGACCGCATAGCATCATGTTCAGGTACAGACAAGTTAAAAAGGCGACCTTTAGGGAATTTACTACCAGGCACTAATTCAATAGCGCAGTCATAGCTCCTATGGGGGGGCAAGGATGCAGATTTACTTTCGCTAAACACATCAGAAAAATCAGTCAAAAAGTCAGGAACATTCTGAGCCTGGGGGGAGGCAGAAAAAACAGGAGTGTTGGTATTAACACATTGGCAGTCCCAACTGGTTACAGACACAGATTTCCAATTCAAAACAGGATTATGAGACTGTAACCAAGGGAAACCCAGTACGATAATGTCATGCAGATTATACAGCACCAAAAATTTGCAACTCTCCTGATGATCAGGTTCAACCCTCATTATCACCTCAGTAGAGAACTGAGGTTTATTCTCAGCTAAAGGGGTAGAATCGATCCCCAGTAGGGGAATAGACTTCCGTAGGGGTATCAAGGGAAACCCACAACGTTTAGCAAAATCAAAATCCATCAGGTTAATAGCTGCTCCTGAATCAACGAAAGCCTGAGCAGAAAATGTGGACAGGGAGCAAATCAGGGTAACAGTCAACAAAAATTTAGTCTGAACACTACCCAAGACAAATGAGTGTGCAAAACGCCTTCCCCGCTTAGGGCAGACTGAAATAGCATGAGAGGCATCACCACAGTAGAAACATAACCCATTGCGTTTTCGAAACTCCTGACGCTGTGCCCCAGAAGCCACTCTATCACACTGCATGGGTTCAGAAGCTGGTTCACAAGGCAACACTATTCCACGCATACCTCTACGCTCATGCAAACGTCTGTCAATTTGAATCGCTAATGACATAGAATCATTGAGACCAGAGGGGACAGGGAATCCCACCATAACATCCTTTACATTCTCTGACAGACCCTTCCGAAAAAGGGCTGCCAAAGCATCGTCATTCCATTTGGTCAGGACTGCCCACCTTCGGAATCTCTGACAGTATAACTCAGCGTCCTGAAGCCCCTGATTTAATGCCAACAAGGCTTTTTCAGCTTGATCAGTGACATTAGGCTCATCGTACAATAACCCCAGAGCCTGAAAAAATGCATCAACATTACTCAAAACAGGATCCCCAGGTGTCAGGGAAAAGGCCCAATCCTGAGGATCGCCACGCAGGAGAGAGATGACAACTTGAACCTGCTTTGCTGCGTTCCCTGAGGACTTAGATTTCAAGGCAAAAAATAACTTACAGTTATTTTTGAAATTCAGAAATTTAGCTCGATCCCCTAAAAACAAATCTGGCATGGGAATCCTAGGTTCCACAACAGGCAACCCTGCAAGATAGGTAGCAATACTCCGAACTTCAGTGGCAAGCTGATCCACACGGCCAGACAACTGTGCAAACTCCATTGAGAGAAAAAAAAATTCTCCTCAGCATTCAGAGAAACAGAGGGAAAAAAAAAAATAAAATCTTTTACAACTCTGATAATCTTCTTTCTTTAACACTATTTTTCTCTTCTGTGAGTACCATACAAATATCAGTTTTTGGGCCGGTGATACTGTTATGATTTGGTAGCTGAGGAGAGCAGGCAAAAAAAGAAATACACCAGAGAGGTTGGAATCTATGGGATTGCAGTACCCTGACTAACCACCACAACTAAAGGCAGCCGTGGAGCGTACCTACGTTGGTCCTAGACGCCTCGTCACAGCCTGAGAAGCTAACTACACCTAAAGACAGAAAGAGGAAAACTATCTGCCCCGGAGCAGATCCCCAAAGAACATAGAAAGCCCCCAAACATATAATGGCGGTTAGACAAGGGGAAATACAGACACAGACAGAAAATAGTATGAGCAAATGTTGGGGCCCAAACTTCCTAAATAGAAAAGGAAAGGAAGGACACTTACTGCAATCCCAAAAAACCCTGAAAAGTACCAACACTACTAATTACAAAAACACCTGAGATCACACGACCTCTACCACCTAAATTAGTTCTCTGGTGTAACAAAACTAAACAGCAGCCACTGAAAAAACTGGAAAAGGCAAATGAACAAACAACAGTGGCTGAACTAAACTGAGAGGAGCACAAGCCCCCGGAGGGGACCCGGCAGACCCCCACAGAAGTGCAGGACAAAATGAAAAAAGCAAGCACAAAAAACTAAAAGAAGAAAATGTCTTATCTGTTAACAGAAGATGCAGGCACGAAACAGCAAGCCACAAAGTGAACAGGAATCAAAGATGAGACCAGAACAATTGATCACCGGCAACCCTGATGGGAGGGAACCTCCCTTATATAAGACCAGTCAGTAACACCTGATCGCCAATCTTCACAATCTTCATTGGATAGTTCAGTACTGTTTGTAACCACCAGAGGGAGCTTCTGCTCAGAATTCATTTCTAGCACATTCACAACAGCAGAGGAAGAGTTGGTGCTTAACCCCACCGCAGAGGCGCAACAGATCATGAAGGAAGCTCAAAAGGTGGATAAAATATTTCTGGCCAGGGGGGAATAAAAGAGGGAATTTCAAAAAATTGCCTTTTATGAAGAGGGTGAAAAAGTTGGCCACTTGTTGTCTATTATAGCGGCAGCGCAGAGAGAACCGGGATATATATATGGTCTCTTGGATCCAACTGGCACCTTAGTCACTGAAACGCGAGATATCTTGAGGGTGTTTAGGGACTTTTATAGTGATCTATATAATTCTAAGTTAAGTAATACAGTACATGCTATAGACCAATTCTTGAGGGGAACCCAGATATCTAAGCTTAGTGAGGAGGCTAGAGATAGCGTGGAAGGCCCCCTGACAGTGGAGAAGATGGAGGAAGCTCTGGCTTCAATGGCAAATAATAAAGCCCCACAAGCGGATGGCCTACCAACAGAATTTTATAAATATCTTAGAGATGTACTATTGCCAAAATTGAAGGATGTGTTTCTGGCAGCCCTGGAGGTGGGAGAACTACCGGAGTCAATGCGGGAGGCTAAGGTGGTGGTTTTGCCCAAGGCGGATAAGGACAGGACACAGCCAGATTCGTATAGACCCATATCTCTACTACCGGCTGATATTAAAATCTTAGCTAAAGTATTGTCTAACCGACTAAGCCGTGAAGTTTCTAGTGTTATACACTTAGACCAGTCAGGTTTTATGCCAGATAGATCAACGGCCATTAACTTGAGATGACTATTTTTTAACATGCAATTGGCCGCTGACAGTGCAAGGCATAGAGTTGTGGTCTCACTGGACACACGGAATGCCTTTGATAGTGTGGAGTGGAGCTATCTCTGGCGAGTTCTCCAATTGATGGTATTTGGTCCGGTTTTTGTGGCCTGCGTAAAGTTATTGTATACGCGCCCGGTAGCCAGAGTAAGAGTAAATGGGAACGGTCAGATAAATTTGATATGACAAGAGGAACCAGACAGGGCTGCCCCCTTTCCCCGCTGTTATTTGCCCTGGCCATAGAACCACTGGCTTCTGTAATGAGACAGTCAGAAGTGGTAAAAGGATTTCGGTATGGAATGGTTGAGGAGAACATAGCGTTGTACGCAGATGATATTTTATTATTCTTACAGGACCCTCAGGCGTCATTACATAGGGCAATAGATATCATCAATAGATTTGGCCTGTTATCTGGGCTACAAATTAATTGGGATAAATCTCATATTATAGAAATAGATACCCTGGATGGCTTGGATGTTGAACAGGTCAAAAACGTGCACAACTTAAATTAGTACGAGAGTTTAAATATCTTGGAATTATAATAACATTACCAGTAAAAGAATACCTTCGGTTGAATGTATACCCGATAGTTGGGAAATCAAAAGATAAAGCATCTACATGGAGCAAAATGCACCTCTCGGTGGTGGGACGCACCAATCTTCTTAAAATGGTGCTGATGCCCAAACTGTTATATGTTTTACATATCTCCCCTGTGTGGATTCCTCAGCCGGTGTTTCAGCGTATTAATTCAATATTTAGGGATCTGGTCTGGGTGGGGAGGACAACCTAGGATTAAACTGGAGACTCTCAGGTTAAGCATGCATTTATTAAGCAAAGGAAAATTAGGAACCTATATGTTCAAAAGGATATAATTATTGATTACTTTTGTATGGGGGGATGAACAACAGGCGTCATATCCAGGGTGTATGCTGATCTGCTTCACACCTTTCTACTGAACTATCCAGTTTTGGTGAAGGAAAAGTGGGAAGCAGATGTTGGTACCATTGAAGATGACAGGTGGGAGTCCATATTGGAATATATCCCCAAATTTTTTAAATGAACCTGCCAGAATGTCCCAACTACTTCTTATACATACAGCATATAGATCGCCCGATTTTTTTTTCAGAATAGGGTACGGGAGAATTTGGATTGCCCGAGATGTGGGTCAGAAGTTGCCGGTATACTACATGTTATGTGGAGTTGCCCAAAACTTACAAATTACTGGTCTGAAGTAGCTGCCCTAATTGAAGGGCGGTATCATTGTATAATTCCTAGAGATCCAGTGGTTTGCTTGCTGGGATATGTGGAGGAACTTGTGGGGAATGATGTTGCAAAACTGGCAATTGCCAGACTCTTATATGCAGCTAGAAAGGTAATAGCTAGATACTGGGTGTGAACGGAGCCTCCCTCTAGACAAGAATACATAAGGCAGGTGGATTATGTGGTACGGATGAAAGAAAAAATTTATTTAAAAAGGAAAAACACCAAACTCAGTGATAACCTATGGGCACCATGGAAGGTGTGATTAATGCTTTTGGAGGAAAGAATCCGGTAATTACAATATAAAATACATTGCAATGGTTATATATAATGATAAAGGTTTATTGTCGTCCGTAAAAGGGGAAGGGCGGTGAGGGATGGGTTCTTTTTGATAATAAGAAAATGGAAAATGGAAAATTATTGTGTTGGAGTTGTATTTCATTATTCTATCTTTAAATGAATAAAAAATTATCTGACTCAAAAAAAACAGTAGGGAGAGGTTGCTAACGCTGTTTATCAGTAGGGAGAGAGTTAGGCAGGAAAGAGAAGTTCTTATGTGCTTGTGCTGATAGCAATTGTGCTGTACAGTTAGTGTGCAGTGACAAGGGAGGATTTTCTTGTGTGCAGCAGCGCTGGTTATTAGGCTGCCTGATAGCTGTATTGCTGTGTGTACACTGCTGTGCAGACTGCTTTTTACACAGCACTAATACTTTTATTCTTTTTTTTCTGCACACTTATCGACCGTTCATTTTTTCCCACACCGTATAGAGCTGTACGCTCCTCACACACTACCGTGTAGCGGCTGGTATCACGGACAAATATATGCTGACTATCTGTGTGTGACTCCGGAAATATATACGGAGATTGCAATTTCCCTACACCGTATACAGCTGTAAGCTTCTGAGACAGTACCGTATATCTGCTCTTTGTATTACGGTCAAATCCATACTGAGTGAGCGTCTGTGTGTGACACCGGAAATATATACGGAGATTTAAATTTTCCCCTACGCCATATACAGCTGTACACTCATCATACAGTACCATATATCTGCTGGTATTTTTGGTACATTTTCCCAAACATGAGGAAGTATGGTGGAAGAGGCCGTGGACGTGGGCGGAGGGGCCAGCTGGGAATGATGGTGGTGGTGGTGCATCTGCTGGTAGTGCCAAAAGCCCAATAGCACCTAAGGCAGGAGGTGTTAAGCCTGCGTCATCGTCTGAATCCAGAAGGCCTGGAAGGCTCCCTTTTCTGGGAGTAGGTAAATGGCTCTTAAAGCCAAAGCATCAGGAACAGGTTTTGGCTTACATTGCAGAAACAGCCTCCAGCTATATCGCCTCCTCTTCTGAAGTTTCAAAATATGCAAGCACTGAGTTGTCAGTGCAGGCTCCTGGTCAGGCACAAGACCTTTCCTTGTGTCCTTCACCCCCATCAAAACTGAAGGATGTGGCAGGCCACACTTCAGATTACTCCATGGAGCTCTTTTCACATACCATGTCTGGGTTATCAAGTCAAATCCTGAATTCCCCAGTCCAAGATGAATACAACATGGAGTTAACTGATGCACCACCACTGCTATCTGATTCGGCTGGTATATTCACCCAGAGCACTGCATTGCCCTCGCAGTCTACAGAGCCAGAATCTGACCCTGATGAAACTCAGGTGCCCCTTCCTGCATACTATACCACCTTTCATGGTGACACAGAGGAAAGTGCAGATGAAATTGAAGAGGAGGTGATGGATGACCAAGTTGTTGACCTGGATTGGCATCCATTGGGGAAGACTGTGCCGCTGGCAATAGCTCAGAAGAGGAGGAGAATCCGCGAGAGGGATCGACATCGCAGCTGCGGTTACCTGGCAGGCCCGTAGCAGTCCAAAAACGTGTTAAAAAAAGAAAAAGAGTTGCAGGACAGCTTGGTTAAATTAGCACAGCGTGCAAGAACTGAAAATTTATCCCATAGTAGGAAGAGTGCAGTGTGGCACTTTTTTGACCAAAATCCTATTGATGAGGCAAAGGTTATCTGTAAGAAGTGCGGAAGGACCTTTAGCCGAGGGAAAAATCTCCGAAAATTGAATACCAGTTGCATGTTTAGACATTTAAACACCATGCACTTGCAAGCGTGGACGGACTACAAAACCTCACTGGCTTTGAACGCCTACATTGCCAAATTGATCTTGATCTCATTAGAATGATGCCCTTCCGTTTGGTTGAAAGCGCAGCGTTTCGAGAGCTCATGGCCTATGCTGTCCCACACTATGACCTACTCAGTCGGCACTTTTCTAGAAAAGCCATCCCTGCCCTCCACCTGCATGTGAAAGACCGCATTGTCCATGCACTCAAGCAGTCAGTGAGTGGAAAGTTGAACCTCACAACAGATGCATGGCCAGGGCCATTAAGTGTCCATCACTGCGCACTGGGTAAATGTGGTGGATGCAGGATCCACAGGGGACAGCGGCGGTGGGACAGTGCTGCCTAGCCCACGGTATAGGCAACAGTTGGCTGTAGGCGTTCGACCCTCCTCCTACAGAAGCAAAAGCTCATCGACAGAACGCAGTCGCACGAGCACTCCATCCGCAGCTGCCAGTGTTGCACACGAGGTGTCCCACTATCGATCAGCTATTGGTAAGCGTCAGCAGGTTGTTTTAAAGATGATGTCTTTGGGCAACAACAGACACACTGCGGAGGTACTGGCCAATTACTTGCAGCGAGAAACTGAGTCATGGCTGGGCAGTCTACATCTTGAGCCAGGCAAGGTAGTCAGTGATAACGGCTGTAATTTTGTAGTGGTCATAGCCCTGTCAAAACTCAGACACATACCTTGCCTGGCTCACACCTTCAACTTGGTGGTGCAGTGCTTCATAAATAATTATCCGGAGTTAGCAGCCCTGCTCCATAAGGTGCGAAGACTGTGATCGCACATCCGTCGCTTGCCGCTAGACTCCAGTCGTATTCAGAGGCTGCAGCGATCGCTCCACCTCCCCACGCACCGCCTAATCATAGACGTTGCAACAAGGTGGAACTCCACCATGCACATGGTTGAGAGGCTGTGCGAACAGAGGCAGGCTGTAATGCATTTGTGGAAGGATCCATGGGCAGGCAGTTTGAGGGCGGACATGGAGTTGTCGGATGTGCAGTGGTCAAAGTTGAAAGACCTCTGTAAAGTTCTTCAGTGTTTTGAGGAATGCACACGGCTGGTAAGCGCCATCATAAGCATGAGCATCCCACTTATGCGTCTGCTCATGCAAACTTTGACGCACATTAAGGATCAGGTGTCTGGGGCGGAGGAGGGAAGCCTTCATGACAGTCAGGCATTGTCTGCTCAGAGAACTGTCCTGGACGAGGTGGAGGAAGAGGAAGAAGAGTATGAGGATGAAGGGGATGATTATTTTGGGGAGGATGATGCTTCTCAGGGAGCAAGAGAAAATGTTGGCTTGCCAAGGTCAGGTACAGGGTTTGTGCATGAATGGAGGGATGTGGATTTGGCAGAAAGTGCTCCTCCACCCACCACTGGCAGTGCATCATTGACACCTGGAACATTGGCCCACATGTTATGTTTCGGTAGCTGAGGTGTGCAGGTAAAAAAGGCAATACACCAGAGCAGTTGGAATCTATGAGATTGCATTACCCTGACTAACCACCACAACTAGAGGCAGCCGTGGAGCGTTCCTACGTTGGTCCTAGACGCCTCGTCACAGCCTGAGAAACTAACTACACCTAAAGATAGAAATAGGAAAGCTATCTGCCCCGGAGCAGAACCCCAAAGAACATAGAAAGCCCCCTGTAAGGTTCTTTGTATATGTTCTTGAAACTCAGTTTTTCCGTCAGCCATTTTGCTTTCTGTCTTGCTGCAGCTATCTTGCCCTCAGTCAATATGGAGTTTTCAGCTTTCATGTTCCCCCTGATTCTCTCCCTCTTGCTTCTTAAGCAGCCACAGCTGAGCAATCAGTGCTTCTGAATCTAGCCTGCAGTGAACCTGTGACCTGACTCCTGGAAGCCTTGGACTATGTACTCCAGCTATTCCTACTGAGGAACTCTGAACACTTGTGGACTCTGGAACCCTGCTCTTTGAAAGATCCACGTTTGCATGGACTTACGGTAACAGAGAAGAAGATCCTGAACCTGTTGTGGAGAGTGATTGCTGAGCTTAAGTTACTCTGGCCTGCTGTGTCTCCTGCTTCTGTATCTGCAAACTGTGTGACTATTTTTGCCACTTGTATGAAGTTATACTAGACCTTCTATATCAAACCTGTGTCTCATGTATTTTCATCGCACCCAAGCACAAGACGCTATATGAACTGTACTACATACATTACAAGATTCAGAAGCCAAAACGTTAGTGTCTGCTGGGTCTGGGAAGGCTGTGTCTGCTGTAACTGTGGATATCAGACGTCCAGTTGTACTTTCTGTGATGACAGTGGTTGTGACTTCTCACAACCATTCCAGGTGAGCAATTCCCTTAAGTTTTTTCTTCTGCAGTGTTACCACGGGTAAACACTATTGTTTTTTTTTTTTCTCTTCCCTCTTTTGTGTCTGCTGTAACTGTGGATATCAGATGTCCGGTTGAACTTTCTGTGATGATAGTGGTTTTGACTTCTCACAACCATTCCAGGTGAGCAGTTCCCTTAATTTTTTTTTCTCTTTGCAGTGTTACCACAGGTAAACACTATTGGTTTTTTTTTCCTTTTCTCCTCTCCTTCCAGTACTCCTGTCTTAAAAGATCTGGAAAATGGAGGCCCGCATAAAGGAACTTTGCGGAGTGACTGATAATATCCTTGCAGATTTACAGACTATAAAAACCCGTTTTACAAACCTACAGGACCTCACTAATCACAATTTGCAAGTGTTTGGACAGACTGCCCAGGATTTGCGAGCCAGGATTGAGGTTCTAGAGGAGCGAGTCCAGGCTCCTGCCGTAGCCCCAAGTTCTGGGATTCCCAAGTTGCCCCCTTTTCGTTTTGGCGGTGAACGTGAAAAATTCAGGGGATTTATTAACCAATGCAATCTGTTTTTTTCTGCACATGCTTCACAATTTCCCACTGAACGATCTAAAGTGCTTACTATAATTATATTACTTACCAACAAGGCTTTGATGTGGGCAAACCCTCTGATTGAGACTGAGGATGAATGTTTGGATCATCTTGATGCTTTCATTTCAGCCATGGGGCAGGTGTTTGATGACCCCAATCGAGGTGCAACAGCTGAAGCAGCCATGTTAACTTTGCGCCAAGGTAAGCACTCGGTAGCCGAATATGCCTTGGATTTCAGGAGATGGGCCCTTGATACCACCTGGGACAGTTCCGCCAAAAAATCTATTTTTCGAAAGGGGTTGTCTCCACTAATTAAGGATGAACTTGCTCGTTCCGACCCTCCCACTGCGTTAGGTGACTTTATTAACTACTGCATCCGTATTGATGCTCGCCTGACTGAACGCAGGCAAGAGAGATGGTTCGAAAGCAATCGCACTAACCTTTTCCTACCTTCCTCCCCAGCTAAGGAACCTTTGAGTAGGATCACACGGGAACCTGAACCTGAACCCATGCAGGTAGACTCTTTACAAAGACGGGTTAGTGATGCACGCAAGGAACATCGTTTTAAGGAAAATCTATGTTTCTATTGTGGTAAGTCAGGGCACTTCATTATAAACTGCCCCAGCCGTTCTCGTAAGACTACTGCAGCACTCATTCACTGTGAGTGTTGCGAGAGGAGATCTGTCAGGTCCGAGCCTCAGGCTCCAGAGAGATCTGCAGCAACAGATCTTGATTTCTCGGACTTAAACTCTGTTACTTCTGAGGACGATGACTGTGTAAACGCTGCAATTTTTCAAGTTTCCTCAGCGGTGTCCCAGCTGAGTTGTAGGAAAAACAATTCTCATTGCTTCCTTTCCATCAAACTCTGGGTTAACTCAGTCTGGGTGTCTAGCTCTGCTATGATCGACTCAGGGGCAAGTGGGAATTTTATGGATGTCTCCTTTGCTCTGAAACAGGGGATACGTTCCGTGAAGAAGGCTACTCCATTACAGATGGAAACTGTGGATGGCTTCCTGCTGACCCCTGGACCAGTGGATCAGGAAACGGAGCCTTTAAGGGTCCTTATGGGTAAAGATCATCAAGAGAAACTGTCCTTTATGCTTATCTCTTCTCCCCACTTTCCCATTATTCTAGGGCTACCATGGCTGCAGGCTCAGAACCCTACCATTAACTGGGAGACCAAGGAATTACACTTTCCAGAGAAACAGATTAGTCCAGAAGTTTCAGCTTGCTCTGTTCCTAAAGGAACCATGTCAGTCCCTGAACTACCAGCTGTATACCAGGACTATGTGGATTTATGTGACAAGAAGAACGCTGACCAGCTTCCCCCTCACCGTCCATATGATTGTCCAATTGAATTATTGCCTGGAGCAGAGATACCTTTTGGTAAGATCTACCCCCTGGCGGGGCCTGAGCTAAAGGCTTTGAAGGATTACATAGACGAAAATCTAGCCAAGGGCTTCATACGCCCCTCTTCATCTCCTGCAGGTGCACCCATCTTCTTTGTGAAGAAGAAAGATGGATCTCTGAGACCCTGCGTAGACTATAGGGAACTCAATAAGGTTACTATTAGAAACCGTTATCCATTGCCTTTAATCCCTGAGTTATTGGAGAGAGTACGGCATGCCAAAATTTTCTCTAAATTGGATCTCCGTGGTGATTTATTTGGATGATATTCTAATTTTTTCTAATTCCACAGAGGAACATCATGGACATGTGAGAATGGTCTTGGAACGTCTAAGACAAAACCATCTTTACATCAAACTTGAAAAGTGTGAATTCCATAGGACCGAAATTCAATTTCTGGGGTATGTACTGTCTACACAAGGAATTAGTATGGATGGAAGCAAGACCCAAGCCATCAAGGATTGGCCAAGTCCTAGAAATGTGAAGGAGGTGCAGCGCTTCATCGGGTTGCCAACTTCTATAGACGTTTCATTAGGAATTTCTCTGAGGTAGTGTCACCTATCACCCAACTTACCCGGAAAGAGTCTAGGTTCTCCTGGACTCCCCAAGCCCAGGAAGCATTTTCCCGTCTGAAAGATAAATTTACCACTG
Organism: Oophaga sylvatica; assembly: GCA_033576555.1. Classification (NCBI taxonomy): domain Eukaryota; kingdom Metazoa; phylum Chordata; class Amphibia; order Anura; family Dendrobatidae; genus Oophaga; species Oophaga sylvatica. Next base: position 138,946,840 of record JARQOD010000006.1, read on the forward strand.
CCCCTATCTTGGTACATCCCAACCCCGAACTTGCCTTCATAATAGAGGTGGATGCTTCAGATTGTGCCGTTGGAGCTATACTCTCCAAAGAACAGGTGAGAAGAATGTCTTGCATCCCTGTGCCTTCTTTTCCCAGCATTGTCTTCGCTGAGAGGAACTACGATGTGGGCAATAGAGAGTTGTTGGCCATCATTGCCGCCTTCAAAGAATGGAGACACCTTCTTCAGGGAGCTGCACAACAAATAGTCGTCCTGACAGACCATCGCAACCTTGAATTTATCAGGTCGGCTAAATGCCTGACTCCTCGTCAGGCTCGCTGGAATCTTTTCTTAATCCAATTTAATTTTGTTATTTCTTATAGACCAGGATCACGCAATGGAAAGGCTGATGCACTCTTAGGATTCATTCAGCAGAGACCCGTCCACTTGCTCCTCCTAAGAAATATTTCTTCCTGACTCTAGATTCCTGGGAGTGATTCATAATCAAGACCTACTTAAGGACATCAAGGAAGCATACCATGCGGATTCCTTTTGGCACAACCCCCAAGGGACGTAAGTCTTGTCTTTAAGAATGGTGTGTGGATTCTGGGACAACGTCTGTATATTCCTGAAACAGTCAGATTGAGAGTATTGCAACTTATTCACGATTCCAAGATAGCATGGGCATAGGGGAATTCTAAAGACACAAGAATTTCTTTCTCGTTTCTTTTGGTGGCCCACTTGCAGGAAGGATGTTTTAAACTATGTCACTTCATGTGAAGTCTGTGCAAGATGCAAAACACCTCGCTCCTCACCAACTGGTCTGTTGCAACCTCTTCCCACCCCGTCCCGCCCGTGGGGATCCATTTCTATGGACTTCATTGTGGAGTTACCAACCTCTCAAGGGAAGAACACCATTCTAGTGGTGGTTGACCGTCTAACAAAAGCAGCTCATTTTATCCCTTGTGTCGGCTTACCCACTGCAAAACAGACATCAGATTTGATGATTAAAGATGTGTTTCGCTACATGGAGTACCGGATGAGGTTATTTCGGATCGAGGGTGCAATTCACTTCTAGATTTTGGCAAAATTTCTGTGCAGCATTGGACATTAAAGTAAACCTTTCTTCTGCTTTTCATCCCCAGACTAATGGACAGACCGAACGAACCAATCAAACCCTGGAGCAGTATCTCCGCTGCTTTATCTGCCACCTACAGGATGATTGGGTGGATCTACTTCCATTAGCTGAGTTCTCTTATAACAACTCTCAGAGTGCCTCCACTAAGCAGTCTCCTTTTTACTCCAATCTAGGTATCATCCTAACATTCTACCACGATTTCCCATAGAAACGCCTTTACCGCAGTGGCGGAAAGAATCACGTCTTTACAGAAGAATATGGATCTTCTAAAAGAGAATCTGGAATCGGCTCAGGAAAGGTACAAGAAAGCAGCAGATAAATTTCGTAAACCTGCACCAGCTTTCAAGGTAGGAGACCTGGTCTGGCTGTCAACCAGAAATCTTAAGTTAAGGATTCCATCATCTAAGTTGGGACATAAGTACATTGGACCCTATAAAATCAGTAAGATTATAAGTGCCGTTGCTTGTCGTCTTCAACTGCCCAGAACTATGAGAATCCACCCTGTCTTTTCATGTATCCCTACTAAAGGCTGCAACACCCAATACTTTCCTGGACGTTCTTCTCCTTGCCCTGACCCAGTGCTAGTCGATGGTCAGGAAGAATTTGTGGTGGAAAGGATTCTGGATTCCAGTTATATAGAAATCATTACAATATTTGATTAAATGGCAAGCTACCCAGTGGAGGACAACTCATGGAACCAGTTAATAACGTTAATGCTCCTCGTTTGCTCCGCCAGTTTCATCAGAGGTACCCAACAAGCCTGGTCTGAGGCCATCCGGAGGTTGTCCCTAAGGGGGGAGTAATGTAAGGTTCTTTGTATATGTTCTTGAAACTCAGTTTTTTCCGTCAGCCATTTTGCTTTCTGTCTTGCTGCAGCATCTTGCCCTCAGTCAATATGGGGTTTTCAGCTTTCATGTTCCCGCCCTGATTCCCCCCCTCTTGCTTCTTAAGCACCACAGCTGAGCAATCAGTGCTTCTGATCTAGCCTGCAGTGAACCTGTGACCTGACTCCTGGAAGCCTTTGGGCTATGTACTCCAGCTATTCCTACTGAGGAACTCTGAACACTTGTGGACTCTGGAACCCTGCTCTTTGAAAGATCACGTTTGCATGGACTTACGGTAACAAGAAGAAGATCCTGAACCTGTTGTGGAAGTGATTGCTGACTAAGTTACTCTGGCCTGCTGTGTCTCCTGCTTCTGTAAACTGCAAACTGTGTACTATTTTTGCCACTTGTATGAAGTTATACAAGACCTTCTATATCAAACCTGTGTCTCATGATTTTCATCGCACCCAAGCACAAGACGCTATATGAACTGTACTACATACATTACACCCCCAAACATGTAATGGCTGTTAGACAAATGAAATACTGACACAGAAAGAAAATATAGAGCAAACGCTGGGGCCCAAACTAACTAAATAGAAAAGGATAGGAAGGGTACTTACTGCAATCCCCGAAAACCCTGAAAAGCACCAACTCTACTAATTTCAAAAACACCTGAGATCACACGACCTCTTCCACCTAAATTAGTTCTCTGGTGTAACAAAATCAAAACAGCAGCCACTGAAAAAACTGGAAAAAGCAAAAGTACAAACATCAGTGGCTGAACTAAACTGAGAGGGCAAAAGCCCCCGGGGGGGACCCTGAAGGGCCCCCCAGAATGCAGGGCAAAATGCAAAAATATAGCACAAAAACAAAAAGAAGAAAATGTCTTACTGTTAGCAGGAGATGCAGACACGACACAGCAGGCTACAAGAGAAACAGAATGAAAGGGTTCAGACCAGAACAATTGATCACCGGCAACCCTGATGGGAAGGTGACTCCCTTATACAAGACCATCAGTAACACCTGATTCCCAGTCCTCACAATCTCACTGGACAGACCAGCACCGCTTGTAACCACCAGAGGAAGCCTCTGCTCAGAACTCATCTCAAACCCATTCACAACATACCCCCCGCTTGAGGAGGCTCACCGAACCCTCATTTGAGCAACCAGGTCGGTCAGGATGAGTTCTATAACGCACGGATAAATCTCCTAGCATGGATGTCCGAAGCAAACACCCAAGAATTGTCTTCCTGACTATAACCTCTCCATTTAACCAAATACTGGTTTC
>JARQOD010000006.1:138950170-139099678 GCA_033576555.1 Oophaga sylvatica
GCCGAACAAAAGTGGAATAACACGCGATCAAAAAGACAGATATAAATAAACATGGTACCGCTGAAAATGTCATCTTGTCCCGCAAAAAACGAGCCTTCATACCGCATCATCAGCGAAAAAATAAAAAAGTTATAGCTCGCAGAATAAAGCAATGCAAAAATAATGATTTTTTATATAAAATTGTTTTTATTCTATAAAAGCGCCAAAACATAAAAAAATGATATAAATGAGGTATCGTCGTAATCGTACTGACCCGAAGAATAAAACTGCTTTATCAATTTTACCACACGTGGAATGATATAAACGCCTCCCCAAAAGAAATTCATGAATTGCTGATTTTTGTTCATTCTAACCTCCCAAAAATCGAAATAAAAAGCAATCAAAAAATGTCACGTGCTCAAAAATGGTACCAATAAAAACGTCACCTCGTCCCGCAAAAAATAAGACCTCACATGACTCTGTGGGCCAAAAAATGCAAAAATTATAGCTCTCAAAATGTGGTGATGCAAAAAACTACTTTTTGCAATAAAAAGCGTCTTTTAGCGTGACAGCTACCAATCACAAAAACCCGCTATAAATAGTAAATCAAACCCCCCTTTATCACCCCCTTAGTAAGGGAAAAATAATAAAATTAAAAAAATTTATTTATTTCCAATTTCCCATTAGGGTTAGGGTTGCGGCTAAAGTTAGGGTTAGGATTGGCGCTAAAGTTAGTATTAGGGTTATGGTTGGGATTAGGTTTAGGGGTGTGTTAGGGTTAGGTTTGTGGTTAGGGTTGGGACTAGGGTTAGGGGTGTGTTGGGGTTAGGGTTGGAAATAGAATGGGGGGGTTTCTGCTGTTTAGGCACATCAGGGGCTCTCCAAATGTGACATGGCGTCTGATCTCAATTCCAGCCAATTCTGCGTTGAAAAAGTCAAACGGTGCTCCTTCACTTCTGAGCTCTGCCATGCGCCCAAACAGTAGTTTACCCCGCATATGGGGTATCAGCGTACTCTGGACCACAAGAGTTATTGTGCAATTTGTCCTATTTCTTCTGTTACCCTTGGGAAAATAAAAAACTGGGGGCGACAAATCATTCTTGTAAAAAAAAAATGATTTTTTTGTTTTTACGGCTGTATGTTATACATTTTCTGTGAAGCACTTGGGGCTTCATAGCGCTCACCACACATCTAGATAAGTTCCTTGTGGGGTCTATTTTCCAAAATGGGGTCACTTGTGGGGGGTTTCCACTGTTTAGGCGCATCAGGGGCTCTCCAAATGCGACATGACGCCCCCAGACCATTCCATCAAAGTCTGCAATCCAAAACGTCACTACTTCCCTTCCGAGCCCCGACGTGCGCCCATACAGTAGTTCACTCCCACATATTGGGTATCAGCGTACTCAGGACAAATTGGACAACAACTTTTGGGGTCCAATTTCACCTGTTACCCTTGTGAAAATAAAATATTGGGGGCGAAAAAATCATTTTTGTAAAAAAAAAAAAAGATTTTTTATTTTACGGCTGTACGTTATAAACTTCTGTGAAGCACTTCGGGGTTCAAAGTGCTCACCACACATCTAGATAAGTTCCTTGAGGGGTCTAGTTTCCAAAATGGTGTCATTTGTGGGGGGTTTCCACTGTTTAGGCAGATCAGGGGCTCTCCAAATGCGACATGACGCCCCCAGACCATTCCATCAAAGTCTGCAATCCAAAACGTCACTACTTCCCTTCTGAGCCCCGACGTGCGCCCATACAGTAGTTTACTCCCACATATTGGGTATCAGCGTACTCAGGACAAATTGGACAACAACTTTTGGGGTCCAATTTCTCCTGTTACCCTTGTGAAAATAAAATATTGGGGCGAAAAAATCATTTTTGTAAAAAAAAAAAAAAGATTTTTTATTTTACGGCTGTACGTTATAAACTTCTGTGAAGCACTTTGGGGTTCAAAGTGCTCACCACACATCTAGATAAGTTCCTTGAGGGGTCTAGTTTCCAAAATGGTGTCATTTGTGGGGGGTTTCCACTGTTTAGGCAGATCAGGAGCTCTCCAAACACGACATGGCATCCAGCCAATTCTGCGTTGAAAAAGTCAAACGGCGCTCCTTCCCTTCCAAACTCTGCCATGCACCCAAACAGTGGTTTACCCCCACATATGGGGTATCAGCGTACTCAGGACAAATTGCACAATAACTTTTGGAGTCTTGTTACCCTTGGGAAAATAAAAATTGGGGTGAAAAGATCAATTTTGTGGAAAAAATATGATTTTTTAATTTTACGGCTCTACGTTATAAACTTGTGTGAAGCACTTGGGGGTTCAAATTGCTCACCAAAGATCTAGATAAGTTCCTTAGGGGGTCTAGTTTCCCAAATGGGGTCACTTGTGGGGGGTTTCCACTGTTTAGGCACATCAGGGACTCTCCAAATGCAACATGGCGTCCAATCTCAATTCCAGCCAATTTTGGTTGGAAACAGTCAAATGGTGATCCTTCCATTCCGAGCTCTGCCATGCGCCCAAACAGTGGTTCCCCCCCACATATGGGGTATCAGCATACTCAGGACAAATTGGACAACAACTTATGTGGTCCAATTTCTCCTGTTACCCTTGGGAAAATAAAAAATTAGTGACTAAGAGATAATTTTTGTGGGAAAAGAATAGGATTTTTTATTTTCATGCCCGGGCATTATAAACTTGTGTGAAGCACTTGGGGGTTCAAAGTGCTCACCAAAGATCTAGATAAGTTCCTTAGGGGGTCTAGCTTCCAAAATGGGGTCACTTGTGGGGGGTTTCCACTGTTTAGGCTCATCTGGGGCAGTACAAACGGAACATGACCCCATCAATGTTTGCATTCCAAAACGTTACTGCTTCCTTTCCAAGCCCTGCCATGCGCCCAAAACAGTTCCCCCCCCACATATGGGGTATCAGCGTACTCAGGACAAATTGGACAACAACTTTTGGGGTCCAATTTCCTTGGGAAAAATCAAAAATTTGGGACTAAAAAATCATTTTTGTGGAAAATTGTTTTTTTTTTTTTTCACACCCAGGCATTATAAACTTTTGTGAAACACTTTGGGGTTCAAAGTGCTCACCACAGATCTAGATAAGTTCCTTAGGGGGTCTAGTTTCCAAAATGGTGTCACTTGTGGGGGGTTTCCACTGTTTAGGCGCATCAGGGGCTCTCCAAACACGACATGGCGTCCAATCTCAACTCCAGCCAATTTTAGTTTGAAAAAGTCAAACGGCGCTCCTTCCCTTACGAGCTCTGCCGTGTGCCCAAACAGTGGTTATCCCCCACAAATAGGGTATTGGCGTACTCAGGAGAAATTGCACAACAACTTTATCTGCCCATTTTCTCCTTTTACCCTTGTCAAAATAGAAAAAAGTTTGTAAAAGATCATTTTTGTGGCTAAAAAGTTAAATATTAATTTTTTCCTTCCACGTTGCTTCAGCTCCTGTGAAGCACCTGAAGGGTTATTAAACTTCTTGAATGTGGTTTTGAGTACCTTGAGGGGTGCAGTTTTTAGAATGGTGTCAATTTTGGTATTTTCAGCTATATAGACCCGTCAAAGTGACTTCAAATGTGAGGTGGTCCCTAAAAAAATGGCTTTGTAAATTTTGTTGTAAAAATGAGAAATCACTGGTCAACTTTTAACCCTTATAATTTCCTAACAAAAAAAAAATTTGGTTCCAAAATTGTGCTGATGTAAAGTAGATATGTGGAAATGTTATTTCTTAACTATTTTGTGTGACATATTTCTCTGTTTTAAGGGAAAAAAAATTCAAAGTTTGAAAATTGCAAAATTTTCTAAATTTTCGCCATATTTGTGTTTTTTTCAAAAATAAACGCAAGTTATATCGAAGAAATTATACTTCTAACGTGAAGTACAATATGTCACGAGAAAACATTCTCAGAATCGCTAAGATCCGTTGAAGCGTTCCAGAGTTATAACCTCATAAAGAGACAGTGGTCAGAATTGTAAAAATTGGCCCGGTCATTAACGTGCAAACCACCCTTGGGGGTGAAGGGGTTAAAGAACTGAAAATGCTCATTTGTGTAATTTGAAGCATTAGGAGGTCACATTCACTGAACAAAAAAGCTATTTAACTCCAAAACATCCTAACAGGCCAAGTTACATGTTAACATAGGAACCCTTCTTTGATATCACCTTCATAATTCTTGCATCCACTGAACTTGTGAATTGTTGTAGAGTTTCTGCTTGTATTTCTTTGCATGAATTTAGAATAGCCTCCCAGAGCTGCTGTTTTGATGTGAACTAACTGCCTCCCACCCTCAAAGACCTTTTTCTTGATGATACTCCAAAGATTCTCTATAGGGTTGAGGTCAAGGGAAGATGGTGGCCACACCATAAGTTTGTCTCCTTTTATGTCCATAGCAGCCAATAACTAAGAAGTGTCCTTTGCAGCATGAGATGGTGCATTGTCATGCATGAAGATGATTTTGCTCCTGAAGGCACATTTCTGCTTTTTATACCATGGAAGAAAGTTGTCAGTCAGAAACTGTATATACTTTGCAGAGGTCATTTTCACACCTTCAGGAACCTTAAAGGGCCCTACCAGCTGTTTCCCCATGATCAAGGCCCAAAAAATGACGCCTCCACCTCCTTGCTGACGTCGCAGCCTTGTTGGAACATGGTGGCCATCCACCAACCATCCACTACTCCATCCATCTGGACCATCCAGGGTTGCTCGACACTCATCAGTAAACAAGACTGTTTGAAAATTAGTCTTCATGTATGTCTGGGCCCGCTGCAACCGTTTCTGCTTGTGAGCACTGTTTTGGGGTGGCCAAATAGTAGGTTTATACACCACAGCAAGCCTTTGAAGGATCCTACACCTTGAGGTTCGAGGGACTCCAGAGGCACCAGCAGCTTCAAATATCTGTTTGCTGGTTTGCGATAGCTTTTAGCAGCTGCTCTCTTAATCCGATGAACTTGCCTGGCAGAAACCTTCCTCATTCTGCCTTTATCAGCACGAACACGTCTGTGCTCAGAATCAGCCACAAATCTCTTAACAGTACGATGATCTTACTTAATTTTTCGGGAAATATCTAATGTTTTCATCCATTGACCAAGGCATTGCACTATTTGATGCTTTTCATCAGCAGAGAGATACTTTTTCTTTCCCATGTTACTTGAAAACTCTTGCCTGCTTAATAGTGTGGAACATCCAGTTTTCCTTTTATTGGGCTCACATGGCAAACTAATTATCACAGGTATCTGAGATTGATTTCAGTGATCCAAAGAACCCTGAGACACAATACCATCAATGGGTGTCATTTGCAAAAAATAAAAAATAAAAACGCTATGACACTTAAAACCAATTTGCATAATAATTTGGAACACGGTGTATTTATATAGCGCCAACATATTCGATTTACAGTTTAACAGTTTACTTTTGAGGCACAGTGCAAATCCCAGAAGGGATTAAGCACCGTATTGCAGATCAGATTTTTTTTTTAAATGGTTTGAGGGTGCTGTGTCACTTTGACAGAGCCCCTGAGATGCCTAAACAGCAAAAATCCCCATATGTGACCTCATTTTAAAATGAATTCATCTAGAGGTGCAATGATCATATTGACACCACATGTGCTTCACAGAATATTATACCATTGGGCAGTAAAGAAAACATAATTAGATTTTTACCACCAAAATTTAGTTTTAGCCTCAGATTTTAAATTTTCACATGAAGAAGTGGGTAAAAATGCCACCAAAATGTGTCACACAATTTCTGCTGAATGTGGATATACCCATATGTGGCTGTACAGTGCTACTTAGCCATATGGCAAGACTCGGGAGAGACAGAGCGCTATTTGCCTCCTGGAGCACAGATTTTTCTAGAATAGTTTGTGGACTCCATATGCAGAGCCCATAAGTGCTAGAATAGCAGATGCCCCCTTCAAGTGACCCAATTTTGGAGATTATACCACTATGGGATTTTATCTACAGGTGTCACGGGCCGGAAGTAGTAGGAATACAGGTGACGAGGAACCTGGGCCCCTGAACTGCCCCTAAGGCTAAGGGAGGGCCCTGTCTTTCCTTAACTTGTGGGTACACTTGAGGCCCAAGCCACCGACCTGTCACTATCTCCTTTTTAGCCCTGAGCTAAACCCCCAAACCCTCCCCAGGAGGTGAGTCAGGCAATAAAGGGAACTACACCCAAAATAACCAAAGGGAGGAAAGACAGACACCCAGGGGTTAAATCAACAAAACAACAGCTTAGCTTTCTCTGCTGCAATGCAGCGCACAGCAGAGTAAGGCACCAGATCAGGAAAACAGCAGAAGTACCACTGTGCTCAGCAAGCTCCTAACTCCAGTTTGGTTGGTCTCCAAAAGGCAGAAATATCACCAACAGTCAGCTGAGAACTCAGGTGACCTTTTAAAGGATAGTGGGAGTGGTCACCACCTTCCCCTGACAGTCACCAGTGTTCTCCGGGGAAAAGACTGACATTAACCCCCTATGGCCTGAAAGGAAAAAAATTTAATATGGAAAGCACAATCTGCCACAGATCCAAAAGTGGATCATAACAGTACCCCCCTTTTAATGAGGGGCCTCTGGACCCTCAACACCGCACCTCATTGGAAACAACCTACGGTGAGGAAACCTCGATCCGCCAGGATTCACCCCAGCAGTCACCTGACTCTCAAGTTTATGGCAAACGCGGACTGATGGAAGTGGCAATAACGTATGCTCCGGAGGTGCCACAAATCTCCAGAGCGCCGACCTGGGGAATGAGTTATGTATGGGCATTGCTGGGGGTAACTCCAGCTGGTAAGTCCCCGGACCGAGAATGGCCGACACCCGATACGGCCCGATCACCCGAGAACTCCAGACTCTAGCCGCACCCTTCCACCGGATGTTTTTGGTGGACACCCATACATACTCGTTCACACACAGGTCCAGACTTGAACGTTTATTGCCACACACACGTTTGCCACAAGATGGTGAACTCTTCGAGGAACTGACAACAGAGGCATCCCCTGTGTCACCACACTCACTCACCCAATTTTCAGAGGAAACCACCCTCCCCTGACCCCTCCTCCCAAGAGGGCTCTGATTCTCAGGGTTGGCTAGTGATGAGGGTTGGGACTTGCCCCTACTCCTTGGCAGCACCTCTACTGCCCCCACTGGAGAAGAAGGGGATGGTTGAAGAAAGACGACAGAGACAGTTGCCCCTGGGCAGCAGCACTCACATGACTGACCCCAGCTGACTACTTCCCTGGAACGCCAATCTATGAACGGGTTGTGTTTTGTCAACCAAGAGAGGCCTAAAACGATGGGTATTGGCACACCCTCCAAGATGTAGCATGACAGAGACTCTTCTTGATGAGTCCCTATACGCAGGCGTATATCATGCATGACCTGGGTCACACTCCCCTGGCTGAGAGGGACAGAGTCAATGGTCTGGACGCCTAGAGGTTTTGCTAGCATCCTACACATCAGGCCATGGGTCTGGACAAAGTGAGCATCCACCAAATTGACTCCTGCTCCACTGTACACAAGTACCGGTATTCCCTTAGATACCATGCCAATCACCACTCTCGCAGTCAGGGTACACTGAGGGGAAGAAATGGAGGAAATATATACACTCCCTGGTTGCCTGCCTCCACACGACCGGGGGGGATCTGGCTTCTTAGATGGCACAGGTATTTTGGCTCGAGCTTGGCAGCCCCCAACGAAATAACCAGTCTGTCCACAGTAAAAACATGCCCCCACACCACACCCACTCGCAGGCAACCCCATTTGGAAACCAACTGCTCCCACCTGCATGCGTTCGTCCGACTGCTCAGCTGTGTCCTCCTCCCTTGCAAGGACAACAGGGGGCAGTTTTGGTGTATGCCTCTCCCTGAGGCGTCTATCCACCCGGATGGCAAGGGTCATGGTGGCCTCCAATGTCCTGGGGGCGGCGTACTGTACCAGACTATCCTGCAACCTTGGGGACAGACCCTGCACAAAATGACTCCTAAGGGCAGAATCATTCCACTGTGTGTCAGTAGCCCATCTCCTGAACTCTGAACAGTACTCCTCAGCCGGCCGGTCCCCCTGCTTGATTTTACGGAGTCAGAATACCGCCATAGAGACGCCATCAGGATCTCCTTACACCAGCGCCAGCCAGAGCCGCAAAAAACTCATCCACCGACTGTAAATATGGTGAATCGGTCAGCAGGGAGAAGGACCAAGATTAGGGATCACCCTTAACAAGGGAGGCAATAATCCCCACACTCTGTTCCTCACTCCCTGATGAACGGGGGTGGAGCCTGAAGTACAAATTACAGGCCTCCTGAAAAACCAGAAATTTATCTCTCCCACCAGAGAACCTGTCAAGGAGAGATATTTTAGGTTCTGGTTGAACCTGCACCTGAGCCGAGGCCCAGAACCCCACCAACTGCTGAAATTGCTGCACCACCTCACCCCGCAGCACCTTAAACTCATCTGTGAGGGTCTGAAGCAGTTGGGCAAAGGCCTGCATTTGGGCCATGGCTCAGAAGGGGAGCAAAAAGTGTAGGTTGGTGATAATGACACTGGGCAGTAGTAGAAATACAGGGGATGAGGAACCTGGGCCCCTGAACTGACACTAAGGCTAAGGGAGGACCCAGTCTTTCCTTAACTTGGGGGTACACTTGAAGGTAGTGAGGCCCAAGCCACCGACCTGTCCCTATCTCCTGTTTAGCCCTGAGCTAAACCCCCAACCCCCTCCCCAGGAGATGAGACAGGGAATAAAGGGAACTACACCCAAAATAACCAAAGGGAGGAAAGACAGACACCCAGGGGTTAAATCAACAAAACAACAATGTAGCTTTCTCTGCTGCAATGCACCGCACAGAAGAGTAAGGCACCAGATCAGCAAGCTCCTGACTCCAGCTTGATTGGTCTCCAAAAGGCAGAAATATCACCAACAGTCAGCTGAGAACTCAGGTGACCTTTTACAGGATAGTGGGAGTGGTCACCACCTTCCCCTGACAGTCAGCAGCAATGTAATTACACCAGCGGCCACCAGGAGAAAAGACTGACATTAACCCCCGATGGCCTGAAAGGAAAAAGGTTTTAATATGGAAAGCACAATCTGCCACAGATCCAAAAGTGGATCGTGACAACAGGTTTAGTGATGATTTTGATTCCATGGTTGATTTGCAGAAACAAGCAGCAGTGCATGTTGCTGAGTGTAAATTTCAAATTGCTGTTGTAGTCCCTATTATGTTGTAGTCCCAAGTATGTTGTAGTCCCCAGTACGTTGTAGTGACCAGTATGTTGTAGTTCCAAGTACTTGGTAGTGCCCAGCTCATACTTCTGGAGACACGCACCCGTAAATTAGGTGGGCTCTCATCCCTACAAAAATGCTGAACAGGTGGATGCTAAATGTGGTTTATGCACACTGGGGCTCAAAATAGAGGGGACATTTGGATTTGGGAGCGCAGAATTTGCAGAATTTGTTTTGGGGGGCGAAGAGCCATTTTCCATTTCCAGAGCCTTTGTGCTTCCAGTAAAGCTAAAGCCTCCTATATTTCCTTTGACAAATGACAGACCTGAGTAGGGGTTTTCTTTTTTGTGAATTAAATTGAATCTTTTTTTGGTAACATAACATTTGGGATTACATTTATCCGGCGCCCTACACTGAGCACTTACATTGGGGTTTCCAACTAAATCTCCGAGTGACGTGATTCAGATGAAACGCCCTAAGGATCCATTCACTGTAATGTGGCAGCAGAGTTACTCTGGACTCCAGAGTTTGGCTGCTGTCACACACTGAAAGACACTTTTTTTTGCAAAAACTAGTTTTTGCATCGCCATATTTAGATAGCTACAAGTTTTGCGTATTTCATCAGACAGAGTTATTTGAGCATTGTTTTTCGCTGGACGAGTTGACGTTTTTATTGGTACAATTTTAGGGTACCTGACCTTTATTGATAGCTTTCTATTCCAAATTTTGAGAGGCAGAATGAACAAAAATCAGCAATTCAGGATTTTTTCTTTATGCTGTTCCGCCTGTTGTAAAGTTAATAATGCAGCTTTATTCTTCAGATCAGTACGATTGCATCGATCCCACATATACTGTATATCTTTTTTTATGTTTTGGCGCTTTTACACAATAAAGACAATTTTATAGAAAAAATTGTTATTTTTTGCATCGCTTTATTCTGAGAGCTATAACTTTTTTATTTCTCAGCTGATAGAGTAGTATGACATTTTCAGCTATACCATTTTTATTTACATTTGTCTTTTTGATCGCGGTTTATTCCATTTTTGCTCAGAAGTATGATGATAAATCATAGTTTTTTGCCTCGTCTATTATGTTCTGCTACAAGCACTAAGGAAAGAAGGGATATCTGTCCCTACAATAGAACTAAGCTAGATCACTACGATGTAACGGGGAACCTGATCCTGCGATCAGACCCGCTAAAGTCCTCAGCTAGTCTGTACGAAGACCTATAGAGGGAGGGATCCCTACAAGAACTAGGGACTGGGAGAAAGATGGACACCTCCTAACAGAAGTTGTAGCAGTAAAAGACAAACAAACAACAAAGAACATAGAGGTCCGAAGACCAAGCAAAACTAATTGAGTAAGGTAACAAAGCACCTGGCTAGCTTAAGAGTAGAAATTACAATGAAGTCCAGCAAAGCCAGAAGGGTGCAGCAGGATTAAATAGGCAAAAAAGGTCATGTGACCAGCAAGATAGAAAAAACCTAACAGGAGAGTTCTAACATCGTCTGAACCTGACAGCAGATATATGCTGCCCATGTATCAGACACTGGCTCTATCATTGAAACCAGGTATGCTTTACTCTAAAATAATCTGGAATTTCAGAAAAAAAGTTACATTTAAAAGCCACTGGGGTGACAAGTCCAAGAAGCCAGTCTCCGGCTCCGGCTGAGTGACAGGTCTCTTACTATATGCATATGTAAGGAAAGACCTGTCACTTAAAGGGGTAAAGATGATGAGAAGTCTTTAAAATTCCTGCAGATTGTTGGGAGGGCTGGGTCCCAAGACCCCGTCAGTTGCTCTAAAGACTGCTCAATAGTTAACAGGACAGGAAGTAAACAGTGTCCAGAATTTTTTGGCAAGCGAGTATTTTGACCACAGCATATTTTTTGTACATATTTTCCAGCTCCAAGCTGTATAAACTTGAATGCTTATTGGATGAAGTAGATCAGGTGATGTGTATTTGTGTGTTGAGGGAAGTCGGAGGCCTAAGGATACAACACCCTTTATAAAGGGTGAAATTTTAGTCAGCTTGTTTTTCTCTGACAAAATGGACCAAATAAGAGATTTAACTGACTGAAAAGTCAAAAATTGTTTAACGTCTTACAAAGGGATGCAGCACTCGTGAAGTTGCTAAGATATTGACCATGATCACAGAACTATCAAAATAATTTAACTGCCAAAGATTTGAGAAAAAGTAAATGTGAAGCAGTGAAGAATGCCTTACTCTGCAGCCTCACAGGAGTGCCCAAAAGTACAAGGTGTTCAGTGTTCAGAGACATGGCCAAGGTAAGGAGGACTGAAATCCAAAAACCACTGAACAAGACACAGGACTGGGCCAAGAAATATTTGAAGACAGATTTCCAAAGGTTTTATTGACTGATGAGATGTGAGTGACTATTGACCTATCGATGCTCAGACCTGCACTTCAACTCATACACCAGCAAGGTAGAGTTGGACCTTCTTGGGTTGAAGATGAACTCAAAATCAACTACCAGTCCTACTGCCAGTTTTTAGAAGTCATCAAGCAGTGGTACAGTAAAAAGACTGCAGTTTGCAAGAAAACCATGATTTTTATGCAGCACAATGCTCCATCTCAGATTTGAAGTCTCCACTGCCAGTAAAGACCTTAGGCTGGTTTTACACTTACCGTGTTTTTTGCGGCCCGTTATTGTGGGCCTTTATTGCGGGCCGTATCGCCGCAATTTTCAAGGTCTGCCGCAATAACGAACCGCAAAAAACGTGTGGATCGCCGTTTCCAATACTAAAGAAAAGTATTGGAAAGATAAAAGTGGCGTTCCGCAAAACCGTAAGTTACAGAACACTGTAACGTCCGGTTTTGCATAAGTCATTAATTTTCTATGGGGGCCGTGTCTGTAAGCCGTGAAATATATCGAGCAAGCGTGATATTTTTTCACGGCCGCATATATGGCCCTCACGGCCATACGGCACACGGCCCTTAGTAGAATTTTTAGGCCGTTTTTTGTGGCCCCATAGAAATGCATTGGGGCCGCAAAAACGGGCCGAGAAAACACGGCAAGTGTAAAACCAGCCTTAAAGATGTACTCCTATCAAAGTTTTTATCCTCATAATATATTGCAGGCATCATATTATATAGCACTGTGTACTTAAAATTGCTCTTTTTTGCCCTTCTACCCAGCTAATTCTTCTCTTTTGTCTGCTTTATATAGAAACAAGAATCCTCTTTTTCCTGAATTTATCATTTCCTTCTTCAACTTCTGACCTAGCTGCTCCCTCCTTTCCACTATCAGAGACTTTTGCAGTGACTTATAACTCATACAGGGAAAATAGGTTTCAGGTTTTGACATAGAGCTTAGAAGGATTCAGCTAGTCAGTTTTTAATCATGTGATGTCATAGACCTAATGGAAAAGAGA
This sequence comes from Oophaga sylvatica, assembly GCA_033576555.1. NCBI lineage: Eukaryota > Metazoa > Chordata > Amphibia > Anura > Dendrobatidae > Oophaga > Oophaga sylvatica. Next base: position 138,962,767 of record JARQOD010000006.1, read on the forward strand.
AGAATTAGCTGATTAGAAAGGCACAATGAACAAATTTAAGTACACAGTGCTATATAATATGATGACTGCAATTTATTAAGAGGATAAAACTTTGATGGGAGTGCTTCCTTAAGGCCGTTACTAGCAGTGGAGACTTTGATCCTGGGATGGAGCATTGTGCTGCATAAAAATTGTATTTTTTTGCAAAATGAAAACTTTTTACTGTATTTTTTGGTTTTCACATCTAAATGTTATACAGTTTTGTGAATCACCTGTAGGTTAATAATGCTCAGTACACCACTAGTTGAATTCCTTGAGGGGTCTAGTTTCCAAAATGGAGTCACTTTTGGGGTGTTTCTGCTGTTTTTGCATTGCAGTGGGTCAGCAAATGTGACATGGCATTCAAAACCTATTCCAGACAAATTTACGCTCCAAACATCAAATAGCCCTCTTGCCTTGACGAGCCCTGCCTTGTGACCAAACAACAGTTTCTGACCACATATGAGATAGTATCACGCTCAGAAGAAATTACTTAACAAATTATGGGGTCTGTTGTCACCTATTATCCATTGAAAAAATGTTAAATTTAAAATAAAAAAGAACATTTCTGTATAAGAAACGTAACTTAACACTTTAAAATGTTCTGTGATGCACTTATGGGCTCAACATGAATTCTAGATGAATTCCTTGATGGGTCTAGTTTTGAAAATGGAGTCTATTGCGGGGATTTCTGCTGTTTTGGTATCTGCAAATGAGATATGGTGTCTGCCAACCAAATTTATATTCCAAATACCAAATGTCTCTTCTTCCCATCCGGGCCCTACTGTGTATCCAAATAGTACTTTTTGACTATATGTGGGGTATCATTTGCGCTGAGAAGAAAGTGGGTAACAAACTGTAAGGTCCACTTTTTTGTGTTTACCCTTGAAAATGTGAAAAATGTGGGAATACAGAAACATTTTCGCAAAAAAATGAAAATTTTCAATATGAATATCTAATGTTATCAAATCCTGTGTAGTACCCATAGATTCAAAATGCTCACTGGATAAAATTCTTTAGGGATTTAGTTTCCAAAAGGGGGACACTTGTTGGTGGTTTCTGCTGTTTAGGGACCTTAAAGGCACTGCAAATGTGACATGGTGCCTGCAGTCGTTTTCAATCAAATTTGTGTTCCAAAATTCAAATGGGGCTCTTTACCTTCTGAACCCTGACATTTTTCCACATAGTGATTTCTGACCATGTGGGGTATCAGTGCGTTCAGAAGAAACTGGGTAACAAATTTTGGGGTCAATTTTCTCACTCTATTCCTTATAAGGGTTCGCTCCCACTTGCGATTTGTTGGAAAATGTTTGGTGAAATTACTCCATTCCTGTCTATGAGTGTTTAGTTGCTAGATTTGTTTGCTGTTTATAAAGTAAAAAAAAACTCCCTCACACAGGAAAGGCATGTGACTGTATTTCCTGTTTTCCTGTGTCTGTTTATGAGAGAAGCAGCCTGCTGTAGATGATGCACAGTTAGAGACACACAAATGATTTATTCCTGATCTATTAAGCTTATCATATATTGTTCCTGATTGTTCCTGAATAAAGAAGCTCTGTTGTCACATGCTTGGAGAGTATCCTGAATAATCCGATGCCAACACGATTAAATTGGATGAATGCAATCTGATTAAAAATCGGATTGAATTCTTGCCAATTTATTCCTATGCTCCTGTTCTCAATGGCGTTTTTTTTTCCTGCTCTGATCCGATCACAATCAGATAGGGAAAAAAGCAGCATGCTGCAATTGCATGCCATATTCACATTGCACCCATGTGTGTGAAACATTAAACTGCACTCGGATATCATCAAAATGCAGTGCAATTCCCACCAACGCCAGCAGCAGAGGAAATTATGAAATTAATTGAATTAATGAATAAATTAATCCTCATTCAAGAGGATCAAAGCACAAAGCACTGTCACTCGGCTCCCTCTCGCAGCAGAGGAGGAGCTGAGTGTCATTAGCATATCACATCTGATGCTCTTGCATCGGATGTCATAAGCTAGTGTGTTTCTGGCCAAAAGCAACATTTTAGAGCAAAAATTAAAAAAAAATTTTTTCATTCCACTTTGCATGCCCGAGTGCATGTTTAAAAAAATCCTGACAATAGTTTTGATGTATTTGAGGGGTGCAGTTTTAACAAGGTATCACTTTTGGAGAGTTTCCAATATACAAGCCCCTCAAAGTCCATTTAAATCTGTATAGGTTCCTAAAGAAGCAAGTTTTTTAAATGTCTTGAAAAACTGCTCAACTTTTAACACCTCTAAAATTCGATTAAAATAAAATGATGTTTGAAAAATTATTCCGATGTAAAGTAGACATATGTAAAATGATATTTATTAATTATTTTGTACAGCATGACTTTCTGGTTTAGGATATAAAAATTGTAATTTTCCAAAATTTTTGTCAAAATTCTGATATTTTCACAAATAAATGCAAAAGATATCGACTTACCACTAACATAAAGTACAATGTGTCACAATATAACAGTCTCAGAATCACTGTGATACGTTTAGATATAGGAAAGATGTGTATCTTCGTACTGTATTAGCCAGTAGATAGAAAAATATTTAGACTTGAGAGTCCTCAGTGGTTGATACCTTTTAATGGCTAACTGAAAAGATGGTAACAAATTGCAAGCTTTCGAGACTACTCAGGTCTCTTCATCAGGCGAAGACTAATACAACATCTGAAGAATCACATATTTATACATAACACAGCACAGAAAAAATGCAATAAGATAAGACAAGTGACGTGAAGCAGAACTGTCATTATGGCAGAGGGATGAACATAAATATTGGAACAGTTCATAGATAAGGAGTGAAAGTTTTATTGCCCTCTGATTGGAGTCTGCTATTGTGTTTTGATGCCCCTAGAAAGTCAGAGAAGCAGATTCCTTAATTGATGTAGAAAGACATGAATCCGTGTGACACTCAGTGCTGGAATGAATATATCACACGGATTCATGTTAGCCATTAAAAGGTATCAACCACTGAGGACTCTCAAGTCTAAATATTTTTCTGTGATACGTTTAAGCATTCCATAGTTATTACTACATGAAGTGACACTGGTCAGATTTAAAAAATTTGGCCTGGTCATTAAGGTCAAAGTTGGCTTGATCACTAAGCAGTTAAATGTGTGTAAAATAGTAGGTCAGAATACTTTAGAATATAGTTTTATTATCACAGGTGCATTTATTTTCAAATATCCACTCTGGTTCCAGGTTATGTCAGCATAAGTGCTTTTTTTTTAAGTGTTGAGGTTGACTGTGCCATTTGAGCAGCTAAGCCAGTCCCCTTCTCTATTATGGCCAATACATAAAAGAGGGTTGACACAAATATTGAGATCAGCAATCGGTCAGCCATCTTCACACAGCATTGATCATGTGATGAAATAAGAAGCTATATCCTGTGTCAAGCAAAAGGAAAAACATTAAGCTGCTGAACACTTGCCCATTATGGATAACCGAGTTGGGTCTCCTGTGATAATATGTAAAAAGTAGCAACAACCCCAACCATCACATATGTGTATATAAAATATCTATGAACAAAAAATCATTAGAAATACACATGGATGTGGGATACACTAGTAGGAGAACTGTATTGCAAAGCAACAAACTAGAGAAAAACAGTCCAATATTCCAACACTTTAATTTTATTAGGTGTATAACATAACATTAAAAGAAGCACTGGTGCATAGCACACAGGGGAACTGACAGACACAGTGGTGTCAGCATCAAAACGCGAAAAGGGGATCAGAGTCCATCTACCCACCCAAATATATTATAACTATATAAGGAATGACATGCCTGAAGCAACAACATTCTTTAAATCACAGGCTAAATAGCAAACAAGTAAATCAATCCCCCGGACATGTCAATGCATACACATACCTATAAGGGTGAGGTGAAAAACGGACCGCTGACCCACCCCAACGTACGTTTCGGAGCACACTCCTTCCTCAGGGGGCCTAGTGTAGTGATGACCAGGTGCCTCTAATATAGGAAGAGGCAGCACGCCCCATCCTATCACATGTGGGATCAGGCAATAAGCGCATATGTGAACAATACTCAATTAGTTCAATATCTCGTATCACGCAGCGAAAAAACCGCTACCAGCTGATGCATCTGCATACCTGACCGTCATAGACGCCATACCGGAAGTGCGTGGGGCCCCACGTGACCGGAAATGGACATCCAGAGGGCGGGAGTAAGACAGAATGCCACACAGCCTGGCGCATGCGCAGATGCATTATAGAATAAAATCCGCCATCTTGGTGCAGGGAAGCAGGCCATACAGATAAGTATAGTGCCTACATCACATATTTTTCAATAATAATCACTCGAAAGCTATCAGCACCAACCTAAGCATGGCTGTCATAAAGATACATAGATACTCAAAATAGTATGGATATAGCGCAAAGCGCATGCGCAGATTGCAGTAACCACCACATGTGTACGGGGCATGTAAGGGGACATGCTATCTAATATCTCAGCAGAATCAATATATATACCATAAATGAACAAAATATATGCAATGAAAAACTGAGAAGTGAAAATAGAAACGAAAAAGTAACAAAATATATAACAAATAAAAAATAAAAATAAAAAATAAACAATAATCAATGTATATAGACCAATGACAAAACAGATGCACAATAAAAATATATACAAACAATAAATGCAAAAAATAATACCAAATGAGAAGTAAAAAATATAAAAAATAAATAAAATACATACATGTACATATGTGCATATGCATGCACATCTGACTACTAAATAAACAATAAACATATATATAATGATTTTGATGCTTATATCTTCATTAACTTGAACATGTCCCACGGAAAGGTAACGCTGGTCAGTCCACTCATATCATGCCTCATATGCGTGTCTTCATAAACATATAATATCATATCTCTAAATAATAAAAGAATAAATGTTAAAATGATAAAAACAATGCGGACACAAATGTGTCCATCAGTGGGCAGCAAATGGAGATCACAAATATGGGGCAAAGGATAGGTTCTCATTAAGGCCTTTAGGGTGTATAGTACTAAGCGTCCAAATCCATCTGGATTCAAGCTGTCCCAGTCTTTTAGTCAAGTCTCCGCCTCTGATATTAATGCCAAGTATGTCAATACCCCGCACTCTAAGTAGGGTGCTATCACATCTATGAAATTCAAAAAAATGACGCGGAATAGTCTTCAGGGTGGATGCGTCCGTGCAGGAAGAGGCCGCCTGGATACCCAATACATGTTCGCGAACACGGACCTTCATCTGTCTGGTAGTCATGCCTATATATATGAGTCCACATGGACATGTGGCATGATAAATCACATATCGCGATGTGCACGTTATTTTAGATTTAATTTTGTATTCCCTCTTCCCATCTGAACCGGAGAAGGTTGTACATCTTTCAATATTGGGGCAGGCGACACACCTCCCGCACGGAACACATCCACCTGCTATGGGCATCGAGTCCAAAAAGGTACGTGTAGTTGGATTGGGGTAATGGCTCTTAACCAAAACATCACGTAGATTGCGTGCTCTACGAAACGCCATCATAGGGCGTTCAGGCAGAAACTTGCTAATGACCGGGTCTACCCTCAATATAGGCCACGCCTTCTCAAGCACTAATCGCATGCGATTATGTTGTGAATTATATGTTGTCACAAACCTGGACAAATCCCTATTGGCTGATGTACGAGTGCCATATAACAAATTGTTACGATCCGAGTATTTAGCACGATGGTATGCTTTCTTCAGACTACGTTTAGAATAACCACGGGCCAAGAATCGAGCCTTCAACTCATCAGCTCGGATCTTAAAATCATCATCTGTGGAGCAGATCCTCCGAAGTCGGAGAAACTGTCCCACAGGAACGGCCCTGATCATATGTTGTGGATGATGGGAGGATGCGTGCAATAACGTATTAGTAGCAGTTTTTTTACGGAAAATATCCGTCTGGATTATACCAGCTCCGTCTCTACGGATGGTCACGTCTAGAAAGTCAATGCTATCCCTATCCCACACCGGGGTAAGTCTAATATTTAGATCATTGTTGTTCAAATCCGATATAAATTGCAGAAGGTCGGTGGAGGTGCCCTGCCACACAAAAAAGATATCGTCAATGTAGCGTGCCCAAAACAGGACACGCTCAATTGACCCCAATTTGTCTGACAGGAAGAGGTCCCTCTCCCACAGCCCCAGGAACAAATTGGCGTAGGCCGGCGCAAAGGCCGCCCCCATAGCCGTGCCCTGGAGCTGTAGGTAGAAGAACCCCTTGAACACAAAAAAGTTGTGTGTTAGTGTGAACTCCAAAAGCTTCAGGATGAGATCCCTAAGTCCTGGAGATAGAGATGATGTGTCCAGGAAAAATTTGACCGCCCTAAGACCATCAGAATGGCGGATGTTGGTATATAGGGATTCTACATCAACTGAAGCAAAGAGAGACTCACCATCAAAACACAGTCCATCGACCTTCCGCAACAAATCACTAGTATCTTTGAGGAACGAAGGCAGATTGAGCACCAGTGGTTGTAAATAGTAATCAATCCATTGATTGATTTTTTCGAGATAATTCCCCCTCCCCGACACGATAGATCGAAAAAATCAATCAATGGATTGATTACTATTTACAACCACTGGTGCTCAATCTGCCTTCGTTCCTCAAAGATACTAGTGATTTATTGCGGAAGGTCGATGGACTGTGTTTTGATGGTGAGTCTCTCTTTGCTTCAGTTGATGTAGAATCCCTATATACCAACATCCGCCATTCTGATGGTCTTAGGGCGGTCAAATTTTTCCTGGACACATCATCTCTATCTCCAGGACTTAGGGATCTCATCCTGAAGCTTTTGGAGTTCACACTAACACACAACTTTTTTGTGTTCAAGGGGTCCTTCTACCTACAGCTCCAGGGCACGGCTATGGGGGCGGCCTTTGCGCCGGCCTACGCCAATTTGTTCCTGGGGCTGTGGGAGAGGGACCTCTTCCTGTCAGACAAATTGGGGTCAATTGAGCGTGTCCTGTTTTGGGCACGCTACATTGACGATATCTTTTTTGTGTGGCAGGGCACCTCCACCGACCTTCTGCAATTTATATCGGATTTGAACAACAATGATCTAAATATTAGACTTACCCGGTGTGGGATAGGGATAGCATTGACTTTCTAGACGTGACCATCCGTAGAGACGGAGCTGGTATAATCCAGACGGATATTTTCCGTAAAAAAACTGCTACTAATACGTTATTGCACGCATCCTCCCATCATCCACAACATATGATCAGGGCCGTTCCTGTGGGACAGTTTCTCCGACTTCGGAGGATCTGCTCCACAGATGATGATTTTAAGATCCGAGCTGATGAGTTGAAGGCTCGATTCTTGGCCGTGGTTATTCTAAACGTAGTCTGAAGAAAGCATACCATCGTGCTAAATACTCGGATCGTAACAATTTGTTATATGGCACTCGTACATCAGCCAATAGGGATTTGTCCAGGTTTGTGACAACATATAATTCACAACATAATCGCATGCGATTAGTGCTTGAGAAGGCGTGGCCTATATTGAGGGTAGACCCGGTCATTAGCAAGTTTCTGCCTGAACGCCCTATGATGGCGTTTCGTAGAGCACGCAATCTACGTGATGTTTTGGTTAAGAGCCATTACCCCAATCCAACTACACGTACCTTTTTGGACTCGATGCCCATAGCAGGTGGATGTGTTCCGTGCGGGAGGTGTGTCGCCTGCCCCAATATTGAAAGATGTACAACCTTCTCCGGTTCAGATGGGAAGAGGGAATACAAAATTAAATCTAAAATAACGTGCACATCGCGATATGTGATTTATCATGCCACATGTCCATGTGGACTCATATATATAGGCATGACTACCAGACAGATGAAGGTCCGTGTTCGCGAACATGTATTGGGTATCCAGGCGGCCTCTTCCTGCACGGACGCATCCACCCTGAAGACTATTCCGCGTCATTTTTTTGAATTTCATAGATGTGATAGCACCCTACTTAGAGTGCGGGGTATTGACATACTTGGCATTAATATCAGAGGCGGAGACTTGACTAAAAGACTGGGACAGCTTGAATCCAGATGGATTTGGACGCTTAGTACTATACACCCTAAAGGCCTTAATGAGAACCTATCCTTTGCCCCATATTTGTGATCTCCATTTGCTGCCCACTGATGGACACATTTGTGTCCGCATTGTTTTTATCATTTTAACATTTATTCTTTTATTATTTAGAGATATGATATTATATGTTTATGAAGACACGCATATGAGGCATGATATGAGTGGACTGACCAGCGTTACCTTTCCGTGGGACATGTTCAAGTTAATGAAGATATAAGCATCAAAATCATTATATATATGTTTATTGTTTATTTAGTAGTCAGATGTGCATGCATATGCACATATGTACATGTATGTATTTTATTTATTTTTTATATTTTTTACTTCTCATTTGGTATTATTTTTTGCATTTATTGTTTGTATATATTTTTATTGTGCATCTGTTTTGTCATTGGTCTATACATTGATTATTGTTTATTTTTTATTTTTATTTTTTATTTGTTATATATTTTGTTACTTTTTCGTTTCTATTTTCACTTCTCAGTTTTTCATTGCATATATTTTGTTCATTTATGGTATATATATTGATTCTGCTGAGATATTAGATAGCATGTCCCCTTACATGCCCCGTACACATGTGGTGGTTACTGCAATCTGCGCATGCGCTTTGCGCTATATCCATACTATTTTGAGTATCTATGTATCTTTATGACAGCCATGCTTAGGTTGGTGCTGATAGCTTTCGAGTGATTATTATTGAAAAATATGTGATGTAGGCACTATACTTATCTGTATGGCCTGCTTCCCTGCACCAAGATGGCGGATTTTATTCTATAATGCATCTGCGCATGCGCCAGGCTGTGTGGCATTCTGTCTTACTCCCGCCCTCTGGATGTCCATTTCCGGTCACGTGGGGCCCCACGCACTTCCGGTATGGTGTCTATGACGGTCAGGTATGCAGATGCATCAGCTGGTAGCGGTTTTTTCGCTGCGTGATACGAGATATTGAACTAATTGAGTATTGTTCACATATGCGCTTATTGCCTGATCCCACATGTGATAGGATGGGGCGTGCTGCCTCTTCCTATATTAGAGGCACCTGGTCATCACTACACTAGGCCCCCTGAGGAAGGAGTGTGCTCCGAAACGTACGTTGGGGTGGGTCAGCGGTCCGTTTTTCACCTCACCCTTATAGGTATGTGTATGCATTGACATGTCCGGGGGATTGATTTACTTGTTTGCTATTTAGCCTGTGATTTAAAGAATGTTGTTGCTTCAGGCATGTCATTCCTTATATAGTTATAATATATTTGGGTGGGTAGATGGACTCTGATCCCCTTTTCACGTTTTGATGCTGACACCACTGTGTCTGTCAGTTCCCCTGTGTGCTATGCACCAGTGCTTCTTTTAATGTTATGTTATACACCTAATAAAATTAAAGTGTTGGAATATTGGACTGTTTTTCTCTAGTTTGTTGCTTTGCAATACAGTTCTCCTACTAGTGTATCCCACATCCATGTGTATTTCTAATGATTTTTTGTTCATAGATATTTTATATACACATATGTGATGGTTGGGGTTGTTGCTACTTTTTACATGTGTATTACTGTGTTATGCACAGGTTTTGCAGTGACCATGGACTATCGAGCCAAGGAAAAGACTTGGCTCACGAAGGCTGAGCAGGTGTTTACTGCAGGGGGAAGCAATGTGCAGCAGATGGGTGATCCATGTTGGGATGAGAGGTTGGCGCAGATGAAGACACTCCTATTTAAGCGATCTAGACTATGGTGGAACCGGTTGTTCCTTGAAAAATATGTTTCACATAAAATGATTCCGAGAGGACTCAGAGTTAAAGCCATACCTGCATTTCCGGTAGAAGACTTAGAGTTTAGAACCAAATGGGAGGATGCGTGTGACACCTGTTCATTTACTTTTCTCAATCTTCTTATCGGTCATAATTCTAACAACATTGTTGAATTAGATAAAACTATTGATAAGGCTCAAATTGATTTAAGAAAAGACTGTCCAGCCGAGAAAATGCAACGATTTGAGTGTGATCTGGATAAAGAAATGGACCTATTGGTTCAGAAAATTCAGGATAATCAACTCATTAAATATAATCGTGATCTTAAGGATTATCAAAATAAGAGAGTATATCTATGGCGGAGTGATGGTCACTCCAATCTACATAGGACATCATCTTCTATGTCCGTCTCTTCATCTGGGGCACAATCAGATATCTCATCGGCTTCCAACAATGTTGTTGATATACATAGACTTCGTGATCACGCATATCACCCATATAGAAGACGTCCACATAATACATCTGAAGTTGGCCACAGAGATAACAAGGTGATCAACTTAAGTGATTTTGTACTCACAGAGGTGGACCTCACGTTATTGGGTAAAGGTTTATCCTTCTCTCCCACACCGGGGTATGACAATTTCATGGCGGTGAAGGATTTACACATTTTCGCCCGATCTTTGTTGTTCAAACGTTACTATTATAATGAGGAATTAATACGGCTTTTTCCCACAGAAGAGGAGCAGGAGGCAGTGAGAGTCCTAGAAGAGTTGTCTATTGAACACAATGAAGGAGGTAAGATTCCTCCATCTATTCGTCCGAGATCTAATAAATTCCCTCCATTTACATCCTGTCCCAGCATTGATATGTTCGTTCGGGTGGTGACCAATGAACTTAATAAAATTCCTAGGTTTGGTAGTGGTGATAATTTGACAAGAAATGAACGAGTGCGTTTAAATGTATTACAAAATCTACCTGATATAGTGATAAAACCAGCGGATAAAGGTGGCAATGTCGTCCTATGGCCCAAGCAAATGTATGAAAGGGAAGCATTTAAGCAATTGAACAACTTTGTATGTTATAAAAAATTAACCTATAATCCCCTTTCTGCATTTAGCTGCCAACTTGAGACCATCATAAAAAAGGCCATAGATGACGACATTGTCACCAGAGAGCTGGCATCTGCACTCATTGTCAAAGAACCCACTATAGCCACACTCTATCTATTACCTAAGATTCATAAGGACATTGAGTCGCCACCCGGCAGACCTATCGTGTCGGGGAGGGGGAATTATCTCGAAAAAATCAATCAATGGATTGATTACTATTTACAACCACTGGTGCTCAATCTGCCTTCGTTCCTCAAAGATACTAGTGATTTATTGCGGAAGGTCGATGGACTGTGTTTTGATGGTGAGTCTCTCTTTGCTTCAGTTGATGTAGAATCCCTATATACCAACATCCGCCATTCTGATGGTCTTAGGGCGGTCAAATTTTTCCTGGACACATCATCTCTATCTCCAGGACTTAGGGATCTCATCCTGAAGCTTTTGGAGTTCACACTAACACACAACTTTTTTGTGTTCAAGGGGTCCTTCTACCTACAGCTCCAGGGCACGGCTATGGGGGCGGCCTTTGCGCCGGCCTACGCCAATTTGTTCCTGGGGCTGTGGGAGAGGGACCTCTTCCTGTCAGACAAATTGGGGTCAATTGAGCGTGTCCTGTTTTGGGCACGCTACATTGACGATATCTTTTTTGTGTGGCAGGGCACCTCCACCGACCTTCTGCAATTTATATCGGATTTGAACAACAATGATCTAAATATTAGACTTACCCCGGTGTGGGATAGGGATAGCATTGACTTTCTAGACGTGACCATCCGTAGAGACGGAGCTGGTATAATCCAGACGGATATTTTCCGTAAAAAAACTGCTACTAATACGTTATTGCACGCATCCTCCCATCATCCACAACATATGATCAGGGCCGTTCCTGTGGGACAGTTTCTCCGACTTCGGAGGATCTGCTCCACAGATGATGATTTTAAGATCCGAGCTGATGAGTTGAAGGCTCGATTCTTGGCCCGTGGTTATTCTAAACGTAGTCTGAAGAAAGCATACCATCGTGCTAAATACTCGGATCGTAACAATTTATTATATGGCACTCGTACATCAGCCAATAGGGATTTGTCCAGGTTTGTGACAACATATAATTCACAACATAATCGCATGCGATTAGTGCTTGAGAAGGCGTGGCCTATATTGAGGGTAGACCCGGTCATTAGCAAGTTTCTGCCTGAACGCCCTATGATGGCGTTTCGTAGAGCACGCAATCTACGTGATGTTTTGGTTAAGAGCCATTACCCCAATCCAACTACACGTACCTTTTTGGACTCGATGCCCATAGCAGGTGGATGTGTTCCGTGCGGGAGGTGTGTCGCCTGCCCCAATATTGAAAGATGTACAACCTTCTCCGGTTCAGATGGGAAGAGGGAATACAAAATTAAATCTAAAATAACGTGCACATCGCGATATGTGATTTATCATGCCACATGTCCATGTGGACTCATATATATAGGCATGACTACCAGACAGATGAAGGTCCGTGTTCGCGAACATGTATTGGGTATCCAGGCGGCCTCTTCCTGCACGGACGCATCCACCCTGAAGACTATTCCGCGTCATTTTTTTGAATTTCATAGATGTGATAGCACCCTACTTAGAGTGCGGGGTATTGACATACTTGGCATTAATATCAGAGGCGGAGACTTGACTAAAAGACTGGGACAGCTTGAATCCAGATGGATTTGGACGCTTAGTACTATACACCCTAAAGGCCTTAATGAGAACCTATCCTTTGCCCCATATTTGTGATCTCCATTTGCTGCCCACTGATGGACACATTTGTGTCCGCATTGTTTTTATCATTTTAACATTTATTCTTTTATTATTTAGAGATATGATATTATATGTTTATGAAGACACGCATATGAGGCATGATATGAGTGGACTGACCAGCGTTACCTTTCCGTGGGACATGTTCAAGTTAATGAAGATATAAGCATCAAAATCATTATATATATGTTTATTGTTTATTTAGTAGTCAGATGTGCATGCATATGCACATATGTACATGTATGTATTTTATTTATTTTTTATATTTTTTACTTCTCATTTGGTATTATTTTTTGCATTTATTGTTTGTATATATTTTTATTGTGCATCTGTTTTGTCATTGGTCTATATACATTGATTATTGTTTATTTTTTATTTTTATTTTTTATTTGTTATATATTTTGTTACTTTTTCGTTTCTATTTTCACTTCTCAGTTTTTCATTGCATATATTTTGTTCATTTATGGTATATATATTGATTCTGCTGAGATATTAGATAGCATGTCCCCTTACATGCCCCGTACACATGTGGTGGTTACTGCAATCTGCGCATGCGCTTTGCGCTATATCCATACTATTTTGAGTATCTATGTATCTTTATGACAGCCATGCTTAGGTTGGTGCTGATAGCTTTCGAGTGATTATTATTGAAAAATATGTGATGTAGGCACTATACTTATCTGTATGGCCTGCTTCCCTGCACCAAGATGGCGGATTTTATTCTATAATGCATCTGCGCATGCGCCAGGCTGTGTGGCATTCTGTCTTACTCCCGCCCTCTGGATGTCCATTTCCGGTCACGTGGGGCCCCACGCACTTCCGGTATGGCGTCTATGACGGTCAGGTATGCAGATGCATCAGCTGGTAGCGGTTTTTTCGCTGCGTGATACGAGATATTGAACTAATTGAGTATTGTTCACATATGCGCTTATTGCCTGATCCCACATGTGATAGGATGGGGCGTGCTGCCTCTTCCTATATTAGAGGCACCTGGTCATCACTACACTAGGCCCCCTGAGGAAGGAGTGTGCTCCGAAACGTACGTTGGGGTGGGTCAGCGGTCCGTTTTTCACCTCACCCTTATAGGTATGTGTATGCATTGACATGTCCGGGGGATTGATTTACTTGTTTGCTATTTAGCCTGTGATTTAAAGAATGTTGTTGCTTCAGGCATGTCATTCCTTATATAGTTATAATATATTTGGGTGGGTAGATGGACTCTGATCCCCTTTTCGCGTTTTGATGCTGACACCACTGTGTCTGTCAGTTCCCCTGTGTGCTATGCACCAGTGCTTCTTTTAATGTTATGTTATACACCTAATAAAATTAAAGTGTTGGAATATTGGACTGTTTTTCTCTAGTTTGTTGCTCCTGTGATAATAGAAGTGTTTATTTGCAAGTTGTATAGCTTATGAGTTTATGAATATAGAGCACCTCCAAGGGCCGTGGGGTATTCGGACCTGGGTTGGGCGGTTCTTAAAAATGAAGTCACGGCAGCAGTGACCCGATCCGTGGCCCTGGGCATCCAATAAAAACGATGAAAATGTAAAAGGGGAATAGTTTATAGGGGAATGAGTTTGTGACACCACCCGTGGTATTTGGCTATATAAGATGGCCGACGCTGCAGTTCAGTTCCACTGGGGCAGTTGGTGACGCAGCAAACTTGTTACAGCTCTCCACGGGTAGAGCTATGCCCCAGGGCAGTTATGGTGTTAAAGATGATGGTGGTGGTTGTAGTGCAGTGCAGATGACGCAGTAAATTAATCAGAGGACACAGCAGGGTGCAGTCTCTTCAGTTTACTCACAGTTCTTTGGTACAATCCCCAGCCGGGATACTGTGTCCTCCGGGAAGGTGGTCCAGACAGCTCTCTGGTAGTTTGGGGTACACTTTGCCAGGACCTCTTCTAATGTTCCTTTCCTGGCCGTCTCCCTGCGCTGGCTCCCGTCTCTCCTGCCCTGCGCCATCACACACAGTGCAACAAGCCAGCAGCCTCGGATCTTGTCGGGCGACATTTTTTAGGTCCCCTTGGTCCTATCTGGCTGACTTTTCGGTGGATGTGACTGTAGTACATGCAGTTACCACAGCCTTCGGTTTGCTAGCTGAGTCCTTATTTTCTCCTCCAGGCTGGGGCCGGTCCCCTTACTGCAACCTGTTCCCTCCACCCGATTATGGTGAGCGTGGATTCGGGCCCCACGAGTGGATTCCTCACTTCCCGTGCCCCTAGGACCCCTTCTTCCTCTCTCTTAAGCTTCTCTTTCTGTCTCTTCTGTCTTTCTTCTCTCTCTACTGTTCTCTGGTCCAGGGATGAGCTCCTCTCTGCTCAAGTCCCCAGCACCAACTCCTTCCTTCAACTCCCAACTTCTCCACAGCTCCTCTCAGCTCCTCTCCTGATCTCCAACCATCACTAACTGTCTGTGGTCTCACAGACCACTCACTAAGCTACTCCCCTTCTCTACTTTTCTCCACCCACACCATCTACCTAGTCCCTCCCAGGCCCTGAGAGGTCTAGTATTGGATGTAAGTGTGTGGGTTCCGGGTGATGTCCCCTCCTTACCTGAGAGCGGAGCAACACACCTCCGACTGAGATGCAGTACCTCTGTGGTGACTGGACCTCAGGGGTGCCACAAACATTTACGTATAATTTTGTAAAACTAGATAACCCATTTAACCCTTTCTATGGAGGTCATGGAGCCAGGCAACTTTATTTTTAAATGTACTAGTTAAACCATTGTCCTGGAAATCATTTTAAAGGGGCTGTCTGAGACTATTTATTTTTTACTATGGGAATATGTACTAACAGGCAAATTGTTGCTACCTACATGCCTGTTGTAAAAACCACAAAAAACCGTGCAATAGTCCAATTATACACTAAAATGATTTTATTGGTATCAAAGACGAACAAGATTAGAGACAGTGACAGGGCTAAATCTTCAAATTTTGTTCCCTACAGAGGAGGAACAAGAGGCCCTGAGGATTCTTGAGGAGTTGGCTGTAGAACATATGGATGATGGAGGTAAGATTCCTCCCTCTATCCGTCCACGCTCCAGCAGGTTTCCCCCATTTTCTTCTTGTGCCAATATTGATCTTTTTGTCCGGGTGGTGATGGAGGAATTATATAAGATTCCCAAATTTTCTGTCAGTGACAATCTGACACGGGATGAGAGGTTAAGGTTGAAATACTTGCAGGATTTGCCTGATATAGTAGTAAAACCAGCTGATAAGGGAGGTAATGTCGTCCTGTGGCCAATGGATATGTACGAGAGGGAAGCATTCCGTCAATTAAATAACACTACATGTTATAGGAAGCTATGTTATAATCCCCTCTCGACATATTGCTCGGAATTAGATGCCATTCTTCAGCGGGCTTTACAGGACGGCATTATCTCCAAAGATCTTAAGACAGCACTAGTGGTAAATGAGCCAACTATTTCAACCTTTTACCTCCTCCCAAAAATTCACAAAAACGTCTCCTCACCACCTGGTAGACCAATTATTTCTGGCAGGGGGAATTTTCTGGAGCACATTAATAGATGGATTGACTACCATCTCCAACCCTTAGTCTCGGGCCTCCCTTCCTTCCTTAAGGATACAGGTGATTTGTTGCGCAAGGTCGATGGGTTGTCTTGAGGGTGATACTCTTCTAGCTTCAGCGGATGTTGAGTCCCTATACACCAACATTGGACATAAGGATGGACTAATTGCTGTACGTTATTACTTGAGTACTTCCTCCTTATCTATAGGTGTGAGGGACCTTCTGCTGGAGCTATTAGAGTTCACCCTCACTCACAACTTTTTTGTGTTTAAGGGTTCCTTCTACCTGCAGCTCCAGGGGACCGCCATGGGAGCGGCCTTTGCGCCCGCCTATGCCGGTCTCTTCCTGGGGCTGTGGGAGAGGGAACTCTTTTTGTCTGATGAACAGGGGTTGATGGACCGTGTCCCGTTTTGGACACAGTACATCGACGACATCTTTTTCATCTGGCAAGGCACCCCCATCGGCCTTGAGCAACTTATCAGTACTTTGAATAGCAATGACCTCAACATTCATTTGACATTTGAATCTAATATGAATTCATTGAACTTCCTTGATGTGACTATTAGGAGAGATTCACGGGGTATCCTACAAACTGACATTTTCAGAAAAGAGACGGCCACAAATATACTCTTGCATGCCTCTTCAGGACATCCATCCCACATGATTAGGGCGATACCTGTGGGACAGTTCCTCCGCCTTCGCCGTATCTGTTCTTCAGATAATGATTTTGAGCGGAGGGCGGAGGAGTTGAAATTACGATTTTTGGCTCGTGGATATAGCCGTCGGTCAGTGAAGAAGGCATACCATAGGGCAAAACACACCCCACGACATGATCTTCTATATCGGGATACACCCAGACAGACAGATGGGGACCATCAGATAGTTAGATTTGTGACCACATTTAGCTCACGGTCCAATATGGTTCGTTCCATTCTTCATAAGGCATGGCCAATACTGAAGGTTGATCCGATTATCAACAGATTCATTCCGTCTCAACCCTCTATGTCTTTTAGACGTGCTAAAAATCTGAGGGATCATTTGGTCTCGAGTCATTATGTCGGACAAAGGAACTTGACGTTTTTGGACAGTTTTCGCTCTGTGGTTGGTTGCAGTCCCTGTGGCAGATGTGTCGCCTGTCCAAATATTGATAGATGTGATACCTTTACTAGTTCTGATGGTACAAGAACATTTAGGATCAGACAACGGATCTCGTGCACAACACGATATGTGATCTACTATATCACGTGCCCTTGTGGCCTTATATATGTGGGACTTACAACTCGCCAACTAAAGGTCCGTATAAGAGAACACATTTTGGGCATACAGGCGGCCCTCTGCCACGAGGATGCAACCACCTTGAAAACAATACCTAGACATTTTAAGGAATTCCACCTTTGTGATGGTTCTAAATTGAGGGCACGTGGCATTGATGCCCTCAAGATTAACATCAGAGGAGGTGGACTGTCCAAGCGTCTGGGGAGACTTGAGACCGAATGGATCTGGCGACTGAGAACGGTTCAACCTTTTGGCCTAAATGAGTGTCTCTCTTTTGCTCCCTTCCTATGAGTCCTTGGCTGCTGTGCATTGATTGACACGGTTTTCCACATTATTTTAACCTTTATTTGTATTATAATATTTATTTTATTCTCTTTAGTGTTTCTTCACCCTGTGCCATATTGACATGATGAGGATTTCGGTTGGAAGGACTATCAGCGCGTTATGAAATTTTGGAAACTAATGTATTTCTACTGATGATGTTTTGCTGCACATTTGGCGTTTATGATATACTATGTATTGTTGATTGCTACAGTGTTATATTGTTTATATTGTGCAATTTATGCTTATTCTATCTGTTAATGCTGCTATATGTTCCATGTCCCATGTTTAATGTTGAGCATTTCTGTTGATGATATTGTGCGTGTATATGTATACATATGTATATTTATATTCATTGTCAATTAGTATATGGATTTATGTTTTGTACAGTGTATATATGTCCTTATGTGCATGTTATATATATATGTATGTATATATATAAATATATATATATATATTTGTTTTGTGATCTTTGCACAATTATACTTGTATTTCTACTATGCTATATGCTGTACCATTTTTATGTACCAGTATCGTTGTGATGGATATTTCATGTGCACATGCCAGTATATGTCCTGATGGATCCATATTATATTTTACTGTGTACTGTCTCTGTAATTTGTTATATGTATATCCTTTATACTATTGTTTCCATAATTACCATCTGTTTGTTATGGATATTACATGACCTCTATCAGAATGCCCATTCTATTTGCTGCTGAACGATTATTACTTAATCTCTGCCCTTTGTTTATATGGCCGTAGTACACAATGCATAGAGGCTGGCTCTGTTGCCGTTCTGTTTCCCTCACCTCCGCCCACCTCTGACACTTAGTCACATGGGGCCCCATGTGATCGGCTGTCGGGGGTTGGGTTTGTGTGGAGAGGGATGCGACGTCATATGAGCCTGACTCCGTGTATTTCCGGCCATGGCAGCTTTAAATTCCTCCCGTTCCTCATCTGGTCACGCCCCCTGAGGAAGGATTTCCGAAACGCGCGTCGGGGAGGGCGGGAGACTGTGCGCCACCTGGTAGGTTGCTATGATCGTATATTTGATTGTTACCGCATTTGGTCCCTTTTTGTGGGTTAATTGAGAGTTATATATCCACTTCCACTGGGACAATTTTTATACAGGGATCCTGCCATTGTGTGTTACAATTCCCATTATTGTGTGGCAATTTTCTGGTGGCGACCAGTTCCCTGCCCGTTTGGGCTCTTGTGGTTACATGTGTCTATTTTAGCCCTGTCACTGTCTCTAATCTTGTTTGTCTTTGATACCAATAAAATCATTTTAGTGTATAATTGGACTATTGCACGGTTTTTTGTGGTTTCCACATGTTTGTTTGTTCTGCGATGATAGTGTGTCCTATTTAATCCTATATATGGACCAGTATAATTTTGTTATGCTTATTTCCTGATATATCATGGGTATTTCTTCTGGTCATACATGTACATCTTTTTGTTAGCTACATGCCTGTTGTGCCTGGCTCCTATCTTTTCTGGCACAGAGCTGTGACCGCTCCTGTCGGCGATTCAGCTGGTTCTGTTGACATCATGG
Source organism: Oophaga sylvatica (assembly GCA_033576555.1). Taxonomy (NCBI): domain Eukaryota; kingdom Metazoa; phylum Chordata; class Amphibia; order Anura; family Dendrobatidae; genus Oophaga; species Oophaga sylvatica. The sequence goes on from JARQOD010000006.1 coordinate 138,982,259, forward strand.
CATCACATTGCTTTTCTTACTCTTTGCTCTGTTGATGGGGTGTGACTGCCAACTTTATGCTGATTGACAGCCGGGTCTCTGCTGCCTAACTGTGGTAAGCTGGCTGTCAATCAGCATGACAACAGCAGTCGCACCTCATTAACAGAGCAGCTGGGATACAGGTGCACTGCTCAGTTGACGTAGAGCAGCTGAATCGCTGACAGGAGTAATCAATAGCCAATCATAAAAATAAAACTGAAATAATATTTATCATAGGACATGAATGCTAACATTTTATATCGTTTTGATTATGTAAGCAAAGTTATGTATTATATAGCAATAAAAACTGCTAGAGTTTTAGACATTATGAAGAATGTACATTGTACATAACTCCTTGTCTCTACTTTATTTTTTTCTTTGTTGGCTATTACTTGGTTAAACTGCCTAGAGTTTTGGTTTGGACGAGGTTGTTGCGCTCTGCCTATACACTCCCAGAAGAAAAGGACCCAACCTTGACTTTTTACAAAAATATTGTGATTCTGCAGAGACTCTTTTTCTGCTGACGAAGAATAAAATGATATGTTATTGAAGATAAGAAGCAGAGATATATTTTTATTTGACTTGAAAATAGCATTGGCCAAATTTAAAGACTGATGTAAATATTTTTACGGAAATATAAGCCCGGCCACATGGTGAGATTCTATAGAGGCTTCATTATTTGTGTATAAAGTTTCTCAGGCTCTGCAATACTCATGAAATAGCTCTGATACTTTGTGCTTCTCAGTATGAACTCATTCTATGGCCTTGGTGAAGCAATTTTGAAATATTTATTTCATTAAGCAAAACATTTCCCAGGTTCACAGTGACTTATTAAAGAAGATTACTTAGTGATACAATGCTATTGCATTTCATATAATAAGTATTACCAACTGTAATACAGTACTTAGGTTTTATTGCACAGACTCTTAAAATACATATGTCTTGCAGATTTTGTGTGGGCTTTGAAACTAATATTAAAATTCTATTGTGTAATAATCAGAGAGTATGATACTGTCAAATGATATTTAATGACCTTTTAACGAACTATAACAGGTCATAGCAAGTCATAAAGTCTTTCCAGATCTAGGGACAGATAGGTGTTGAATTTTCGACACTTTGGCAACACTAGTATAAAACAAGCTGCTAAGGATTTCTTCATACTTCCTCTAATCCCACTTCACTCAGCACTTCCTGGTAAGCCTAAATCAAATGTCTGATCCTCCCTTTTTCTACATAAGCCCTTTTTCAGAAAATCATTTTTTGGATCAAGCTGCACTGGAAAACCAAGACTTTTTTTAGAGACCCCAAATTATATTGAATATTTTCAATCTGATATTTGAGGAGCAAGAATGATTATGTGGAATAAGTATAGCTCACTATACATTTCAATCTCAAATTCTGCCTATAGTAGATCATTTCCAATCAGAGGGATTGAGAATGTATGTTTTATACTAAACGTATTTGTCCAATATGTTATCAAATCCATTATCATCATTACCATTTTCCAAAGTTAAGGGTATGCCACACTGAACAATATCGCTAACGGGATCGCTAAAAAACGTCACTATTTAGCGATCCCGTTAGCGATGTTGTTCAGTGCGGCAGCTGCCAGCGACGAGCTTCCTGCTGTGATCTCGCTCGTCGCTGGAATCGTTCCGGACCCTATTTTCTCGTCGGCGCTCCCACTGGGTAAGTATCTAATCGCTGTGTGGCACCTTTTCTTAGCGATTTAGCGGTACTTTTGTACCGCTAAAGTCGTTAAGAAGATCGCTAACGGCGATAGCATCGTTAACTATATCGCTAAATGTGGCCGCACTTAGCGATATAGAAACAATCCCGCTAGTGATCGCATTAGTATGCGTCGTTATCGTGATCGCTAGCGGGATTATTTAGTGTGGCAGTACCTTTAGTGATGCTGTATTCTGATTACGTATACAGTTTTAGATTACTGAATGTAAAAAATAATCAAAACATAGTAAATCTTGTTCAAATGCAAATTGGATTATACCAATACATTACTTGTAAAGGCAATGTAAGCAATGTTTTCATCAACGATGAAGTATACGATGCATATCCCGGGCCTTTTAAGCCAGTATTAGGTTTATCATATATTCATCAGTTTATTTTTTTTATTCTTTTTTTTTTTGCTATTTTCTGCAAGATTACTTGCTGTACTTTAGAATTTTGAAACTCTAGGTATTTCTCAAGTTTTTAGTTGTTGGTAATTTCCTAGTTTCATGTGATCATGGTTTTTTTTTATAAAAATGCTTTTTGGAAGAACAAAATGTCTGCATGACATTTATGTTTTCAGACTAAAGGTCCTTTCACACAGCCAACTACCTGTGGTCAGTAGATAAACCAGTTGAACAATAGATAACCCATGTGAAGCCACCTTTAGTTTGTGTACACAGCATACAGGCTCCACCTAGCTATTTGCCTTTTGTTCCTTTGCTCTCCCCACCCAGCTTTCAGAATTGATGCACTGTTGGAAAGAGAAGCTCATTCCCTCACTAACTGAATATCAAGGACTTCCATTACCCCCTGTGTGATAGTATTGCTTGTAAGTACCATTTGGCAACTGTTTGTAGCCACCAGATACCCAAGACTATTGCTCCTGCATCTGCCAGCTGCATTTATAAGATTAGATAGCCAAGCTGGTTTCATACTTGTTGTTTAGACTTGTTATGGAAATTTAATTAGGATAAATCTATCCTTCAGTGTTTGCTGCTTCTTTTCCCAATTTTTTCCTAATTGTCTTTTTGAGCGCTCAGAACTAAATGAGGACTGTCCACAACGGAAGTGTCAGTATAACAGTTCGTCAAGACCCCCAGTTTATTATTCATTCAAGGTTTTGTACGTTTACAAAAAGGGGCTGGTTAGTCAATTAGCATACAATTAAAAGCTGCTAGATTATTGGCTGTTTTAGTGTAAGTATGATAATTATGATAATTATGATAAAAGGGCTGAAGTTGCAGATTTATTGTTTACTGTTCTTTGCCCCAGCTTTCCTGCACGACTAGTAAAGAAAACAATAGATATATTTCCAAACACTCTGTTCTTGTTTCTGTATCCTTGGTAAAAAAGGTCCCTATGAGCTATAGCCAGGGTCGTCTTAAGAAACTGATTATAGCTAGCATCAGCTTTTGCAAAGATATGCTGAGCACAGGATTTTTAGCAAGTGAGATCTATCTAACTGTGAATGCATATATATGAATATATATTGAATATGTGGAATACATATATATTTCCATGACAGTCTCCCCTTAGATACCACTTGCCCTAAAAACCTGCTCCTGTCCCAAAGCGCTGCAACTCTTTTGTGCTCCCGGCGGGTTGAGACATGCCTAATACATGCCTCCCCTACCGATACAGACTTTTCGCAAATGGGCGGTCAGGAGGACTGTCCCTGTCGTGGGTTCATGTGTCTGCAATCATAGTCTCTTTATTCAACTGCATGTTCAGAAAAACGTGTGTATTCTTCATCAGGTAGGTCATCTGTCTGGTCAGTCAGAGCATCCACGACATCCTTCATGGCTTAGGTGTCTCTCCTGGTACGGGAGCTTCCTTGCAATGTGATACGTGGATCCAAGCAGGCTTTCCCTCTAATTTCACAGAGGTTGGTGTCATCTGGGGCTCTTGGACAGGACCATCAAATCTGGGATCGAGTGTTCTCATTTCCAACTTTTTTCACCAACACCCAGTCTCCTGGCTTTCAAGGAGTGCGTACCGGACACTGAGTCTGGATCTGGCAGTAAAGAGAAAAACTCGAGAATGGACATTAGTTTTTGACCAATTCAATTACATAAGCAAACAATATATCATTTTGCATATTCTGCTGCTGAGGGAAGAATGCACCTTACTTGGGACTAGACCCAAACAAAATTTCGCATGGTGACAGCTTTTCTGAGTCTCTGGGAGTGTGCCTTACGCTAAACAGTGCAATTGGGAGTGTGTCATGCCATGGTTTGCGTGTCTCTTGGGCAATTTTTAGCATCCTATTCTTAAGTGTTCCGTTCAGTCTTTCTACCTTCCCGCTGTTCTGGGGGTGGTAAGGAGTGTGTAGGCCTAAATCTGACCCTACTGCTAACCAGATCTCTTGTGTCAGATTTGCTGTGAATGCGGGTCCCTGATCACTTTCTATCATTTCTGGAACCCCGTATCTGCACACTATTTTCTGAAAGTAGCTGCTTTGCAGTAGTATTTGCTGACTTGGAAGTCTTCTGTCCATCTTGAAAACACTTCTTTGACCACAATGGCGTATTTGAATCCTTCACTTGGCGATATCTGGATGTGGTCTATCTGGATCCTCTGAAGCTGGTAGAGTGGTCTTGCCGGATGAGGTTAGGGGGACTTTCTTCCACACGTCCAGGCTTGCATTTGCCGCAGGTCAGACAGCTGCTGGTGAATTTGGCTGTTAGGGTGGAGATACCTGAAGCGAACCAGTAAGCACCAATCGGATCATTCATCTGTGTCTTTATTGGACCACCATAGGGTGCATACTTTGTGGTAGGCAGGATTTGGAGTCCAATGTTGATAGCCTTCCTTCTTCACGTGTTGCTTTTTTCGCATTCAGCTCTTCTTCTCCTTTTGGAGCTTGGTCTTGCAACTTCTTGAGCAGATCCCAGGACGTCTTTTTGTCAGGTTTCTTGTCTTCAGTCGTCATGTTGTAGCCGTCCGGCTCTACGACCTCTCCCACTTCTCCATGTTGTCTTCCTTTGGCCGCTTCTTTGGCTGCCATGTCCGCCATGTTATTGCCTCACACCTCTTCTGTTCTCAGTTTTCCATGCACTTTGATTTTTCAAATTGCCACCATTTTGGAAATTGGAGTACACCCAGCAGGTCCCTGAAGGCTCCATGATGCTTCACGGTTGTACCGTTTGCTGTGATGAAGTCCCTTGCAGCCCAGATGGGCCCAAAGTTGTGTGCTATGCCATGCGAGCAGCTGTAGTCGGTGTAGATGTTTGCAGTCTTGCCTTCTGCCATCTGGCAGGCCTTCGTCAGCTCTATCAGTTATGCTTCCTGGGCTGACAGGCTAGGTGACAGACTTCTGGACCACAGGATTTCTTGATTGCTGGTCACTGCACTTCCTGTGTGGAAACTTCTTCATCATCTGCAAATCTGGAACCATCCAAGTAGAGGATAAATTCTGTAAATTTTTGTTCTGAAAAGTCCATATTGTATTCCCCCTTGGGAGTGGGAGTACAGTGGCCGGGATGAGGACTGTAGGTCTGGAGACGGTGACATTGTGAGACAAAGGTGATAGAGGCGCCACAAAGATGCCTGGCGGTGGGGAGATTATTGTTGGTTGAGCTTGATTGAAGATTGCCAAGATGTCGTATGGAGTGAGAGTTTCCAGTGACTGTCCAAGAGTGATGTCAGCAGTCTTGTCCAGGAAGGTGTGTGCTGCAGATACTGCCATCAGGCAGGAGGGTGCTCCTCTTGCAACTGGATCCAAGCAGGCTGAGAGGCAGCCTAAAAGTCTCTGTTTTCCCCCGTGAATCCGTGTAAGGACTCCAGTAGCATGACCTTCTTTCTTCCATCAGGTAGACGGAAAGACTTCTCGTAGTCAGGTATGCCTGGTATTGGCGCTGAGACTGTGGAGTTCTTCCAGTCTCCTGAATGAGTTGAAGGCTGCGTCCGATAGAAGGAGCTGGGTTGCGTTGATGCAAGTGCACAGAGGCTACATTAGGACTGAGGCATCAGGGATGCAGGTTCTGCAATACGACACTAGACCAGGAAAGGCCTGCAGCATCTTCAGAGTTGTTGGGGGAGCCATCTTCTCCACAGTGGTCTTCCAGTCATTTGACAGGTGTTACGTCTGGTGAGCAATACAGTGTCCCAGGGATGTAACTTGCTTCTGACACTACTGGACTTTGTTCTTCCAGACCTTGCGTTGCTGTTCCTCCAGGTAGAGTAGGAGAGTCAAGGAATGGGCTGTGCAGGTATTGATGGTCAACCCCACAAAGGAGAAGGTCATCCACGTGTTGTAGAAGAGTGACTCCTGCATATTCTGCAATCCAGTTGACAAGGATGGAGGACATTGTCTTGGTGAAACTTGAAGGGCTTGTTCTGAGCACCTTGAGGCAACATTGTCCATATGCACTGCACTGGTGCATGAAGGCTGGCCTCCAGGTGGAGGGGAAACACTGAAGAAGGCACTGGCCAGGTTGATCACCGTGAATACCATTGCGGTGACTGTGACTTTTGAGAGCAGAGTGTGTGGGTTCAGCATTGTTGGGGTTTCAAATACCATAGCCTCTTTCACGGCCTCCAGGCCTTGCACCATTCTGAACTCAGTGGGCTTTACAGTCTTTTTCTTCACTGTGTAAAACTGGGATTGATTCCGATGGGCGAGGCAGCCCAGTTTGGACTTGTCCTTCACTATGCGGCAGGGGACTCCCATCTCCTGGCACAGAGCTGGCGGGAAAACAAGCCATCTACTAGGATCCACATCATGAGAGATGACGACCAGCTGGCTTTCTTGTTCTCCACCAAGGCAGTCACTGTGTTAGCACCTGCTCTGGCCACAGGGGGTCTTCTTGTTGGGACGTCTCCTTAACCGGTTGCTTTTTTCTCAGCACGGGCCATCAGTTGTTTCTTTTTCTCCAGCTCGGTCTCAGGTCAGTATTTGTGCACAAATTTGAAAAGCTGAGTGGCCTTTTGCCAGTCTAGGGCCTGGGTGAACGGGTTGATTGCAGGGGGCACCTCCTGGTGCTTGCAAAAGATGAACCTCTGGCGTTGGAGCCGGATGTGGTGTTGCCATTTCATGAAGCGAGTAGGGTCCTTCTTGAGTTGAATATCCTGGCCAATGTCAAACTTCTCATGCCGTCTTCTTAGGCGAGTTCACTTAGACCTTCAGTTGGTCAGAGACATCTTGACTCTGGGTGATGGAGTGGCTTTTCTGGTACTATGTCCAGCACCTCCTGTGATAGGTCTGCAGTGTGGTTGTTTGAGGTTCCTGTTTCTTTTTGGGTCAGGGGTGAAGAAAGTGTCATGGTTCCATCTTCCTTGAACACTCTGGTCGCTTTCAGCTTCTGCAGTAGGTCCACTTCAATTAGGTTGAGGGTGCAGGTCTTTGAAAACAACAAACTGGGACATGATGGAGTATTCTGGCTGAGTCCACACGCTCAGGGGCTTCATAATCTGGAAATATCTGACTTGACCATCAATTCCCATGCAGGACGCAGAAGATTCTGATAGATAGGTGAGGTTGTGGAGTTCCACAAGAAAAGATCTGACTACGCCATCCACTCTCAGGATATTGGTCCCACTGGTGGGGTTCCCTGTGGACTTGGCGTGCTCCTTTCCTATGGACGGGGTTCTTCACTGCTTTCTGTGTTTCTTCTTCTTCTGGGCGAAGTCAGTGTTCTGCACCGGTCTGGAAATAACCAAACTTGCCACAGTTGTAACACTGGACATCCCTTCTGTCCCGGCGGGACTCAATCCTTTTTGCTACTGCAAGCAGGGTATCCATTGCTATTGACGTGTACTCAGGCCTGGCTACTACCAGTGGTTTCCTGATTGGTTTTCTCAGTCCATGCACAAAAGCCTGTGCCAACATACGTCTTTGTGTCTGATCATGGGTAATGAGGCCCAAATCTTGAAACACTTGCATCATTCTGTCATGGAACTTCTCCACAGAGTCTGTCTTGTCTTGACTCATGTCATGTAGGCTGAGAGTTTGTCCTGTCAGTCTGCTTTTGGCCCATTCTCTGAGCTGCTCAATTAGCTTTGGTCCTGTCTCCGAGGCATACGCATCTAACTCTAGCTCTATTGGTGCTTGTGTGTTTTCTTCCCTAGTATTGGGCAGCATGTGTGACGTTGCATCTTCATCTTCATCAGATAAGAAGTGACATGGTGTGCTTGGTGCATACACTGGCTGAGATTTGGGCTTAAAAGTTGTCTTGCTGCATGGGGATTTCCCTCTTCCTTGCTGAGGCTGCGGTGGATGAGTGTCATGGTTCCATGCTGGCAGCCCTGCTCGGCACTGAGGTTCCTCATTTGTGTCTGTAGCTACACCTCCCCCCTGTGAAACCCTGGCTGTGGGCTCTGCTAGCTGTTGTGTCTGGGGGCTACATGCAGCGTTTTGTGTAGGGAGATTTGCACTTTCTTCTCCTGATATAATGACTGGCAATGTTTGTACTGTGCTTGGGATAGACAGGGTGCCCTGTGCTGGAGGCACTGAATACAGGGACACCACATTGCTTTGATTGGGCGTTGACCCAGTTGATAATGAAGTAGAAAAAAAAGGAAGAGAAGGGAGGTGTGAGTGAGGAGCGGTGGGATGTGCCTGAGAGGAGGAGGAAGGAGGAGAGCGAGCACGAGCAGGTGGGTGTGGTGTGGGAGGAGAAAGGAGGAAAAGGAAGGAGGAGAAAGATCAGAAGGGTGTGGTGTGGGAGGAGAGAGGGAAAGAGGAGGGGGGAGAGATGGAGGGGAGAGAGGTGGAGGGGAGAGAGGAGAAAATGAAGGAGGAGAGGGTGAAGAAGAGGAAGAGGAAGAAAATGGATGTGTCAGAGATATGAGGGAGGGGAAAGAAGGAATGATAGGGAAAGAAGGATAGAGAGGGATGGCAGCGAGGAAAGAGGAGAAAAGTCTGAAGAAGAAGGAGAAAGGGACTGAGAGAAGAAAGAGGAGAGGGTGTCCCCCCTGTGATTCTTGAGAGGGGACCTTTGAAACAAAAATGCCTTCTCCCTGTGGAGAGAGGCGGGGAGCGTTATTCACTGAACAAGGCTCCTTATTCAATGAGAGCAGCCTACACCTGTCCCGTGTCTCCACATGATGGACATGTGATGTGTGTGACTCTAAATTCTGCTCTTGTGACATGTCCGTGATCATTTCCTCACAGATGATTTCAATGCTTCTTTAACACCTTTTCAATCTTATTCAAATAAAAATCACTTCCTGGTCCGTTCAAATTAACTTGCTGTACTGTTATGTTTTGGTAGCTGAGGAGAGCAGGCAAAAAAAGCAATACACCAGAGAGGTTGGGATCTACTGGATTGCAGTACCCTGACTAACCACCACAACTAAATTCAGCCGTGGAGCGTTCCTACGTTGGTCCTAGACGCCTCGTCACAGACTGAGAGGCTAACTACACCTAAAGATAGAAAGAGGAAAGCTATCTGCCCCGGAGCAGATCCCCAAAGAACATAGGAAGCCCCCAAACATGTAATGGCGGTTAGACAAGAGGAAATACAGACACAGACAGAAAATAGTATGAGCAAACGCTGGGGCCCAATCTGCCTGGACAGAAAAGGATAAGAAGGATACTTACTGCAATCCAAAAAAAACCCTAAAAAAAGCCAACGCTACTAATTGCAAAATCACCTGAGATCACACGACCTCTACCACCTAAATTAGTTCTCTGGTGTAACAAAACTAAGCCGCAGCCACAGAAAAAACTGGAAAAGGCAAATGAACAAACAACAGTGGCTCCAGAGGAACCGAGAGGCGCCCAAGCCCCCCGAGGAGGGGAACCTGGCCAACCTCACAGAAATGCAGAGAAAATTGCAAATGGCAAGCACAAAAACCAAAAACAGAAAATATCTTATCTGAGAGCAGGAGAAGAGGCAAGACTCAGCAAGCTTCCAAGTGAACCAGGAAACAACGTTGAGACAGGAACAATTGATCACCGGCAACCATGATGGGGGAAACCTCCCTTATATCCAGCCAGTCCGTGATTCCTGATTGCCAATCCTCATTGAATGGTTCAGTACCGTTTGTAACCACCAGAGGGAGCTTCTGCTCAGAATTCATTTCTAAAACATTCATAACAGTACCTCCCCATTGAGGAGGGGTCACAGAACTCTCATTTGTGCAACCAGGTCGGTCAGGATGAGCTCTGTGATACGCACGGATCAGTCTCCTAGCATGGATGTACGAAGCAAACACCCAAGAATTGTCCTCCTGACCATAACCTCTCCACTTAACCAAATACTGGAGTTTCCGTCTAGAAAAATGAGAATCCAATATTTTCTCAACCACATACTCCAGATTGCCCTCAACCAAAACAGGGTCAGGGGGCGCAGCCATAGGAACCACTGGCTCGACAAACCTCTTCAATAAGGACTTAAATGTCCCTGGAAGAAGTAAACAAAAGGAAACAGGATTAAGAATCTCCATGATCTTATAAGGTCCAATGAACCTAGGCTTAAGGTACTGCCACACTACACAATCCCGCTAGCGATCTCGTTAGCGTCGCATACTAATGAGATCGCTAGCGGGATTGTTTCTATATCGCTAGTAGCTACCTAATTTAGCGATATCGTTAAGGACGCTATCGCGGTTAGCGATCTCCTTAACGACTTTAGCGGTACAAAAGTACCGCTAAATCGCTAAAAAAGGTGCCACACTCAGCGATTAGATACTTACCAGCGGGACGCCAGCGATGAAAATAGGGTCCGGAACGATCAGGACGACGGACGAGATCACAGCAGGGGCCACGTCACTGGTAGATGCCGCACACAACAACATCGCTAACGGGATCGCTAAATAGTGACGTTTTTTAGCGATCCCGTTAGCGATGTTGTTTAGTGTGGCATACCCTTTAAACTTAGGAGATGTAACTCTCATAGGGATATTTCTTGAGGACAACCAGACCAAGTCCCCCACTTTAAACCGAGGACCATCAGTCCTATGCCGGGTGGCAAACCGCTGGGCCTTCTCCTGAGAGAGGGACAACCTCTCCACTACCTGGTCCCAAATCTGCTGCATACGCTCCACAACAGAGTCAACACCCAGACAGACAGAAGCCTCCGTCTGTCCCGAAGAAAATCGAGGGTGAAAACCAAAATTGCAGAAAAATGGAGACATCAAAGTGGCAGAGCTTGCCCTATTATTAATAGCAAACTCAGCCAAAGGCAAAAAAGAGACCCAGTCATGTTGATCAGCAGACACAAAGCATCTCAGATAAGTCTCCAATGTCTGGTTTGTTCTCTCAGTTTGTCCATTGGTCTGAGGATGAAAAGCAGAGGAGAAAGACAATCGAACACCAAGTTTGTAACAAAAAGTCCTCCAAAATCTGGAAACAAACTGGACTCCTCTGTCAGACACAATGTTCTCAGGAATGCCGTGTAACCGAACCACGTGCTGAAGGAACAAAGGCAGCAATTCGGAGGAGGAAGGCAACTTAGGTAATGGCACAAGATGTATCATCTTGGAAAATCTATCACAAATCACCCAGATAGCGGTTATTCTCTGAGAAACAGGGAGGTCGGAAATAAAATCCATAGAGATATGGGTACATGGTCTCTTGGGCACAGGCAATGGCATCAACAAATCACTAGAGCGAGAGCAAGGCTTGGAGCGAGAGCAAGTCCCACAGGACTGCACAAACTCCCTGACGTCACGAGACAAAGTAGGCCACCAAAAGAACTGACTCACCAAGTCTCTGGTACCAAAAATTCCGGGATGACCGGCCAACGCGGAACAATGAATCTCAGACATCACACTCTTCTTCCATTTGTCTGGGACAAACAATTTCCCAACAGGGCAGCGCTCGGGTTTATCCTCCTGACACCCCTCCAGAGCCAGTCTCAAATTGGGCGAGATGGCGGAAAGAACTACACCCTCCTTCAAAATAACAGCAGGATCAGATAACTCAGGAGAGTCCGCAAGGAAACTCCTCGAGAGGATATCCGCCTTAACATTCTTAGTGCAAGGAAGAAAAGAAACCACAAAATTAAAACGTGTGAAAAACAAGGCCCACCTGGCCTGTCTAGGATTAAGTCGCTTGGCTGATTCCAGATAAATCAGATTCTTATGGTCCGTGAGGACCACCACCTGATGTTTGGCTCCCTCCAGCCAATGTCTCCACTCTTTAAAAGCCCACTTCATGGCCAATAACTCCCGATTACCCACGTCATAATTACGTTCAGTTGGAGAAAATTTTCGAGAGAAAAAAGCACAAGGGTTACTTTTAGAGGACTCAGGATCTCTTTGGGACAAAACGGCACCTGCCCCAATTTCAGAGGCATCAACCTCCACCTGAAATGGCAGAGAAACATCAGGAGCAGAAGTGAATCTTTGTTTAAGTTCCTGAAACGCAGAGACTGCCTCAGGAGGCCAATTCACCACATCAGAACCCTTTTGGTCAAATCGGTCAATGGTTTAACAATAACAGAGAAATTACCAATAAATTTACGATAAAAATTGGCAAAACCCAAGAATCTCTGAAGAGCCTTTAATGAAGCAGGTTGGACCCAATCACAGATGGCCTGAACCTTGACCGGGTCCATTTCAATAACAGATGGAGACAAAATGAATCCCAGCAATGAGATCCTCTGTACGCCAAAAAGACGCTTTGATCCCTTCACATACAGAGCATTCTCTCTCAAAATCTGGAACACAGTCCGAACATGTTTCACATGAGAGTCCCAGTCATTGGAAAAAATCAAGATATCATCCAAATAAACAATCAGAAATTTATGCACAAAATCCCTGAAAATGTCATTCATGAAGGACTGGAAAACGGAAGGAGCATTAGCGAGCCCAAAGGGCATCACTAGGTACTCAAAATGCCCCTCAGGGGTATTAAACGCCATCTTCCATTCATCCCCGTGCTTAATGCGAATAAGGTTATACGCCCCCCTGAGGTCAAGCTTGGTAAACCAAGTAGCACTTTTCACCCTGGAAAACAGGTCAGAATTCAAGGGTAACGGATATTGATATTTCACAGTGAAATTGTTCAAGAGATGATAATCAATACACGGCCTTAATGAACCATCCTTTTTATCCACAAAGAAAAAAACGGCACCCAAGGGTGAAGAGGATGGTCTGATATGACCCTTCTCCAATGACTCCTTGATATAAGACCACATAGCGTCATGTTCAGGTACAGACAAGTTAAAAAGGCGACCTTTAGGGAATTTACTACCAGGCACTAATTCAATAGCGCAGTCATAGCTTCTATGGGGGGGGCAAGGATGCAGATTTACATTCGCTAAACACATCAGAAAAATCAGTCAAAAAGTCAGGCACATCTTGATCCTGGGGAGATTCAGAAAAAAACAGGAGTGTTGGCATTAACACATTGGCAGCCCCAACTGGTTACAGACACAGATTTCCAATCCAAAACAGGATTATGAGACTGCAACCAAGGGAACCTAGAACAATAATGTCATGCAGATTATACAGCACCAAAAATTTGCAACTCTCCTGATGATCAGGTTCAACCCTCATTATCACCTGAGTAGAGAACTGGGGTTTATTCTCAGCCAAAGGGTAGAATCAATCCCAGTAGGGGAATAGACTTCCGTAGGGGTATCAAGGGAAACCCACAACGTTTAGCAAAATCAAAATCCATCAGGTTAATAGCTGCTCCCGAATCAACAAAAGCCTGAGAAGAAAATGTGGACAGGGAGCAAATCAGGGTAACAGTCAACAGAAATTTAGTCTGAACACTACCCAAGACAACTGAGCTTGCAAAACGTCTTCCCCGCTTAGGGCAGACTGAAATAGCATGAGAGGCATTACCACAGTAGAAACATAACCCATTGCGTTTTCAAAACTCATGACGCTGTGCCCCAGAAGCCACTCTATCACACTGCATGGGTTCAGAAGCTGGTTCACAAGGCAACACCATTCCACGCATACCTCTACGCTCACGCAAACATCTGTCAATTTGAATCGCCAATGACATAGAATCATTGAGACCAGAGGGAGCAGGGAAACCCACCATAACATATTTTACATTCTCTGACAGACCCTTCCGAAAAAGGGCTGCCAAAGCATCATCATTCCATTTGGTCAGAACTGCCCACTTTCGGAATTTCTGACAGTACAACTCAGCGTCCTCAAGCCCCTGATTTAATGCCAACAAGGTTTTTTCAGCTTGATCATTGACATTAGGTTCATCGTATAATAACCCCAGAGCCACAAAAAATGCATCAACATTACTCAAAACAGGGTTCCCAGGTGTCAGGGAAAAAGCCCAATCCTGAGGATCGCCGCGCAGGAGAGAGATGACAATTTGAACCTGCTGTGCTGCGTTCCCTGAGGACTTAGATTTCAAGGCAAAAAACAACTTACAGTTATTTTTGAAATTCAGAAATTTAGCTCGATCCCCTAAAAACAAATCTGGCATGGGAATCCTAGGTTCCACAACAGGCAACCCTGCAAGATAGGTAGCAATACTCCGAACTTCAGTGGCAAGCTGATCCACACGGCCAGACAACTGTGCAAACTCCATTGAGAGAAAAAAAAATCCTCCTCAGCACCCAGAGAAAAAGAGGAAAAAAAAATGCAACAGACAGAAAAAAAAAAAAATCTCTGACAACTCTGACAACTTTTTTCTTTCCACACTAGTTTTCCCTTCTGTGAGTACGATATAATTTTCAGTTTGGCCGGTGATAATGTTATGTTTTGGTAGTTGAGGAGAGCAGGCAAAAAAGGCAATACACCAGAGAGGTTGGGATCTACTGGATTGTAGTACCCTGACTAACCACCACAACTAAAGGCAGCCGTGGAGCGTTCCTACTTTGGTCCTAGACGCCTTGTCACAGACTGAGAGGCTAACTACACCTAAAGATAGAAAGAGGAAAGCTATCTGCCCTGGAGCAGATCCCCAGAGAACATAGGAAGCCCCCAAACATGTAATGGCGGTTAGACAAGAGGAAATACAGACACAGATAGAAAATAGTATGAGCAAACGCTGGGGCCCAATCTGCCTGGACAGAAAAGGATAGGAATGATACTTACTGCAATCCAAAAAAACCCTAAAAAAAGCCAACGCTAATAATTGCAAAAACACCTGAGATCACACGACTTCTACCACCTAAATTAGTTCTCTGGTGTAACAAAACTAAGCCGCAGCCACAGAAAAAACTGGAAAAGGCAAATGAACAAACAACAGTGGCTCCAGAGGAACCGAGAAGGCGCCCAAGCCCCCGAGGAGGGGAACCTGGCCAACCTCACAGAAATGCAGAGAAAGTTGCAAATGGCAAGCACAAAAACAAAAAACAGAAAATATCTTATCTGAGAGCAGGAGAAGAGGCAAGACTCAGCAAGCTTCCAAGTGAACCAGGAAACAACGTTGAGACAGGAACAATTGATCACCGGCAACCATGATGGGGGAAACCTCCCTTATATCCAGCCAGTCCATGATTCCTGATTGCCAATGCTCATTGAATTGTTCAGTACCATTTGTAACCACCAGAGGGAGCTTCTGCTCAGAATTCATTTCTAAAACATTCATAACACTGTACTTTCTACATGATGCAAGACTACCACTGCTCTTTTATAGCAGACGGCAATCTAAAAACAACTTTCCTGTGCCTTTCAACAAAAAAAAAAATAAATAAAACATTTCATTGTGCAGCGTAAAGTCTGCCTGTCCATTTGCTTCTTACGTATTCTGACCTTCTATTCACATGCCTAGCCCTTCGATTCTTACGTACTGTGTCTGTTCCAAAAACCTATTCAACAAAGGTGATTAAAAATCTGAAAACTGCTGCATTCTGGTTCTGTGTGCACGGACACTGAAATTCTTGTCTTCGCTGAATGCCTGATGGGAGGGGTGAGTGAAGCTGCTGCGCAACTGTTTGTGTATTCTCCCTCAGCCTGCAATTTCTTTATCTGTGTTTCTGACCTTGGTCTAAAGCACGCTAGTAGATCTTGCTGGTTGGAGAATAAAACTCTAAAATAAGTTGATTAGAAAAAAACCTCTCCAAAATTATTTAAAAATGTACATAAAAGAAAAACTTTAAAAACAAAAGTTAGATTTAAAAAGAAAAACTCTACAGTTTAGTGAAAAACTCTAAAAGCAAAGAAGCTGATCAAAAAGGGGAGGGAAAAAAACATATTAATAGTAAAACTTTGAAAAAGCAACAAGGTTGACAAGAAGAAAAAACCCTTGTTACTAAAACAGCTAATTAAAAACAGAAAAGAGGTGGAAAAACTGATTGTAAAATGATAAAAACAAAAAGAAAAAATACTTTAAAACTTTTGTCTGGTAGCGTAGGCTTTATCCTACCGCCCTCTAGAATGTCATCTAGCTGCTGCTGGCACTTCCCCCCTCCCTTATATCTCTGCTTGCTGTGTCTACAGGCACTGGAATCACGTATCAAAAAAAAAAAAAAAAAGGTTATCCCTATAGAAAAAAATTAATACAGTTCAGTCTGAATGCCTGAGAATTTTCACGCTACAGCCTGTAGCAAAAAAACTTAGCTAAAAATAAAACAAAACCAGGAAACCTGATTGCCAATGCTCATTGAATTGTTCAGTACCATTTGTAACCACCAGAGGGAGCTTCTGCTCAGAATTCATTTCATGTGACAACGTGATTAGCAGAGGAGGGGGGGTCAAAGGGGTTTTCTCGCTGCTGCAGCCAGCAGCGAATGAGATAGTGACAGAGCGCATTCTGCTCTGAATGAGATTTAAAGCGACAGTACCTGGTACAGACAGGGACACGTACAATGAGACAGACACCCGGGAGAATACGAATCCCTCTTTTGATGATCTGTGACACATACAAGCTGCTCTGGTAACTGATAACTCACCAATTGCACTGAGCACGACAATGCTCCAGGTCTACTACCCTGTAAACCATTCGCCCTGCCTGGTATGCCGGCCACAGGAATCTGTATTTTGGGATAAGGTTTTGGATAAGGGTGTGGACTTTTTACACTACCTGGAATGCGGTGGTGACCACATCTGACCGGCAAGAGGTGTAAGACCAGGACTGAGCACAAGGGACTTTCAGGTAAGATGACAAGATTTTCTTGCCTTACTTATGGAGCTGCGCAGTCTCCTTCCCGTGAGCCAAGGCCATAGCCAACACCTCTGGGCGTCAGCTGTTATGGAAATTTAATTAGGATAAATCTATCCTTCAGTGTTTGCTGCTTCTGTTCCCAATTTTATCCTAATTGTCTTTTGAGCGCTCAGAACGAAATGAGGACTGTCCACAACGGAAGTGTCAGTATAACAGTTCGTCAAGACCCCCAGTTTATTACTCATTCAAGGTTTTATACGTTTACAAAAAGGGGCTGGTTAGTCAATTAGCATACAATTAAAAGCTGCTAGATTATTGGCTGTTTTAGTGTAAGGCTAAGTGCACACGTTCAGGAATATTTGCGTTTTTTTCGCGATTTTCCGCGGTAAAAACGCGAAAAAAACGCAAGCATTAAGCATCCTATACATGTTAATTAATGTTTTGGCCACATGTTGCGTTTTTTTCCGTTCATTAATTTTGCGGAATGTAAGCGGTTCATGTGCGGTGGTACCCAGGGTCTGGAGGAGAGGAGACTCCCCTCCAGGCCCTGGGTACCATATCCCTGGTAAAACAATAATTAAAATAATAATGATATTCTCACCTTCCGGCGGCCCCAGCAGCCTTCCCGCCTTCAGCGACGCTCCCGGCAACTCCAGGTCCCAAGAGTCCTTTGCGAGAATCACCCAGATGGCGTAGCGGTCTCTCGAGATGCTACGTCATCGGTGTGATTTGTCGCAATGCATCCTTGGGACCGGGAGTTGCCGGGAGCGTCGCTGAAGGCGGGAAAGCTGCGGGGGCCGCCGGATGTGAGAATATCATTATTTATTATTTTTTTATTATTTTTACATTAGATCTTTTTACTATTGATGCGACATAGGCGGCATCAATAGTAAAAAGTTGGTCACACGTGTCATACACTATGTTTGACTCGTGTGACCAACCTGTCAATCAGTTTTCCAAGCGATGCTACAGATCGCTAGGAAAACGCTAGCATTCTGCAAGCTAATTACGCTTGCAAAACGCTATTATTCTGGCGGGAATACGCATACAAAAAAAGTGCGTATTTCCCGCGGGAGAAGTGCGGGATTGCCGCGGAAATTTCCGCGGCAATTCCGCAACGTGTGAACTTAGCCTAAGTATGATAATTATGATAATTATGATAAAAGGGCTGAAGTTGCAGATTTATTGTTTACTGTTCTTTGCCCCAGCTTTCCTGCACGACTAGTAAAGAAAACAATAGATATCTTTCCGAACACTCTGTTCTTGTTTCTGTATCCTTGGTAAAAAAGGTCCCTATGAGCTATAGCCAGGGTCGTCTTAAGAAACTGATTATAGCTAGCATCAGCTTTTGCATAGATATGCTGAGCACAGGATTTTTAGCAAGTGAGATCTATCTAACTGTGAATGCATATATATGAATATATATTGAATACGTGGGATACATATATATTTCCATGACAGACTGGTCAGCCATTATCACATGTATTTCTGTATTTGTTGATTCTTTGCTGGCTTCATTTCTTTATACTCTGTTTAGCTATTTGTCAAATTTATTTCTGGATGTGTTGATTCTTTCCTGGATTGAGATGTTTATATACTGTTCAGGACATCTCAGGTCACTTCTTTAGGCTGAAATGGCCGGAATTTTTTTGCAGTGCAATGCATCATGATGCCATTGTTGAACTCAATACCCGGAAAAAAAAAACTGAAATCATCAAAAATGTTTGTAAAGAACATTCTTTAGAGAAGATAACATGCGAAAATTGTGATGGAGAGTAATAAAATTGAAAAGTAAAGGAAAAGTTAGAAACGAAAACTAGTTGCAGGTTTTGTTTACTTCAATTTACATGTTATTTCTCTTTATAACCACTTATAATTGTGTGCATTTGTCATATCTGACTTTACAATTTTGAAATAAACTCAAAAAATGCCTTTTTTTTTTTTTTTTTTTGTCAATTCCTTCCATATAAGTTGCAAACGGGCCTAAAAGGCCCGGGATATGTAAGAGTGTAGATTCCGAATGTCATGCATCGTAGGGTTAAAAAGGCATAAGATGTTATAGGAGATAGTCGCCAGATCAGAATCCTCTTAGATCATAGAATAAAGCACTTCAAGA
Organism: Oophaga sylvatica; assembly: GCA_033576555.1. Lineage (NCBI taxonomy): Eukaryota > Metazoa > Chordata > Amphibia > Anura > Dendrobatidae > Oophaga > Oophaga sylvatica. The sequence goes on from JARQOD010000006.1 coordinate 139,001,101, forward strand.
TGCAAGTCTCATTCTGAAGAAACACTGGATTTAATTGTCATTGGCTTAATCCTTCAGGGTCGTAAGAGGATCTCATTTTGTGGAGGATTGGTTATGTCCCTGTATTCATTGATTTAAAAGTTCACCATGTAATGTTTCATTTACAGTGTGGATGCTCTGTAGAAGAATTGAAGATTTGTTTCCGAGTTTATATACAGATCAAAACTGATCAGAGAGGTACCATTTTATTGAAAATGTGAATGTAAACTTTTGAAAAACTCTCAACAGGTTTTGTTCCTGTGATGTCGTTGCTGTGTCTACCAGTGGTGGTGTGACATTTTTATGTTACCTGTTTGCTACATCCGATCAGTGGCAAAACATTGCTGGAGTGGCACCAGTAATGCAGTGGAGGTTTGGACAACCCCTTTTATTTAACCCCTTTCTGCCATCAGATGTACTATTCCATCCATGTGCCCTGGGACTTAATTTCAAAGGATGGAATAGTACGTCATATGTGAGCAGCTGCACTCCTGATTATCACAGCTGACACCCGGCACAATGTGCCTGGAGAGGTCGCGAACAGCTCCTAGCACATTAAACCCCAGCACATTGCGATCAAAGATGATGGCAGTGTACCGGGGGCACAGGGAAGCACGACGCAGGGAGGGGGCTCACTGTGTGCTTCCCTGAGACCCTCAGAGCAGCGCAATGTGAACGCGTTGTTCCGAAGGCCTCCTCCCTGAAGGACTCCAGATCCAAGACGGCCGCGAGGTCCTTCCAGCTCCAGCAGGGAGGCGGCTTCTTCAGTGCCTGCTGAGTGCAGGCACTGAGAAAGCCTGCTGCACTGCCTGTCTGATCGCCGTGCACAGTGTCAGATCAGCGATCTGACTTTGTATAGTAATGTCTCAAGGGTGGACTAAGGGTGCTGCGACACCAGAAACGCGTTGATAACACATTTTTTTGCTGCTATCCATGCTGATACTTTTATCCTCTATGCTTGATATATCAAGTGAATCTACTTTTTCACTTTGTCATGGAGCTGGATTTTTTTCTTCATTTTGCCATAGTAATAGCCCACCCAGGGACAAAGTAAAAAAGTAAAAAAAATAAAAATAACGTGTAAAAAAAAAATTCCCAAATAAAGAAAAAAGAAAAAATATTCCCCAATAAATTCATTTCTTCATGTAAATAAAAAAAAACAATAAAAGTACACATATTTAGTATTGCTGTGTCCGTAACGACCCACCCTATAAAACAGTCCCACTAGTTAACCCTGTGAGGAAGGAACAGCCACCACCTTGGATATGGCCTGCTCCAGCCGCCATTTTGTCTGAATTCACAGATTCACAGCATCTAACTGCTCTAATTCCTCATGGCCTGTGGGCATATTCAATACAATAGGGTTTAGTCTCCACTGTCAATGAAAAGGTCTATTAGTATGCTGAGTAGATTCGGCTCAAGACAGGATTTACTGCTCATTGTGTACAGCCAGGCCTGTTAGTATGCTAAGTAGGCCAGGCCAAAACAGTACTTCAAAGCTGGGGGCTTCAATTAGATTATACCTGCCAGCTAGACACAGAAAACACATCTATTGTATCTCCCAGCCATGACGGCTCCATTCTAGGATTATGAATTATGAGCACATCTTTGTAGGTACATTCTCATAAAAAATATTTGCGTGATCCTGCGGACCTCGGGCAACCGACAGTGCAACTCCCGAGTCGGTGATGGCTCGGGGGTCTGAGATATAGAGATTGGCCCTCCACAGACACCCAATCGGGCCAGGTTTGATCTCCACGCGACAGGCAAAACATGCTGCATCCGCTGGTACCTTTCGTGTCCTGATCCGATTGTCCTGGAGAAAGTTAACCCCTGTCTTAGATATTGGGAATAAATTCAGCAGGGAGTTAAGGGTGGAGATTATTAGCCCACCCTCTGGCACCGAGGGGAGGGACCTAGCAGGTTTAAGAGCTGTGAGCTATGGACAGACTGGATCCATTCTCACAGAAGCCAAGACAATGAAGAACTAAGGACCAAGGGACAGATCTGCCAAGTGAGCAGCGGCACACGTTTTAGGGGACTGTCCAGCAACTAAGACTTTCACCTGTGGATTGCAGAGCTCCCTTCCTCCACATGCCCCTGCAACCTGGTAATATTGACCTCTAGCTAATACCTCTAAGCCTTGTACCATTATTGTTGTATTTTACTCTGACTGCAAATCCACTGTAATTCCGTTGTATAGCTTACTGTATATTTCTGTAATTATCTAGTGCGCCCTTAAGGCAATTAAACCATAAAATTAATCTTGGGCTGATGCTTTTACTCTGATCACGAATCTTAGAATACCCAGCGGGGTACAGGACACCCTCCCCAGCGGCCATTTGCTCTAGGTGCAGTTCCCTTACTGACCTGAGAGACAAAGAGGACACCAGAGAGCTGTGCCTGTGTAGTTACATCACATTGGTGACATGGAAGGAAGGGGGTTTCCGTCACATTTGGTGGCAGCGGTGGGATCAGAGTAATAGTGTGCTTGGGACCCCTACTCCCAGACACTAAAGACTACTAGCGGTAACTTTCACTGCTGGGGTCTTAAGGTCAGCCCAGCACTAGACGGTCAGAGTGTAAATATAACAAGTTGTGTGCAAGGTCAGGGTTGCAGCTGTGTCAGTAACCAAAGGTTCCCAAGATGGCGGAAGGCACCAGAAGTAAGGCAAAGGAGAGGCCAATGCTATGGTCTATGAGGGGTTCGATACCGATGAAGGCGAGTGGGAGCTCAGCCAGGGCTCCCCAAGGAGCCAGACCCCGTGTTCAGTCTCGCAGTGGACTGTCCACCCCCTGCCTGTCCCAGCCTGTCCAGATCAGAGGCCCTTTTCCAAGCGGCTATGGCACAGCTCAAGGCTGGTAATGACGCCGCCCATGACAGACTCCTGGTGGCAGCAGAGAAAGCAGCAGAGTGTGAGCATGCAGAACGTGTGCTGCAGGCTGAAGAATGCCATGAAGCTGCGGAGCATCAGCACCGACTGGAGATGGCTCAGTACAGGCTCCCTCTGGACGCTCCAGCCCCACCGGAAACCAAGGCTTCCAAAGTCCGGGCGAAGGACTTTCCCTTGCTTGAAAAGGATGGAGACCTGGATTCCTTTCTGCTGGCCTTTGAGAGGACCTGCCTCCAACACCATCTGGCCCTGGATCAGTGGGCAAGGTACCTGACCCCCCGTTTCATGGGTAAGTCCCTGGAAGTTTTAGGGGACTTACCTGCCGGGGAGTAGCAGGACTACAACAGCATCAAGCGGGCCCTGATCCAGCACTACAACCTCACCTCGGAGTCGTACCGCAGAAAGTTCCGAAGCCTGCAGCGGGGCTCAAAGGACACCTGGACCGACCACATGCGGGCCCTGCTGAGAGCTGCGGAGCACTGGACCTCAGGTCTAGAACTCACCACCCGCCAGGAGGTCCAGGAACTGTTCGTCACGGAGCAGTTCTTGTAAAACTGCCCAGAGGACCTCCAGCAGTTCCTCCGTGACCAGAAACCAAAGGGGGCTTCTGCTACTGCTGCCCTGGCAGACGAGTGTGCCAACAACAGGGCGCCTGAGCCGAAGAAGCCTGCCAGCAGCACCTGGAGAGGGGGTAAACCCAATCCTGCCCCGGCCCCATATCCAGTCCCCAGATTGCAAGTGGTGTACCCCCCTGCTGCCCTCTCCTGGCCAGGAAGAGAACCCAGATGTTGTCATCATTGCAACCAGCCAGGATACTTTAAGGCTGTGTGTCCCCAGTGCCATAAGGCGCCATCCCTGTCCCAGAAACTGTCCACTGTTTTGTGTGTAAGGTCCCTGGACAATTACCAACCCGTCACCATCGGCCGCTCAGCGGTCATGGGACTGTGGGACACAGGCGCTGAACGAACCCTGATACGTCCTGCGGTGGTGTCCCCTCAAGTCTTGGTGCCTGGGAAAACCCTTTCCGTCTCCGGAATTGGAGGCGTTGAACCGGAGCTGCCTGTCGCCAAGGTGTATTTGGTCTGGGCGCCTGGAGGTGGATGGGGGAGGTGGGAGTAACACCAAATATTCCTGCCAATGTATTGCTTGGGACTGATTTTGGGCGGCTAGTGTCCCAGTATGTGGCCACTGAACCCCCAAGTTCGGCTCTCCAAGAATGTCATGACTCTTTTGTGAATGCTAATGTGTTGTGAATGTGCTAGAAATGAATTCTGAGCAGAAGCTCCCTCTGGTTGTTACAAACAGTACTGAACTATTCAATGAAGATTGTGAAGATTGGCGATCAGGTGTTACTGACTGGTCTTATATAAGGGAGGTTCCCTCCCATCAGGGTTGCCGGTGATCAATTGTTCTGGTCTCATCTTTTGTTCCTGGTTCACTTTGAGGCTTGCTGTTTCGTGCCTGCATCTTCTGCTAACAGATAAGACATTTTCTTCTTTTAGTTTTTTGTGCTTGCTTTTTGCATTTTGTCCTGCACTTCTGTGGGGGTCTGCCAGGTCCCCTCCGGGGGCTTGTGCTCCTCTCAGTTTTGTTCAGCCAGTTGTTTGTTCATTTGCCTTTTCCAGTTTTTTCTGTGGCTGCGGCTTAGTTTTGTTACACCAGAGAACTAATTTAGGTGGTAGAGGTCGTGTGATCTCAGGTGTTTTTGCAATTAGTGTGTTGGTATTTTTTTAGGGTTTTTGGATTGCAGTAAGTGACCTTCCTATCCTTTTCTGTCTAGGAAGATTGGGACCCAACGTTTGCTCATACTATTTTCTGTCTGTGTCTGTATTTCCTCTTGTCTAACTGCCATTACATGTTTGGGGGCTTCCTATGTTCTTTGGGGATCTGCTCCGGGGCAGATAGTTTTCCTCTTTCTATCTTTAGGTGAAGTTAGCTTCTCAGGCTGTGACGAGGCGTCTAGGACCAACGTAGGTACGCTCCACGGCTGCCTTTAGTTGTGGTGGTTAGTCAGGGTACAGCAATCCAATAGATTCCAACCTCTCTGGTGTATTGCCTTTTTTGCCTGCTCTCCTCAGCTACCAAATCATAACACTAATGTTAATGTATTGAATGTGCCTCCAACAGTGGAGGAGGGAGTGAAACCTGATGGTAAGCCATGCACTGACACTACTCACACAGGGCTCACAGTGAGGACAGATGAGGAGGCTGCAGGGGAGAGCTCAGAGGTGGAGGGAGGGGCTGCTATGGGCAGTATAGGGCCCCCAAGTGAATCCAGCCTACTGAGACTAGGGCCTCTGCAGAAGGAGGAACAGGCCATGGGGGGAGGGGGCGTCCCGGGAGAGGAGCCGCCAGGTAAGACCCCAGTGCAGGAGTTCCCCACATCCGGGATGTCAGGAGGCCAGAGAAGTCTGCCTGACCCGGTGACTTGGTCAAGGGACGAGGGGAAGCAGGCGCTACCAGTGGTCTCAGCGGTCGTGGTCGCTGTTACCAGGAGTGGGAGCGCCGAAGCCCAAGGAGCCTCGCGGAGGTCTGACTGTTTCCCCCTCTCCAACCAAGTGGCTGCCGAGTCAGACAGCAGCCAGGAGATAGATCCCGGTGAACTGACAGAGGATGTGGCAGTTTCATCAATTCTTGCCACATCAAGTCAGGGATTTCAGGCAGCGTTGGCAGCTGACGCTAGCCTGAAAACTCTCAAGGAGCAGGCGGCACAGCCTCTCCTGGAGTCCGACCACGAGCGAGTGGTCTGGGACCAGAGATGGCTGTACCGGGTAACGGTCCAGCAGGGTTCACCGGAGGCATTGCCCAGGAACCGACAGTTAGTGGTACCCTATCCATTCAGGGCTGAATTGTTGAGGATCGCACACGTGATTCCCATGCCGGACACCTAGGGATCGCTAAAACCAGGGCCAGACTAGCTCAGCATTTCTACTGGCCTGGAATGAGGACGGAGGTGATAGCCTACTGCCGTTCGTGTGACACCTGTCAGTGGGTGGGGAAGGCGGGGCGGCACCCCAAAGCCCCACAAGTAACTCTGCAAATCATTGAAGAGCCTTTCTCGAGGGTGGCTGTGGATCTCATTGGACCTCTGTCCACTCCCAGTCGCTCCAGGAAATGCTTCATACTAACGGTAGTGGACTATGCCACCCGGTATCCGGAGGTGGTAGCTTTGTCATAAATTTGGGCCGACAAAGTGGCCACTGCCTTACTGGAGATTTTCTCCAGAGTGGGGTTTCCCCAGGAAATGCTCACCGACCAAGGAACCCAGTTCATGTCGCAGCTGATGGAGTCTCTCTGTAAGCAGGTACAGGTGCAACATCTGGTAGCCAGCCCATATCACCCACAGACCAATGGCCTGTATGAGCGGTTCAATGGCACCTTAAAGCAGATGCTGAAGATGTTGGTCGATTCCCACGGGAGATACTGGGAGCGGTATCTCCCACACCTGCTGTTTGCCTACCGGGAGGTCCCACAGGCCTCAACGAGGTTCTCCCCCTTTGAGTTCCTGTATGGGCGACGTGTACGGGGGCCTCTTGCTCTGGTTAAGGAAGCATGGGAAGGTGATTTGGCCACCCCTGGAGTGTCGGTGATTGAGTATGTCGTGCGCTTTCGGGACCGAATGATGGCCTTGGCACGGCTGGTGCATGACAATATGGCACAAGCCCAGGCTGACCAGAAGCGGTGGTACGACCAGAATGCTTGTGAGCGGACCTACCAGGTGGGTCAAATGGTGTGGGTACTGGTCCCCGTACCTCAAAACAAGCTTCAGGCGGCCTTGGAGATTCTATACCTCGTGCACGAGCAGCTCAACGCCGTCACCTATCTGGTCACCCTGGACCACGCCTGTGGAAGGAGGAAGGCCTTCCACGTGAACTTGATGAAGGCCCATCATGATCGGGAGGCTTGTGCCCACCCAGTGTGCAACCTTCCCGAGGAAGGAGAGGCAGAAACCCTCCTGGATCTGCTCACCCAAGCCAAGGCTGGTGGATCCATCGAGGATGTGGGGGTTGGCCACCAGCTCACGGAGGACAAACGTTCCCAGCTGGGGGTCACCCTAGACCCCTTTCGGGAGCTGTTCAGCAGCCTGCCCAGAAGGACTGAGACAGCAGTCCATAACGTGGACACCGGCAATCACCCCCGATCCGGCGTTTAGCATATCGGGTCTCTCTTGAGGTGCAGCAGCAAATGCGCCAAGAGATAGACGAGATGCTGAAGCTGGGGGTGATCCAAGCATCCAACAGCGCGTGGGCTTCGCCTGTAGTACTCGTCCCTAAAAAGGACCAAACTACGTGGTTCTGCATGGACTACCGGGGGCTCAACGCTGTGACAGTCACCGATACATACCCATTGCCGTGCATCGATGACCTGCTCGACCAGCTGGGCGGGGCCAGGTACCTGACCATCATGAATCTGAGCAGGGGGTATTGGCAGATTCCCCTGACCCCTGGGGCACGGGAACGCTCTGCCTTTATCACCCCATTTGGACTATACGAGTCCACGGTGATGCCCTTTGGCATGAAGAATGCCCCTGCCACTTTTCAGTGGATGGTCAACACGCTGCTCGAGGGACTGGAAGGGTATGCGACCACATACCTGGATGACATTGCCATCTTCAGTCCCACCTGGGAGGATCACCTAGGGCACCTGGTGCAGGTGCTCGCGCGGATCCAGCGAGCAGGCTTGACCATTAAGTCGTAAAAATGCCAGCTGGGTATGAGAGAGGTCCACTACCTGGGACACCGGATAGGTAGGGGAGCTCTGAAGCCAGAGCCCGGGAAGGTGGATGCCATCGCATCCTGGCCCACCCCCAGGATCAAGAAGCAGGTGATGTCCTTCTTGGGGACTGCTGGGTACTATAGGAGGTTTGTTCCACACTATAGTGTCCTGGCCACGCCCCTGATGGACCTCTCCAACAGAAGGCTGCCCATCGCAGTCGACTGGACAGTCGCCTGCGAGACTGCTTACTAGGTGCTCAAGACCGCCCATTCTAGCTCTCCTGTCCTACAGGCAGCCGACTTCACGCGGCCGTTCTTAGTGCAGACCGACGCCAGCGACTTCGGCCTCGGTGCTGTGCTCAGCCAGGTTGACACTATAGGCCATGAACACCCCATTTTGTACCTGAGCCGGAAGCTCCTGCCGAGGGAAGTGGCCTATTCCATGATGGAGAAGGAATGTCTGGCAATTGTGTGGGCCCTGCAGCATCTGCAGCCATCCTTGTACGGATGCCAATTCACCGTGGAAACAGACCACAACCCCCTCAGCTGGTTACACACGGTCTCTGGGACGAATGGTAGGTTGCTAAGCTGGAGCCTCGCTCTCCAGCAGTACCACTTCACCATTCGCCACAAAAGAGGGAGGGACCATGGTAACGCTGATGGGTTGTCCCAGCAAGGAGAGGGTGCGGAAGGGCACATGGGGGAACACAGGAATGTGATACCCCCTAGCGCCCTCTAAAGCAGGAAGGTGTGAGGAAGGAACAGCCACCATCTTGGATATGGCCTGCTCCAGCCTCCTTTTTGTCTGAATTCACAGATTCACAGCATCTAACTGCTGCAATTCCCCATGGCCTGTGGTCATATTCAATACAATAGGGTTTAGTCTCCACTGTGAATGAAAAGGTCTATTAGTATGCTGAGTAGATTCGGCTCAAGACAGGATTTACTGCTCAATGTGAATAGCCAGGCCTGTTAGTATGCTAAGTAGGCTAGGCCAAAACAGTACTTCAAAGCTGGGGGCTTCAATTAGATTATACCTGCCAGCTAGACACAGAAAACACATCTATTGTATCTCCCAGCCATGATGGCTCCATTCTAGGATTATGAATTATGAGCACATCTTTGTAGGTACATTCTCATAAAAAATATCTGCGCAATCCTGCGGACCTCGGGCAACCGACAGTGCAACTCCCGAGTCGGTGATGGCTCAGGGGTCTGAGATATAGAGATTGGCCCACCACAGGGCCAGGTTTGATCTCCATGCGACAGACAAAACATACTGCATCCGCTGGTACCTCTCATGTCCTGATCCGATTGTCCTGGAGAAAGTTAACCCCTTTGAAAGATATTGGGAATAAATTCTGCAGGGAGCTAAGGGTGGAGATTATCAGCCCACCCTCGGACACCGAGGGGAGGGACCTAGCAGGTTTAAGAACTGTGAGCTATGGGCAGACTGGATCCATTCTCACAGAAGCCAAGACAATGAAGAACTAATGACCAAGGGATAGATCTGCCAAGGGAGCAGCGGCACACATTTTGGGGGGACTGTCCAGCAACTAAGACTTTCACCCTGTGGATCGCAGAGCTCCCTGCCTCCACATGCCCCTACAACCTTGTAATATTGACCTCTAGCTAACATCTCTAAGCCTTGTACCATTATTGTTGTATTTTACTCTGACTGCAAATCCATAGCTTACTGTATATTTTGAAACTCTGAGGAAAACACTTACAGAAAGCATAGAGCAAAAATTACAACAATACTATAACAAACTACGGACCTTTCTTATTCATAACAAGGAAAAGAAACTACACAGACTGTGCCTCAATTGCGGACTCTATACAAACAGATACAAAACAAAACCTGACAACTCTGACAACCACTCCATTCCAGACACAAAAGCATCTAACTGTGTCATCAATCTCTCAGATTACAAACCCAACAAAGTGGAGCTTGCCGTGCTTTCTAGAGGACTCTCATTTTGTCCTACTAAGGCCCTGGATAAAACCGAACTCTGCAGTGATATGGAACATTTTTTCAGGAGACTGCGCCTGAGGGAATACTTCAATGATACAGAAGATCCAGAAAACACTCGGACTGAAGGAAAAGGGATCCCAACAACCAAGAAGAGGTCAGACTGGACACCTCCACCTGGACATAACCCTCATTTGGATAAATATATAGACTCATTCAGACATTTGATAAAATCCACCATCATAGCCACCAACAAGAGACAAGCATCCAACATCAGTGCCCAGGAGAGAAAGGCCATACAGTCTCTGAAAACCAACAAAGAAATCATCATTAAACCTGCTGACAAGGGAGGTGCAATAGTCATGATGAACACATCAGACTATATTAAGGAAGCAAACAGACAACTTACGGACACACGCTACTACAGAAAACTGGAGTCGGACCCTACCCAGGACTATTACAAGGAACTAAGCAAGTTGGTATCTTATCTGTCTGACAAATCCATAAGAGCTGATGACCTGATACCAGAAAGTCCAAGAACAGGGACATTTTACATGCTTCCCAAAATCCACAAAGCTGGGAATCCAGGGAGGCCGATTATTTCATGTGTGGACACCCTTACTGAGCAGGTATCTGGATGGGTAGAGGGCATTCTTAAACCCCTGGTAAAGGATACACCCAGCTACATTCAGGACACAACTGACCTACTGAATAAACTGGCAGCAATAGGTCCCCTACCAGAAGGAACCATCCTGGCCACCATGGACGTGGAATCTTTGTACTCTAATATCCCACACCAGGATGGATTAAATGCCTGCAAAGTCTTCATGGGAAACACCGGGAATGATGCTGATTCTGTGGTGGAACTCACAAAATTCATCCTCACCCACAATTACTTTGAATTTGACAACAAGATCTATCTTCAGGAGACTGGCACAGCTATGGGAAGTAAAATGGTTCCACAGTATGCAAATCTTTTCATGGCCAAGCTTGAAAGCGACTTTTTGTCCTCATGTCCCATCAGGCCTCGGGCCTACTACCGCTACATTGATGACATTTTAATCATCTGGACGGAGTCTGAACAACAGCTAAAGACGTTCCATGAACAGTTCAACCAATTTCATCCAACCATCAACTTAACACTCAACTACTCCAGCACTGAAATTAACTTTTTAGACACCACCATTAAGCTAAAGAACAATGAAATAGAGACATCCCTGTATCAGAAGCCAATCGACCGTCCAACATACCTTAAATGGGACAGTTTCCATCCAAAACACATAAAAAACTCTATTGTCTACAGCCAAGCCATCAGATACAACCGTATATGTTCCAACCCCATGGATAGAGATGAACACCTTGGTCGCCTCAGAAAGACTTTTTTGAACCAGGGCTACCATCCAAGAACAATTGAAAACCAAATTACAAGAGCCACCAGAATATCAAGGAATCACCTGCTACATTACAAAACTAAAGAAGAAAATAACCGGGTGCCTCTAGTGGTCACCTACAATCCAAATCTGGAGATGCTAAGGGGAGCTGCACGGAAACTACAACCTTTACTACAAAAAGATGCCCGATTACAATCCATTAGTGTTTTGCGATACTGCTCGATATCTAAAAATATCGGATCGGGATGGTATCGCCGATATCACTTAATATCGTCGATATCCGATTCCGATACCGGAAGTCCCATGTAAGTCTATGGGAACAAAATATCGCAACTAAAAAAACACTTTCTTTCGTTGTAAACACAAAATATACACACATAGAATACATATATATATATATATACATGTCATTGTGACATATATATATACATATATTTATAGTTTATACACTTCTACATAGTAAAATAGACTCTGATTCAATTGCCGGGTAAAGCCGTGACATACCCCATAGAAGTCGACGGGCTCGGTGCAGAGTACCCCCAAAACTTCTGGCTCTGTGCGACTCAACTTGGGCGTCACGAACAGGATTCTGTAGCTCGCTATAAGCGAGTCCTGTGTGCCTGAATTGAACTGGTTTTGTGCTTGAGAATTGCTAAAATCATCAGAGAATGTATTTGCCATTTTTCCGCCATATCTGCGTCACGACGAGGCACTGGTGAAGAAGAAGGGCGTGCTCTTCGTGGGTGTACACTCACTCAGTGGCGCGAAAACGATGGCCGACCACTCTAAATGTTACTGCAATGTAAGATCGTGCCCCACAGCTCTTGAGTTCCGCCTCCTCATCCTCCTCAGTGTGCGGAAACTAACACGAAGGTCCCGCCTCACTACAAAAGAGGGGCCCTCTCCAGATGCTAATGACACATGTGACTTGGCAGAGATGGCTAATGGACACGAGCAGAAGTGTGAAGGGATGGAGCAGTCAGAGCTCTCCCCCCACGGAAGCGACCCGATCGCCACGGAACCACCCGGCCTGGAAACCCTCCTACGCTGCAAGAAGCGGAGGATACCCTGAGAGACCTGGCCCGGCACCGGGAGGAGGTCGCCAGGATGGAAGCCAGCTGGCGTGCCCTAAAACTAAACTTGGAGCGGCGCCAATCCCTCTTACCTGCAGTGTCTGTACCGGAAGGTGAGGCACCCGTTCTAGTAGAGGAGTCCGTGCGGGCATCCCAGCCCTTGCAATGTGATCCGGTTGACGTTGTCGCAGTGGAGGCACCCGTTCATGCAAAAAACGCTGCACCGGCAGCACCCCAGATCCCGCTGTCTGCCCCCGTCGCTGAGGCAGAAGAAGCGACACCCGTCCTCATGGAGGAGGCCGCGCAGGCACCAGAGGTCTACCTGTCTGTACCGGAGCCCCGACTGTCATCTGTTCCAGAGCCGGCTGCTTCCGCCACAGGTGAGGGCCGCCAGGACTGTCGGGCGCCAGGAGAGCTGCCGCAAACCGGACATCGTAAGCTGCAGTTTGATGGTGGAGACATGGAGATGCTGGTGGAGGAGAATTACAACCGGCGTCAGGAGGAAGAGTGTAGACGTCGGGAGAGAGAAGCCAAGCGACAAAAGGGAGCAGCGCGAATCCCAGAAGCTTCGCCAACGTCACATCGAGAAGGACCGGGCAGATAAGGACCGGATGAGAAAAGATAAAAGTACGGTGAGGGAGCCGCGGCGTAAGGGTGCAGTACGGAGCTTTAAATTGAAAGCTGGTTGGGGCTTCATCCAGGAGCCTGGACTTTATTTAGAAGTGTTTGTGACCCGGCGGGACGTGGAGACTCACCTCCCAGAAGGACACCCGGGGAGTGATCTGTTGCCAGGAGACTTGGTAACTTACACCCGACACTGGGGTTACAATGGATGGTATGCCCTAAATGTCACCAGGTGCGACCCCTGGTCCCCAGAGTGTCAGGAACCTGTGAGACCCTCGGAGCCTTCAGCCTCCCACATCCAGGCCTCTGCACAAGTGCCCACCCCACGCCGTAAATCTCCCCAGCCTCCCTCAGTGGTCTCCTCAGCAGCCCCAGCTATGGACATGATAATGATAGCTGGCCCGTACCCGGCGCCTGTTAGGCCCCCTGGGGTTCGTTCAGTCCGGGACATAGGGCTCCAGACCCGGAGGGAGATGAAAGAGGTGGCCACACAGACACAGATAGCGGGTCACGACTTGACTGTACAGACCACACGACGTCATCAGGTCCTGGTGGTCCTTGGTGTCTCGGATGTTTGGCAAGCATCAGAAGAGTACCAGGTGGTACCTGGAACACCCCTGCCAAAGAATTATAAATAACCCGGACAGGGTCCCTGTATGTAAATAGTTAAATTGTTGATGTACCTGGATGGGTGAATGTTCATAAAAAAGTTTTTTAATTTAATAAAAAAAAAACACAGTTTTCATTACTTTTATTACAGTCTCATCCTGCGACGCCATCTATCTCCTGTAAAAAAATGAAAAAAAAAACAGTAGTATACCACCTGTCCGACGCAGTCCATAGTAACGAGTGTCCCACGACGATCCAGCTCTGCTACATCAGAATGACATCAGAGGCAGGCAGGCAGGCAGGCAGAGCCTGTCATCCCGGCGCAGCACAGCTGATTACCTGCTTCCCCGGCGGTGACGTCATCGGACCGGTTTACGGCCGGGATTACCCTGCAGTCACTGCAGTTATCGCGAAAAACTGCATGTGACCGCCAGGGAGAAGATAATGGCGGCCATCAAGCAGTCCAGGACGTGACCGCTGGAGATCTTCTGCCAGGTAAGTGCCGCTGACTCCTGACAGACCCGACCGACGGACACTCACAGTGACAGTGACAAATCCGATTCCGGTATCCGATATGACGAAAATATCGGTACTCGGAATCGAAAGCCCGATACAGCTAATATCGGCCGATACCCGATATTTGCAGTATCGTATCGCTCAACACTACAATCCATATTTCCAGACCCCCCACTACTATGTTTTAGGCAGCCCCCAAATCTAAGAAGCATCATTGTCAGGAGCTCCCTGTCCTCCCCAACAGCTGCAGGAACCTTTCCTTGCAACCAGAAGAAATGTAAAACCTGTGCATCTATAATGACCACGGACAAGATAAAGATCCCCAACTCCCATCAGGACTACAAGATCCCAGGTACATTCAGCTGCATCACATCTAATGTGGTGTACCTAATTATATGTACTAAATGGCAACTGGGGGTCTGTATGTGGGGGAGACCGGGCAAAAACTGAGAACAAGGATGAATTCTCATCGCCACACAATAAGAGAAAAAAGAATGGATTTACCTGTGGCAAAACACTTTTGTATGCCCAGTCATAGCATGATGGATATGGAATTACTAGTATTTAAATCTAACTTCAAATCTGAGAAAGATAGAAAGGTTTTGGGAATACCTTTGACACTCTTAGTGCTGAAATGAATATATCACACGGATTCATGTCATTCTATATCAATTAAGGAATCTGCGTCTCTGACCTTCTAGGGGCATCAAAACACAACACCAGACCCCAATCAGAGGGCAATAAAACTTTCTCTCCTTATCTATGAACTGTTCCAATATTTATGTTCATCTCTCTGCCATAATGACAGTTCTGCTTCACGTCACTTGTCTTACCTATTGCACTATTCCTGTGTCCTTTTGTGTATATAAATATGTGATTCTTCAGTTTTTGTTTTAGTCTTTGCCTGATGAAGAGACCTGAGTAGTCTCGAAAGCTTGCAATTTGTTACCATCTTTTCAGTTAGCCATTAAAAGGTATCAACCACTGAGGACTCTCAAGTCTAAATATTTTTGTATATTTCTGTAATTATCTAGTGCGCTCTTAAGGCAATTAAACCATAAAATTAATTTTGGGCTGATGCTTTTACTCTGATCACGAATCTTAGAATACCCAGCGGGTAACAGGACACCATCCCTGGCGTCATTTGCTCTAGGTGCCCTTTAGTGAACCCCTTAAAAAAAAAACAAGGCAAGAAAACAATGATTTATCATCATACCGCCTAACAAAAAGTGGACTAACACGCGATCAAAAAGACAGATATAAATAAACATGGTACCGCTGAAAATGTCATCTTGTCCCACAAAAAACGAGCCACCAAACAGCATCATCAGCAAAAAAATAAAGAAGTTATAGCTCGCAGAATAAAGCGATGCAAAAATAATTATTTTTTATATATCATTGTTTTTATTGTATAAAAGCGCCAAAACATAAAAAAAAAATATAAATGAGATATCGCTGTAATCGTTCTAACCCGAAGAATAAAACTGCTTTATCAATTTTACCACACACTGAACGGTATAAATGCCCCCCAAAAGAAATTCATGAATTGCAGGTTTTTTTTTCATTCTGAAAAGTCGTAATAAAAAGCGATCAAAAAAGTAATGTGCCAAAAAATGGTACCAATAAAAACGTCATCTCGTCTTGCAAAAAATAAGACCTCACATGACTCTGTGGGCCAAAATAAGAAAAAATTATAGCTCTCTAAAACGCGATGATGCAAAAAACTATTTTTTGCAAAAAAAAGGCGTCTTTTAGCATGTGACATCTGCCAATCATAAAAACCCAATATAAATAGTAAATCAAAACCCCCTTTATCACCCCTTAGTTAGGGAAAAATAATAAAATTAAAAAAATGTATTTTTTTCTATTTTCCCATAAAGGTTAGGGTTAGGGTTGGGGCTAAAGTTAGGGTTAGAGTTGGGGCTAAAATTAGGATTAGGGTTGGGATTAGGGTTGGGGGTATGTTAGGGTTAGGTTTGTGGTTAGGGTTATGGTTAGGGTTGGGATTAGGGTAAGGGGTGTGTTGGGGTTAGGGTTGGCATTAGAATTGGGGGGTTTCCACTGTTTAGGCACATCAGGGGCTCTCCAAAGGGGACATGGTGTCTGATCTCAATTCCAGCCAATTCAGCGTTGAAAAAGTCAAACGGTGCTCCTTCCCTTCTGAGCTTTGCCATGAGCCCAAACAGTAGATTACCTCCACAGTATGGGGCATCAGCGTACTACGGACAAATTGCACAATAACTCTTGGGGTCCAATTTCTTCTGTTACCCTTGGGAAAATAAAAAATTGGGGGCGAAAATATCATTTTTGTGGAAAAAAAGGATTTTTTATTTTTATGGCTCTACGTTATAAACTTCTGTGAAGCACTTGGGGATTCAAAGTTCTCACCACACATCTAGATAAGTTCCTTTTGGGGTCTAGTTTCAAAAATGGGATCACTTGTGTGGGGTTTCCACTGTTTAGGCACATCAGGGGCTCTGCAAACTGAACATAACACCCATCAAAGTCTGTATTCCAAAATGTCATTACTTCCTTTCCGAGCCCTGCCATGCTCCCTAACAGTATTTCCCCCCACATATGTGGTATCAGCGTACTCAGGACAAATTGGACAACAACTTTTGGGAAAAATCAAAAATTGGGGACTAAAATCATTTTTGTGGAAATTTTTTTTTTTACACCCAGGCATTATAAACTTTAGTGAAACACTTGAGGGTTGAACGTGCTCACAACAAAATAGCAAGTGGATTAGGTTGCCCAAAATTATTAATATTGTAAGTAGCCAATTGGGATTAATTAAAATATAACCTTTATTCAGATCATTTAAAATTACTTAGTTAAAGTGCAATCGTGCCAGTGCAAAAATGTGCAAAGAAATGTATCACACCACCATTCTAAAAAGATGAACATACTTCCTGAAAAATCACCCTTACTCTGTCAAAGTCTGATAATTACCCTTATTATAGACTATTTTGAGTCGATAGCTTACTATATTTTAAAGTAGCAATAACTCAATGAAAAGGGTATAGTTCAGACTAATTAAACCAATATACATATCTGTGGAGCACTGAGCTTCCAAAACATTATATATATTCCAATCTGTCCCCCATAGCAAAGAACTGAGCTATCTCTCAAATATTCATAAAGGCTCAAAAAAAAAGGGTCAGACAGAAATTTCAATGTTTATTTACTATGCCAACCCCCATTGTTATCCAAATCGGGGCCATGACTAGTTTCCCCATGTCATGCGCATACATTCTGTGGTGTGTACTTAGGACAGTAAGAATCATATATTGTAAAAGGTATTTTGTCAGCAGAAACACAAAAATCCACATCAGATCCCTAAAGGATGATTAATAGTTATATTAGCATATTATGAGGTGTAACGTAACTGTGGCTATTGGTACTTATTACTTTGCCAAGAAATTGTCCCCGTTCCTCATATGCATCATCACATCCATGCCTTAACAAGGTTTTTTACTCAGCTTAGGTGTTTGAAAACTTGTTTAGTTTTTCTTCCCTGCTGAGTTGACCGGGTTCATGTCAGCGATTATGCCCCATCAGTGTACGGCATCGTTCCCCGGAACCATATTATCACACTGTCTCCCAACGCGTTTCCTCATGTGAGATTCATCAGGGGAGAAAAGAAATCTCAAATGTCGCTGCTCTATGGCAGACGATTCATGCTGTCCTTTTATAACCTTAGCGCTGTCAGTACAGGCTCAGCGCTTCCGGTCTCTGAGCCGCACGCTCCATGCTCTGTATGGAACGGAAACGCAGTTTCCAGTTCATGTCACCTCCTAACTTCCGGTTTATGCCGTCACGCCTCCTATTCAGTGACGTGGTGACTTCACACTCCCCTTTCTTTGTGCCGAGACAAAGCGCTCGATATTAACTCTTTCTTGGAAGTGCTAGTATACAATATCGGACCCATCTCCACACTCCGGGGTCGGTACCTTATTAATATTAAACCAACTCATATAAAGCATACCCTGACATGAGATGCTGTTGGTTATCCACAGGAAAAGTGCAGGATTCCAAAATGTACCATAATTGCATTATCCTCATGACAAAAATATCACAGAAATCACTAGAAAAATTATTTTTTAGAAGAGGAAAATATTTGAGTTCAGAAAAAAATGGACCAATAATTAGAAATTAGAAATCCTATGCAGGGGTAACACAACGGACCTCCCCATCATGGAAAAGATTGACAAAAGAGGTGCACACTAGGCTCTTTCTTACCCTTATTCAATGAAAGAAGAAACACAAATTGTGAGATTCATAACAAAATTCTCCAATGGGGCTGGGGAATTGAGAAAGATAGATTGGTCCACAGTCATTTTGCCGCCCCTGCGTCCCATGCCAACACAGGATGGCTGGGTATGCAAGAAAAAGGATGTTTTAGATGTGGTGGCTGCAAATATTGTCATGTGGTAAAAAAAGGAAAAACTTTTAAAAGTAATGTTACTGAAAAAACATGAGATTCGCCATTTCATCAATTGCAAGACTAGAGGTGTTATCTATAAGGCCACATGTATTTGTGGTATTGAATATGTGGGGAAAACCAAGCGAGAATTTAGAAAAATTATAGGAGAACACTGTAGAGACTCCATAAATAAAAGGGACACTCCCCTGGCCAACCATGTGAATGATATGCATCAAGGTGACCCTAAATTCATGAGTTTTATGGGAATTGACAGAATTTACCCCTCCCCGAGAGGAGGAGACTGGGATAAGAAGATCCTTAATAAAGAGACAAAATGGATTTTCTTCCTAAAAACTCTAAGCCCTAATGGTCTGAATGACCAAATGAGCTTTCCTTCCTTCCTTTAGTGCTTAGGGTGCAATAGGGCCTGTTAGTAAGGGATAGCCGCCGTTGAGTGGGGGCGCCACTGCGCAGGTCTTTAGGGTGCCAACCTCCGCGTGAGGTAGGGACTTATAGTGGTAGTTTTGACTAGGAAGAGCCTAGTGTGCACCTCTTTTGTCTATCTTTTCCATGATGGGGAGGTCCGTTGTGTTACCCCTGCATAGGATTTCTAATTTCTAATTATTGGTCCATTTTTTCCTGAATTCAAAATCTTTTCCTCTTCTAAAATATATTTTTTCTAGTGATTTCTGTGATATTTTTGTCATGAGGATAATGCAATTATGGTAGATTTTGGAATCCTGCACTTTTCCTGTGGATAACCAACAGCAACTCATGTCAGGCTATGCTTTATATGAGTTGGTTTAATATTAATAAGGTACCGGCCCCGGAGTGTGGAGATGGGTCCGATATTGTATACTAGCACTCCCAAGAAAGAGTTAATATCGAGCGCTTTGTCTCTGCATATAGAAAGGGGAGTGTGAAGTCACCACGTCACTGAATAGGAGGCGTGATGGCATAAACCGGAAGTTACGAGGTGACATGAACCGGAAACTGCGATTGCGTTCCAAACAGAGCATGGAGCGTGCGGCTCAGAGACCGGAAGCGCTGAGCCTGTACTGACAGCGCTGAGGTTATAAAAGGACAGCATGAATCGTCTGCCATAGAGCAGCGACATTTGGGATTTCTTTTCTCCCCTGATGAATCTCACATATATATAATGTTATGGAAGCTCAGTGCTCCACGGATATGAATATTGGTTTAATTAGTCTGAACTATACCCTTTTCATTGAGTTATTGCTACTTTAAAATATAGTAGGCTATCGACTCAAAATAGTCTATAATAAGGGTACTTTGACAGAGTAAGGGTGATTTTTCAGCCTGTATGTTCATCTTTTTAGAATGGTGGTGTGATACATTTTTTTGCACTGGCACGATTGCACTTTAACTAAGTAATTTTAAATGATCTGAATAAAGGTTATATTTTAATTAATCCCAATTGTCTAAATGAGCGTGCTCACAACAGATCTAGATAAGTTCCTTAGGGGGTCTAGTTTCCAAAATTGTGTCACTTGTGGGGGGTTTCCACTGTTTAGGCACATCAGGGGCTCTCCAAACGTGACATGGCGTCCAGCCATTTCTGCGTTGAAAAAGTCAAACTGCGTTCCTTCCCTTCCGAGCTCTGCCATACACCCAAATAGTGGTGTACCCCCACATATTGGGTATCTCCGTACTCAGGACAAACTGCATAATAACATTTGAGGTCTTGTTACCCTTAGGAAAATAAAAATTGGGGTGAAAAGATCATTTTTGTGGAAAAAATATGATTTTTTAATTTTACGGCTCTACGTTATAAACTTGTGTGAAGCACTTGGGGGTTCAAAGTGCTCACCATGGATCTAGATAAGTTCCTTTGGGGGTCTAGTTTCTAAAATGGGGTCACTTATGGAGGGTTCCCAATGTTTAGGTGCATCAGGGCTATCCAAATGCGACATGGCGTCCAATCTCGATTCCAGCCAATTTTTGTCACGCTGTATAGCAGATATATATATGTGATGACAGTAATCTATATCAAAAGGGCAACATACTATATAACATGCGCATAGATATATGATAACATAGAATTACCTGACAGAATGTCCAGTGGGTCAATACGGAATCCGTTATACGCTGTCTCTGGCTAGAGGGTGACCGGGGTCTATGCTGACCCTAAACTGGGGTCCTAACTAATCCCTCTACCTGGAGGTACTGTTAAAGGTACAGAGGTCCAGGCCACCAGCGTAAACCCTGTCTCCTATCAATCCCTGCCAACTGTAATCTAGTCCTAAGAAGGACCCTGATTACCACCAAAGGGAATGAACAGGTAACGGTTAATGAACAGAAAGACATACAAGAAAGACAAGAAATAAAGTAAATAAAGTCTTACATACAACACTCACACACAGTAGGAACACCTAAGGTCTCAGAGATAAACTATAAGCTATAAGAGTAAAAACAACTAAGGAGCTCTTAGCTTAAGTATTCTCAGAACCGATCCAGTCTGCTAGACTACATGAAGGCTTTCACCGGCATCTAACACCCAGACTGGCAGGGATATAAAGGAAGCTAATTAGAACATAATCAAAAGCAGCCGGGCGAGGCTGGACCTAGTCTTAGCAAAGAGCTAGGTAAAATTAACTCTCTCATTACCAAACACAAAGTAACAGCAACTCAGCTGCGAGAAGTCAGAATGTGCAATCGCGACGATCCTCGTGGCGATGCACCCATGACAATTTTGGTTTGAAAAAGTCAAATGGCGCTCCTTCTCTTCCGAGCTCTGCCGTGCGCCCAAACAGTGGTTCCCCCCACATATAGGGTATCAGCATACTCAGGACAAATTGGACATCTTTTATGGTCCAATTTCTCCTGTTACCCTTGGGAAAATAAAAAAATTGGTGACTTAAATTTCATTTTTGTGGAAAAAAATAGGATTTTTTATTTCCATTCCCAGGAATTCTAAACTTGTGTGAAGCACTTGGGGGTTCAAAGTACTAACCACATATCTAGATAAGTTCCCTAGGGGGTCTAGTTTCCAAAATGGGGTCACTTGTCAGGGGTTTCCACTGTTTAGGCACATCAGGGACTCTGCAAGCTGAACATGACACCCATCAAAGTTTGCATTCCAAAATGTCATTACTTCCTTTCCGAGCCCTGCCGTGCGCCCAGTTCCCCCCCCCCACATATGGGGTATCAGCGTACTCAGGGCAAATTAGACAACAACTTTTGGGTTCAATTTTTTTTGGGAAATATCAAAAATTGGGGACTAAAAAATTATTTTTGCGCAAATTTTATTTTTTTTACACATCCAGGCATTATAAACTTTAGTGAAACACTTGGGGGTTCAAAGTGCTCACAACAGATCTAGATAAGTTCCTTAGGGGGGTCTAGCTTCCAAAATGGTGTCACTTGTGGGGGGTTTCCACTGTTTAGGCACATCAAGGGCTTTCTGTTATGAATGTGCTAGAGATGGTTTCTGAGCAGAGGCTCCCTCTGGTGGTTACAGACAGTACTGAACCTTTCAGCGAGGAATGGCAATCTGGGATCACGGACTGGTCTGATATAAGGGAGGTTCCCTCCCATGATGGTTGCCGGTGATCAATTGCTCTTGTCTCAATTGTGGTTCCTGGTTCATTTGGAAGTTTGCTGAGTCTTGCCTGCATCTTCTGCTATCAGATAAGATATTTTCTGCTTTTATTTTTGTGCTTGCTATTTGCATTGTTTTCTGCACATTTGTGGAGGACAGCCGGGTCCCCTCCTGGGGCCTGAGCTCCTCACAGTTTGTCTGTAGCCTCTGTTGTCTTTTCATTTGCTTTTTCCTGCTTTTTCAGCGGCTGCAGCTTGGTTTTGTTCACACTGAGATCTGATTTAGTGTGTGGCGAGATCGTGTGATCTCAGTATTTTTGTAATCAGAATTGTTGGATTTTTGTAGGGTTTTCTGGGTTGCAGAAAGTAATCTCTCCTTTCCTTTCCTATTTAGTCAGCTTGTGGCCCCAGCGTTTGCTCAATCTGTTTTCTGCCTGCGTTTGTGTTTTCATCTTGTCTAACCGCCATTATATGTTTGGGGGCTGCCTATTCCTTTGGGGCTCTACTCCGGGGCAGTTAGCTTTCCTGTTTCTATCTTTAGGTATAGCTAGCTCTCAGGCTGTGACGAGGCGTCTAGGCGCTCCACGGCTGCCTCTAGTTGTGTGGTTAGTTCAGGTTTCTGCAACCCATTAGTTACCAACATCTAAGGTGTTCGGCTGCCCTGCTGTTGTTCCTGTCCTCCTCAGCTACCATACATAACAGCTCTCCAAACGTGACATGGCGTCCAATCTCAATTCCAGCCAATTTTGGTTTGAAAAAGTCAAACGGCGCTCCATCCCTTCCGAGCCCTTCTGTGCGCTGAGACAGTGGTTTTCCCCCACATATGGGGTATCGGCGTACTCAGGAGAAATTGAACAACTTTTTCTGTCCATTTTCTCCTTTTACCCTTGTTAAAATAAAAAAATTATTTGCAAAAGATCATTTTTGTGACTAGAAAGTTAAAAGTTCATTTTTTCCTTCCAAGATGCTTCAGCTCCTGTGAAGCACCTGAAGGGTTAATAAACTTCTTGAATGTGGTTTTGAGTACCTTGAGGGGTGCAGTTTTTAGAATGGTGTCACTTTTGGGTATTTTCTGCCATATAGACTCCTCAAAGTGACTTCAAATGTGAGGTGGTCCCTAAAAAAAATGGTTTTGTACAATTAGTGGTAAAAATGAGAAATCGCTGGTCAACTTTTAACCCTTATAACTTCGTAACAAAAAACTTTTGGTTCCAAAATTGTGCTGATGTAAAGTAGACATGTGGGAAATGTTATTTAGTAACTATTTTGTGTGACATATTTCTCTGTTTTAAGGGAATAAAAATTCAAAGTTTGAAAATTGCAAAATTTTCCAAATTTTCGCCATATTTTTATTTTTTTCATAAATAACCACAAGTTATATCAAAGAAATTTTACCACTAACATGAAGTATAATATGTCTTGAGAAAACAATCTCAGAAGGGCTAAGATCCATTGAAGCGTTCCAGAGTTATAACCTCATAAATAGACAGTGGTCAGAATTGCACAAATTGGCCAGTTCATTAACGTGCCAACCACCCTTTGGGGTTAAGGGGTTAAACACTATCCTTAGAAGTATGTTATTTGTTATGATTTTTGTTATTTTCTTTATTCCTGTTCTTGTAGAAGATTTGCTTCTTCCTGTTCCTTTTCAACTTAACCTTTAATTACCTTAACATTCTACCTGCCTACCAAACTTATTGCTGCTTGTCATAATCATTATTTGCTCATCCTGTTCCTCTACGGGTTTTGACTTTGCTTGAATTTTATATCTCAGTTTATCATCTTTTGACAATTCTTTCTGCCAACTGTATAATGTATGTAACCAATTCTACTGCTCAGTTTCTGTTAGCTTAGATATCTTCAGATGATAAGCTCACCCTTGGGTTGAATAAACAATAGAAACATAGAAAATCATGTCACTCCTATGTGGATCAATGATAAATGTGATTTTAATTGTAGTCAGTAGTCCACATCGGAAATTTTGTATCATTTACATTGGAACTTAAGGACATTTTCTTGTATGACAAGTATCTGAATTTGACTCTGTATTGAAAATCAAAAGAACATTACCTTCATTATCCTGGTTCATCTACACAAAAGGGGAACAGTCTGAGCACAAGACTAATTTGAACATTATAGACAATTTGATGTTATCAGCAATTGTCTATACAGACTTTCAAGACCAGAACATCTAACAACATTTCCACTTGAAAGACAGGAAGCTAAAGAACTATTAACATAAATGCACTTGCATAGATGTTTAAATTCCTCTCAAAATGTTTGAAGCAGGCTCATCCTCGGCAATTTGAAGTCATCCTTCTAAGAGTCTCTTCAATCATTTTGGTGATTTACATTTTTCAAATTCTTGAGAATTATTCTTTTTCAGAAAGGATTAATCATCTGGAATGGGAAACTTGATTCGTTTGAATTTCTCTCGGCTCCTTAGTCAGTATACTATATAAGTTCCGAATGTGAAGCCAAAATCAGATACTGAAGAGCAATTACATGAAATAAAAACTGCTGGCAATGCCTCTGTGTTTGTCTTTTAGTTCCTTTTACTATTAAATTTCCCCGCACATTTTAGACACTCGGCCCGATTAGAATCAAGGTCAAAGCATGCACTTTGTGCAAGACCGTTACACAGTGTCAACTAACGTTAATTTTTTACATTTCCCAATGAGCAAGATATGATAAGCAGACAATTTATGTCATAATTAAGTTGCAAAAGTAAGTGAGAAGAAGTGCAACTAAAATTTGACAACCGCTTATTTCATTTTATAGGTGAAAAATTGAGCCAAAACTGCCATCACATGCTTTACTTCATGTTCTTATGTCATCAAGCATGAAAACTTTGCTTCAGTTAAAAACATGTTCAAGAGGGAGGATAGTTAAAAAAATGTTTAACTTTCCATCAGCAACAATGTCTTTATTTAATTTTCTCAATTTCAGTGCTCTAAAAGTGATCAGTGACCTTTATATGGATGTAATGAAAGAGAGTACACATAATCAGGTGCAAAAAAAACCCAAAACATTTACTTAATAATAATAATTTTATTTCTATAGCCCTAACATATTCCGCAGCACTTTACATTATAGAGGGCTTGTACAGACAATAGACATTACAGCATAACAATAAACACAGATCAAAGTAGATACCAAGAGGAATGAGGGCCCTGCTCGCATAAATGAGGGCTCTGCTCGCATTATGATAAGCAGGACCCCTGCTTATCATAAAAGTATACACATTTCACAACTCCCGCCAAACAGCCCCTACTACTTTTCAACGTATAACTATTATTAAAAGTAAACATAGGGGAAAAAGCTTAATTTTAAGGTACCTAAAATGGTATTAGACACAAATTCATTCAGAATTAGATGTGAACCCCTTAATCCCATTGGACGTAATATTCCGTCGATGTGACCTGGTACTTAATTCCCAGGGACGGAATAGTACGTCCAAGGTTATCAGCTGCGCTCCCGGGGGGAGCGCAGCTGATTGACGCCAGGTGTCAGCTGTTTATCACAGCTGACACCCGGCACTATGTGCTAGGAGCGGTCACGGACTCCTCCCGGCACATTAACCCCTAGCACACCACGATCAAACATGATCGCGGTGTACCGGGGGCACAGGGGAGCATCGCACAGGGAGGGGGCTCCCTGCGCACTCCCCTGAGACCCTCAGAACAGCGCGATGTGTCGCGCTGTTCCGAGGGACTCTCCTCACTGCAGGACCCGGGATCCAAGATGGCCGCCGGGTCCTGCAGGGAGGCGGCTTCCTCAGTGCCTGCTAAGAGCAGGCACTGAGAAGCCTGCAGCAGTGCCAGAGTGATTGCTGGTGTGACAGAGTGCTGTCCCACCCTGGGACAAAGTAAAAAAGTTAAAAAAATAAAAATAAACAATTGTAAAAAAAATTCCTAAATAATGAAAAAAAAAATATTCCTCAATAAATTCACTTCTTTAATGTAAAAAAAACAACAATAAAAGTACACATATTTGGTATCGCCGCATCCGTAACGACCCGTACTATAAAACTAATAAAACTGTCCCATTAGTTAACCCCTTTAGAGAATCCCTTAAAAAAAAAACAAGTCTAAAAAACAATGATTTATCATTATATCGCCGAAAAAAAAGTGGAATAAAACGCGATCAAAAAGACGGATATAAACGAACATGGTACCGCTGAAAACGTCATCTTGTCCTGCAAAAAACAAGCTGCCATACAGCATCATCAGTGAAACAATATAAAAGTTATAGCTCGCAGAATATAGCGATGCAAAAATAATTATTTTTTATATATAATTGTTTTAATGGTATAAAAGCGCGAAAACATGAAAAGATGATACAAATGAGGTATCGCTGTAATCATACTAACCCGAAGACTAAAACTTCATTATCAATTTTACCACACGCTGAACGCTATAAACGCCCCTCCCCCAAAAGAAACTCATGAATTGCTGGTTTTTGTTCACTCTGCCTCACAAAAATAGTAATAAAAAGCGATCAAAAAATGTCATGTGCCCAAAATTGGTACCAATAAAAATGTCACCTCGTCCCGCAAAAAATAAGACCTCACATGACTCTGTGGGCCAAAATATAGAAAAATTATAGCTCTCAAAATGTGATGATGCAAAAACTACTTTTGGCAATAAAAAGTGTCTTTTAGCATGTGACAGCTGCCAATCATAAAAACCTGCTATAAATAGTAAATCAAACACCCCTTTATCACCCCCTTAGTTAGGGAAAAATAATAAAATTAAAAAAATGTATTTATTTCCATTTTCCCATTAGGGTTAGGGTTAGGGTTGGGGCTAAAGTTAGGGTTAGGGTTGGGACTAGGGTTACGGGTGTGTTAGGGTTAGGTTTGTGGTTAGGGTTATGATTAGGGTTGGGATTAGTGTTAGGGGTGTGTTGGGGTTAGGGTTGGAGTTAGAATTGGGGGGTTTCCACTGTTTAGGCACATGTGACATTAGACATGAGACATGGTGTCTGATCTCAATTCCAGCCAATTCAGTGTTGAAAAAGTCAAACGGTGCTCCTTTCCTTCTGAGCTCTGCCATGCGCCCAAACAGTAGTTTACCCCCACATATGGGGTATCAGCATACTCAGGACAAATTACACAATAACACTTGGGGTCCAATTTCTTCTGTTACCCTTGGGAAAATAAAAAATTGGGCGCAAAAATATAGTTTTTGTAGAAAAAAATATGATTTATTATTTTTATGGCTCTACGTTATAAACTTCTGTGAAGCACTTGGGGGTTCAAAGTTCTCACCACACATCTAAATAAGTTCCATTTGAGGTCTAGTTTCCAAAATGGGGTTACTTGTGGGGGGTTTCCACTGTTTAGGCACATCAGGGGCTCTCCAAACGCAACATGACACCCGCAGACCATTCTATCAAAGTCTGCAATGCAAAATGTCACTACTTCACTTCCGAGCCCCGACGTGTGCCCATACAATAGTTTTCTCCCATATATAGGGTATCAGCGTACTCAGGACAAATTGGAAAACAATTTTTTGGGTCCAATTTCTCCTGTTACCCTTGGGAACATAAAAAACTGGGGACTAAAAGATCATGTTTGTGGAAAAAATATGATTTTTTTATTTTCACGTCCGGGCGTTATAAACTTCTGTGAAGCACTTGGGGGTTCAAAGCGCTCACCACACATCTAGATAAGGTCCTTTTGGGGTCTAGTTTACAAAATGGGGTCACTTATTGGGGGTTTCCACTGTTAAGCACATCAGGGGCTCTCCAAACGCGACATGACACCAGCAGACCATTCCATCAAAGTCTGCATTACTAAACGTCACTACTTCTATTCCGAGCCCCAACGTGCGCCCACACAGTAGTTTTCTCCCACATATAGGGTATCAGCATACTCGGTACAAATTGGACAACAACTTTTGGGGTCCAATTTCTCCCTTTACCCTTGGGAAAATAAAAAAATGGTGACTAAAAGATCATTTTTGTGGGAAAAAAATAGGATTTTTTATTTTCATGGCTGGGCATTATAAACTTGTGTGAAGCACTTGGGGTTCAAAGTTCTCACCACACATCTAAATAAGTTCCTTTTGAGGTCTAGTTTCCAAAATGGTGTCACTTGTGGGGGGTTTCCACTGTTTAGGCACATCAGGGGCTCTCCAAACGCGACATGACACCCGCAGACCATTCCATCAAAGTCTGCAATGCAAAATGTCACTACTTCACTTCCGAGCCCCGACGTGTGCCCATACAGTAGTTTTCTCCCACATATGGGGTATCAGCGTACTCGGTACAAATTGGACAACAACTTTTGGGGTCCAATTTCCTTGTGAAAAATCAAAAATTGGGGACTAAAAAATCATTTTTTGTGGAATTTTTTTTTTTGTTTTCACACCTAGGCATTATAAACTTTAGTGAAACATTTGGGGGTTGAACGTGCTCCCAACCGATATAGATAAGTTCCTTACGGGGTCTAGTTTCCAAAATCGTGTCACTTGTGGGGGGTTTCCACTGATTAGGCACATCAGGGGCTGTCCAAACACGACATGGCATACAGCCAATTCTGCGTTGAAAAAGTCAAACTGCGCTCCTTCCCTTCCGAGCTCTGCCATGCACCCAAACAGTGGTTTACCCCCACATATTGGGTATCAGCGTACTCAATACAAATTGCGCAATTACTTTTGAGGTCTTGTTACCCTTGGGAAAATAAAAATTGGGGTGAAAAGATAATTTTTATGGAAAAAATATGATTTTTTAATTTTACGGCTCTACGTTATAAACTTGTGTGAAGCACTTGGGGGTTCAAAGTGCTCATCACAGATCTAGATAAGTTCCTTAGGGGGTCTATTTTCTAAAATGGGGGTCACTTGTGGGGATTCCCACTGTTTAGACACATCAGGGGCTATCCAAATGCGACATGGCGTCCAATCTCTATTCCAGCCAATTTTGGTTTGAAAAAGTCAAATGGCGCTCCTTCCCTTCCGAGCTCTGCCGTGCGCCCAAACAGTGGTTCCCCCCCACATATGGGGTATCAGCGTACTCAGGACAAATTGGACCACAACTTTTATGGTCCAATTTGACATGTTACCCTTGGGAAAATAAAAAATTGGTGACTTAAATATTACTTTTGTGGGAAAAAAATAGGATTTTTTATTTTCATGCCTGGGCATTATAAATTTGTGTGAAGCAGTTGGGGGTTGAAAGTGCTCACCGCAGATCTAGATAAGTTCCTTAGGGTTTTAGTTTCCAAAATGGAGTAATTTGTGGGGGGTTTCCACTGTTTAGGCACATCAGGGACTCTGCAAACTGAACATGACACCCATCAAAGTCTGCATTCCAAAACGTCATTACTTCCTTTCCGAGCCCTGCTTTGCATCCAAACAATATTTCTCCCCCACATATGGGGTATCAGCGTACTCAGGACAAATTGGACAACAACTTTTGGGGTCCAATTTTCTTGGGAAAAATCAAAAATTGGGGACTAAAAAATCATTTTTGTGGAATTTTTTTTTTTTTTACACCCAGGCATTATAAACTTTAGTGAAACACTTTGGGGTTCAAAGTGCTCACAACAGATCTAGATAAGTTCCTTAGGGGGTCTAGTTTCCAAAATGGTGTCACATGTGGGGGTTTCCCCACTGTTTAGGGGCTCTCGAAATGCGACATGGCGTCCAATCTCAATTCCCGCCAATTTTGGTTTGAAAACGTCAAACGGCGCTCCTTCCCTTCCAAGCCCTGCCTTGCGCCCAGACAGTGATTTTCCCCCCACATATGGGGTATCGGCGTACTCAGGAGAAATTGCACAACAACTTTTTCAGTCCATTTTTTCCTTTTACCCTTGTTAAAATAAAAAAAATGTTTGTAAAAGATCATTTTTGTGACTATAAAGTTAAATGTTCATTTTTTTCCTTCCAAGTTGCTTCAGCTCCTGTGAAGCACCTGAAGTGTTAATAAACTTCTTGAATGTGACATTGAGTACATTGAGGGGTGCAGTTTTTAGAATGGTGTCACTTTTGGGTATTTTCTGCCATATAGACCCCTCAAAATGACTTCAAATGTGAGGTGGTCCCTAAAAAAAATGGTTTTGTACAATTTGTTGTAAAAATGAGAAATCGATGTTCAAATTTTAACCCTTATAACTTCGTAGTAAAAAAAAAATTTGGTTTCAAATTTGTGCTGATGTAAAGTAGACATGTGGGAAATGTTATTTAGTAACTATTTTGTGTGACATATTTCTCTGTTTTAAGGGAATAAAAGTTCAAAGTTTGAAAATTGCAAAATTTTCAAAATTTCTGCCATATTTCCATTTTTTTCATAAATAACTGCAAATTAAATCGAAGAAATTTTACCACTATCAGGAAGTACAATATGTCACGAGAAAACATTCTCAGAATCGTGAAGATCCGTTGAAGCGTTCCAGAGTTATAGCCTCATAAAAAGACAGTGGTCAGAATTGTAAAAATTGGCGCTGTCATTAACGTGCAAACCACCCTTGGGGGTTAAGGGGTTAAAGGTTCACCAGAAAAAACATATTTGCAGACCAAAGAGCAGGAATTTCACATCATTTTTGCATGTTTCAGATTACATTATGACATTTGGGACATTTATAATTAGAAAGCCTTCTGTTTCCGCTTTCCAAGGTGTAGGTGGTGTATCTCCTTCTTTTGGGAGGTGGTAGAGGTGGTGGATTTTCACTATCATCTTCTGGGTGGAATCTGTAGAGCCAAACTTGAAGACTAGAGGGGATACCAATAGTTTTCATACTTCTCCTACGTAGCTCTCCAAGCACAAGTTCACAGGCCAATTTTTTCAGATAGGTTCTTTTATGGAGTGGTTCAAGCTGGTTTTCAAGGTAAATCACTTGTGAATTCATACCACCCAAATTCAACATAGTGAAATATATGACCATTGGCCAGCGCCTGGAGTTTCTGCTGACACTGAAAGTTGAACACATCTGATCAGCTGTAACAACAACCCCTTTGGTTGCATTATAAAATGTAATTATTTACTTTTTTTTGCGCTTCAAACCCAGGATCAATGGGATCATCATCATGAAGCGTTGAGACTACTGATGAGCGAGCCCTAAAATGCTCGGTTGCTCGATACTTGGGTTGAGCAAATTGGAAAGCTCGGGTGCTCGACCCGAGCAACGAGCATAATGTAAGTTTAAGGGAACCCTGAGCTTTTTTGCTGCGACCCCCCGGAGGTCTTTTATGAGAACAGTGCTCAAATGACATGGGAACATCATGGGGAAGACCCCTGGAAGCATTTCTGAATCCCAGGTCACTGCTATGAACAATGTTTTCAGAGTCTTACGCCACTTTTCCTGGCGCACAATAAAACATACAAAAACTAAATCAAAATGGATTTTCCTGAGAAATATGTTAAGGAACATCCTTTCCAGGGTAATGATTTGTATGTAAGACAAAATAAATAACCAAAAAAAAATGTTGCTCCACCTCTTAGGCTATATTCACACGTAGGTTTTTTGATGCAGTTTTTAACTTTAGCATTGCTTTCAACCAAGACAAATGCATTCACTGGGAAATGTCATTTTAACATTTTACAACCTTAGCTGGCCATGTGGTGTGTGACACATCGTCAGACACATCCTGTTTCATTCATAAATGAGGAACTGTTAAAGGAGGAGGGCCATCAGGCGGACTTTCATATTCTTAAAGGGACAGCAGTTGGTCCTCACTATTCTTATAGAGCCATCAGCCGGCTATGCTTTGTTGTTCCCATTATTAAACAGTGGGTCTCCTATACTGTAATTGCCTATGTATTGAATGCAAGGCCTGCCCCAAATTTGGACGCACCCCAATAACCCTTTGAACAGACGTCCTGGATGGCTACCTAAAAGCATTTTTAGTAATTTGGTACTCCCATACTCTTTGACTATGCATTGAATGCAAGGCCTGCCCTGCCCCAAAGTTACACGCACCCCAATAACACTTTGAACCGACGTACTGGATGGCCACATGAAACCAAACTTCCCATTAGTATTCATTTGTTACTGCCATACTGTTTGCCTATGCATTTAATGCAAGGCCTGCCCTGCCCCAAAGTTACACGCACAGCAATAATACTTGGAACAGATGTCCTGGATGGCCACATGAAACCAAAGTTCCCATTAGTATTCATTTGTTACTGCCATACTGTTTGCTATATGCATTTAATGCAAGGCCTGCCCTGCCACGAAGTTACACGCACCCCAATAACACTTGGAACAGATGTCCTGGATGGCCACATCAAACCAAAGTTCCCATTATTATGAATTTTGTACTCCCGTAAAGTTTGCCCATGAAGTGAATGCAAGGCCTGCTCCAAATTTGGATACACCCCAATGACCAAAAAAAACAGACGTCCTGGATGGCCACATCAAGCCAAAGTTCCCATTAGTAGTCATTTGTTGCTTCCATAATGTTTGCCTATGCATTTAATGCAAAGCCTGCCCTGCCACAAAGTTACACGCACCCAATAACAGATGTCTTGGATGGCCACATCAAACCAAAGTTCCCATTATTATGAATTTTGTACTCCCTTAAAGTTTGCTCATGAAGTGAATGCAAGGCCTGCTCCAAATTTGAATTCACCCCAATGACCAAAACACAGACGTCCTGGATGGCCACATCTAAACAAAGTTTCCATTAGTATTCATTTGTTACTGCCATACTTTTTGCCGATGCATTTAATGCAAAGTCTGCGCTGCACAAAGTTACACGTACCCCAATAACACTTGTAACAGACGTCCTGTATGGCCACAGGAAACCAAAGCTCCAATTATTATGAATTTTGTACTCCCATAAAGTTTGCCCATGAAGTGAATGCAAGGCCTGCTCCAAATTTGAATTCACCCCAATGACCCAAAACACAGATGTCCTGGATGGCCACATCTAACCAAAGTTCCCATTAGTATTCATTTGTTACTGCCATACTTTTTGCCAATGCATTTAATGCAAGGTCTGCGCTGCACAAAGTTACACGTACCCCAATAACACTTGGAACAGATGTCCTGGATAGCCACAGGAAACCAAAGCTCCCATTATTATGAATTTTGTACTCCCATAAAGTTTGCCCATGAAGTGAATGCAAGGCCTGCTCCAAATTTGGATGCACCACAATGACCCAAAAAACAGACTTCCTGGATGGCCACATCAAAGCAAAGTTCCCATTAGTATACATTTGTTACTGCCATACTGTTTGCCAATGCATTTAATGCAAAGCCTGCCCTGCCAGAAAGTTACACACACCCCAATAACCCTTTGAACTGACGTCCTTGATGGCTACTTGAAACCAATGTTCCCATTCTTAGAAATTTTGTACTCCCATACTGTTTGCAGGCTATGGATTTAATGCAAGGTCTGTCCCAAATTTGCACACACACCAATCATCTTTGGAAAAAACGTGGATGAGGGCCTCATAAAAAAAATTCCCATTAGAAAGGAGCGGGTCTCTTTTACTTGTAATGCCCATACACTTACATTTCATCCTGGGGGGTACCCATCAACATACTGTGTAAACATATTTTTTATGGGCATCATAAACACCCTTGAAAACACTAACGTGGCTGTTGTATCACAGAACAAGTTCACCCTGGTGATCTAGTGGTGGTGTCTGAAGAGACGTGGAGGATGTCCTCCTATAAATATTTTCCCAATTTAAAGGAGTGGGTCTCCTACACTTGTAATGCCCATACACTAAATGTATGGGCTGACAAACATTTCCCCCAGTGGGGTACACATCTACATACTGTGTAAGAATTTTTTTACGGTTTACGGGCATCATAAGCACCCTTTAACACAATAACGTGGCTGTAGCATAATGTACCAAAGTCACCATGGTGATCTAGTGGTGGTGGATGATGAGGATGAGGAGAAGGAGGAGGATAACATCAAATAGCCAAAATCAGAAAGCGTATATCCATGTGTGGTTGTGAAGAGGTGCATGGGAATACACCTCCAAAAAAAAGACACTGTATTTGTAGTTATGTTTCTCTGTTATCATTCGGTGGCGTAGAGAAGTCTGGCCCAATCCAGCCCTTTTTCATTTTTATAAGAGTCAGCCTGTCAGCATTTTCAGTTGACAGGCGGATGCGCTTATCAGTTATAATTCCACCAGAGGCACAAAAAACCCGCTCTGACAGAACGCTAGTAGCAGGGTAAGCCAGGACCTCCAAGCATAGAGAGCCAGTTCATGCCACATGTCCAGCTTGGATGCCCAATAATTATAAGGCACAGAGGATTCATGGAGCTCCCCTGCCTCTTCTGGATTGGAGTTGTCTCTCTCGTCTGTACTCCTTAGTTGTCCAACGACCTGTGACCTCTGCCACCAGCGTTTTCAGATGGGAATTTTTTTAATAATTCCACAACAAGGGCCCTTTGGTACTGCAACTTTTTCGTACACCTGTCTGTGTCAGGACATTTTTGATCACCTTTTGTGCATTACTGCCCTTTTCCAAGATGGCGTCTTTGGTCTCATGTGCACTGTGTATTCCTGCTATATAACTCCACCCCAGCCTTTAATCTGTGCTAGAGTATTCTGCCTTGCATCCAGCTTCTGACCTCTGGTGGCTCCCTGGCTTTGCACCTGCTCCTGTAAACCTGTTTTATGATCCTGCTACTCTGCTCTGAGTTCCTGCTGCATACATCGGTTTCCAGTAATCCTCCTTCATCTGGCTGCTTGTGTTACTCCCATCTGCATTTGCTGGACATGTAAGTTGTTGCAGCCCTGCGCTGCTTAAAACTGAGACTATCACCCAGGCCTGAGTTATCCCCTATAATTATTACAGGATACTCTAGCCTCAAAAGAGGAGACTGCTGGAACAATGACTGCAGAAGGCAGATTAGAGCAGGTGTTTTCCATAATTAGATCACTGCAGAAAGATGTGGAAGGTCTGCAAAAGAAATTTGGAAGCTTTGAACGCAATGAACAGGTGCTTGGACAAACTTTGCAGGACTTAAGCACCCGCATGGCAGCCCAGGAAAATAAACTTACTGGCATGGAGTCTCAGTATGGACAGGCTTTTCTGGACATAAGCACGCAAATAGCGGCACAACCTTCTGGGCAACCGCCACCAGCTAGCCCACCTAAGTTGCCCCATTCAGATTAAATGGTGATCGCGACAAATTTTGTGGCTTTGTCAATCAATGTATGTTATATTTTGATGTGCATGCTGACCGTTTCCCTAATGATAGATCTAAAGAATTGTGTGTAATAATGCCGCTGACCGCACGAGCGCTCGCCTGGGCGAATCCGATGATTGAGTCTCATGACTCGCGGTTAAATAATTTGGATGATTTCTTGGCCACTATAGCATTAATGTTTGATGATCCTAATCGGCGTGCAACTGCTGAATCTGCTTTATTGTCTTTATGCCAGGCTAAACGTTCTGTTATTGAGTATGCTACCGAATTCAGGAGATTAGCAGTAGATACCAATTGGGACAGTTATGCACAATTGCCTATTTTTAAAAGGGGTCTGTCTAGCATTGTAAAGGATGATTTAGCTCGTTCTGAATCACCACAAGAGCTAGAGACATTTATACAGCATTGTGTGCGCATTGACATTCGCCTTACTGAGCGTAGGCAGGAAAAGTTTGTTGCCCTATACCGTATCTCTAACTTTTCCCTTCCTTCCAGAGAGTCTGCAGGTAAAACATCTCGGGAGGTGGAGGAGGTGCCCATGCAAATTGATTCTGTTCAGAAGCGCGAGAGTAATGAGCTCCGGGAGCATCGACTACTACTGTGACGATGAATCTGACATCTCTGAATGTAGCCTGCCTATAAACACTGTATTCCACTCACTTTCTATGACTTCACCACCTAAGGAGCTGAAGGAAAAGAACTCTCACTGTTCTCTCCCTATTAAGATCCTGTGTTCTGGACAGTGGATTTCCAGTGCAGCTATGATTGACTCTGGTGCAGGTGGCAATTTTATGGATATCGCATTTGCCAAAGAACATGGTATTGAAATTCATCAAAGAGCCTCTCCAATTACCATGGAAACAGTGGATGGGTGACCTTTAATCTCCGGGCCTGTGGATCAGGAGACTGCACCCCTTGAGATTTTGCTGGAGCCTAATCATCAGGAGCAACTCTCTTTCTTGCTAATTTCTTCTCATTTTCCTGTGATTTTAGGCATCCCTTGGCTGCGTTCTCAGAATCCAACTATCAACTGGGAGACCAAGGAGGTTATCTTTCCAACAAGGAGCAACCCAGCATTAACTGAAGTTGTCCCTGAGTCCACTGCTATGGAACCACTTGTACAGGTATTTACTTTACCTTCAGCATATAAAGAGTTCTCTGACATCTGTGACAAGAAGAATGCAGATCAGCTTCCTCCACACAGGCATTATGACTGTCCCATTGAGCTGCTTCCTGGGGCAGCTATTCCTTTTGGCAACGTAAATCCTTTGGCGGCACCTGAGCTCCAAGCCTTGAAGGAGTATATTGATGAAAACCTGGCCAAAGGCTTCATACGTCTTTCTTCCTCACCAGCAAGGGCACCTATATTTTTTGTAAAGAAGAAGGATGGGACCCTGAGACCCTGTGTAGACTATCGGGAACTCAATAAGGTAACCATACGAAACTGTTACCCTTTGCCTCTGATTCCCGAACTACTGGAAAGATTCCGCCATGCTAAGGTGTTCTCTAAACTGGATCTTCGTTGGGCTTATAATTTGGTGCGTATTCGTCCAGGGGATGAGTGGAAGACAGCATTCAGATGCCGGTATGGACACTTTGAATATCTCGTGATGCCCTTTGGGCTTTGTAACACCCCTGCAACTTTTCAACACCTTGCTAATGACATCTTCAGAGATTTGTTGGACCAGTTTGTGGTGATCTATTTGGACGATATTTTAATCTTTTCTGACTCTCTACAGGAACATGAAGAACATGTCAAATCGGTTTTAAGACGTCTGAAAGAGAACCATCTGTATATCAAGCCGGAGAAATGCGAGTTCCATCATTCTGAGATACAGTTCTTAGGTTATATCATCTCTCCTCAGGGGCTGAACATGGAATCTGGTAAGATTCAGGCTATCCTTGACTGGCCGGTACCCAAGAACGTTAAGGAGGTCCAACGTTTTATTGGTTTTGCAAATTTCTACAGACGTTTCATTCGAAATTTTTCTGATATTGTCCGTCCCATTACTTCCTTGACAAAGAAGGAAAAGCCTTTTAAGTGGTCTTCACAGGCTCAAGAAGCTTTTGATCGGCTTAAGATCTGTTTCACCTCAGCACCGCTGTTGATACACCCAGATCCAACACTGTCTTTCATTGTGGAGGTGGACGCTTCTGATAATGCTTTGGGGTTATTCTCTCTCAAAGAGCTGGAGAGAAGGGGCTGCTACATCCTTGTGCTTTCTTTTCTCAGCAGAGAAGAATTACGACGTGGGAGACAAGGAATTGCTGGCTATTATTGCGGCTTTCAAGGAATGGAGGCATCATCTGCAAGGATCTGCATAACAGATTGTAGTGCTAACTGACCATCGCAATTTAGAGTTCCTTAGATCCGCTAGATGTCTTTCTCCTCGTCAGGCTCGTTGGAATTTATTTTTAAATCAATTTAATTTTGTTATTTCGTACCGTCCAGGTTCTCGTAATGGGAAGGCTGATGCTTTATCCCGAATTCATGCTGCGTATTCCGTACCTGGAGCCCCGTCCAAGACCATTCTATCTGATGCCAATTTCATCGGAATTATCCACGATCAAGACTTGTGGAAGGATTGCAGGGAGGCTTATGACGGTGATGTATTTCTGGCCAACCCACCTGTTGATATTAATCTTGTCTTTAAGGGTGGCATGTGGTTCAGAGATCGACGTATCTACGTCCCTGAAGCCGTCCGTCTGCAGATCCTCAAGTTGGTACATGACTCCAAGTTGGCTGGTCACAGGGGGTACAGAAGACACAAGAGTTCCTTAGACGATTTTTCTGGTGGCCAACTTGCCTGAAGGATACCAAGGACTATGTTCTCTCTTGCGAGGTATGTGCTCGTAACAAGACTCCTCATGTGGCACCTACGGGTTTTCTGCAACCATTGCCTGTTCTGTCCCGCTCTTGGGGGTCTATATCAATGGACTTTATTGTGGAGCTGCCTACATCGGGGGCATGAATACGATCTTGGTGGTAGTTGATCGCCTGACTAAAGCTGCTCATTTTGTTCCATGCACCGGACTCTCCTCAGCTAAGGATACAGTGAACTCGGTTATACAGAATGTCTTTCGGCTGCATGGGGTCCCGGATGAGATCATCTCTGACCGTGGAGTACAGTTCACTTCAAGATTCTGGAAGGGGTTTTGCTCTGCACTCAATATTAATGTCTGTCTCTCTTCCGCTTCCATCCCCAAACAAATGGTCAGACTGAGCGTACCAACCAGACGCTGGAACAATATCTAAGATGCTATGTCATCCATCTCCAGGATGATTGGTTGGAGTTACTACCGTTAGCCAAATTTTCATACAACAATTCTCAGAGCTCCTCCACTAAGTTTACACCTTTCTTTGCCAATCTGGGTTATCATCCGTGTATCTTACCTAGGTCTCCGATTAAGTCTCCAGTTCCAGCAGTGGAGGAACGGCTGACTGCGATGAGGCAAAATTTGGAGGTATTGAGGGAGTCCCTGACCACAGCTCAAGAACACTATAAGAGATTGGCTGATAATTCCGTAAACCTGCACCCATGTTCAAGGTAGGAGATTCCGTGTGGTTAGCAACTAAGAATCTGAAATTAAACATTCCTTCACAAAAACTTGGACAGAAGTTCACTGGCCCTTTCAAGATCAACGGTATTGTGAGCTCCGTGGCCTGCCGTCTGAAGCTGCCTAGGACTATGAAGGTACACCCAGTTTTCCATGTGTCTTTACTAAAGCCTGTATCTCCTAATACCTTCCAGGGACGTGTTGTGCCACCTCCGCAGCCTGTGGTGATTGATGGGCAAGAAGAATTTGTGGTAGAGGAAATTATTGATTCCAGGATTCGCAGGAATCGACTCCAATATCTAATAAGATGGCAGGGATATCCCCCTGAGGAAGACTCTTGGGAACCGGTGGAAAACATCAATGCCCAACAGAAGATTTCTCGTTTTCATCAGAGATTCCCTGAGAAACCAGGTCCAGGATCGTCCTGAGGCCGCTTCTAAGGAGGGAGTAATGTCAGGACTCTGAACATTTTTGATCACCTTTTGTGCATTACTGCTCTTTTCCAAGATGGCCTCTTTGGTCTCATGTGCACTGTGTCTTCCTGCTATATAACTCCACCCCAGCCTTTAGTCTGTGCTAGAGTATTCTTACTTGCATCCAGCTTCTGACCTCTGGTGGCTCCCTGGCTTTGTACCTGCTCCTGTAAACCTGTTTTATGATCCGGCTACTCTGCTCTGAGTTCCTGCAGCATACATCGGTTTCCAGTAATCCTCCTTCATCTGGCTGCTTGTGTTACTCCCATCTGCATTTGCTTGCAGCCCTGTAAGCTGTTGCAGCCCTGAGCTGCTTAAAACTGAGACTATCACCCAGGCCTCCCTGGTTGAGCTAAAGATATAATTTGAACTTGCCTACCTGTGCTTGGACTAAACTAAGATTTAGTCGTGTCAAGTATCCTCAAGTTTAACTGTGCTTCATAGACTCGCTGCTTTGATTGCATTTCTCTCTGAAGTTTCCTATAGACTGTTATGCGGCATTTATTATCTACACCAAGTGTTGTGGACTTGAACTTTGCTTTGCACCTATTTGAGTCACCGTGTGATAATATAGACTTTTCCACTTATAAGACTGTGTCCTGTAGTTGTCTTGTTTCCACGCAAGAAGTCTCCTGAGTTATCTCCTATAATTATTACAGTCTGCCTCTGGAAGAAGAGATTGAATGTTCTCCTTGTAGCGTGGGTCTAGAAGTGTCACCAACCAGTAATGAATGTCACTCAAAATTTTGAGAAGCGGGATGGTGACGCTAAATATGGCATCATCACCGCTCACATTTTGGTGGACTCCTCAAAGTTTTGTAGGATGGTACATATGTCTGACATCCATGTCCACTACTGAGATCTTATGTGTGGAGTCTGAACTGAATACCGACGCCTTTGTTGATGCTGTTATTCAACAATTGTCCTCTTCCGCTCACAAATCCTTTCCAACATATGCAGTGTAGAGTTCCAACGCGTTTGGACGTCACACACCAATCGGTGAGCCAGAAGCTTCAAACATTGCTGAAGCACGGAAAGGGTGGTGGAAGCTGTAGCTGACTTTCTAAAATGGGCACACAAGTGTCGTACTTTCACAAGCAGATCGGGCAGCTCCGGGTAGCTTTTGAGGAACCACTAATTATGGCGTCATCGTCGCTCACCATCTTGGTGCAGCCCTCAAAGTTCTGGAAGATGGTACATATGTCTGACATCCATGTCCACTCCTGAGGTCTTATGTGTGGATTATGAACTGAATATCAACGGCCTCTTCTGCTCAAAAATCCTTTCTAACATATGCAGTGTAGCGTTCCAACTCGTGGGGATATCACACACCAGTCGGTGAGCCAGAAGATGCAAACGCTGCTGAAGCATGGCAAGGGCAGCTGACTTTCTAAAATGGGCAGACAGATGGCATACTTTCACTAGCAGATTGGGCAGCTCTGGGAATCTTTTGAAAAAACGTTGAACCACGAGGTTAAACACAAGGGCCAGGCAAGGTATGTGTGTGAGCTCGCCTTGCCTCAGAGCCGCCACCAGGTTCCGGCCATTGTCACACATGACCATGCCTGGCTGTAGGTTCAGCGGTTTCAGTCATAGATCTGCCTGCTCTTTCAGAGCTGTCCACAACTCTTCAGCATTGTGCAGTTTGTCAACTAACCATATTAGCTTCAGCACAGCCTGTTGCTGCTTGGCTGAGGCAGTGCAGCAGTGGTTCCAGCTTGTGACTGATGTGGTCATTTCGGAAATGGAGGCTGTAGAGGAGGAGGAGGATGATGAGGTGTAGGACCTGTAGACTGTGGGGGGAAACCCTGATTGACCTAGGGCCTGCAATCCTCAGTGTCAGGAGGACGTGTTCTATCCCAAGGTCTGACTAGTTCCTGGCTTCCACTATGTTAACCCAGTGTGCAGTCAGCGAGATGTACCGTCCTTGCCCACAAGCACTTGTCCACGTTTCTGTGGTTAGGTGGACTTTCCTATTAACTGCATTGTTGAAGGCATGGCTAATGTTGTGGGACACATGCTTGTGTAATGCCGGGACGGCACAACAAGAGAAATAGTGGCGGCTGGGTCCGAGTACCGAGGGACGGCCGCCGCCATCAGGTTGCGGAAAGCTTCCATTTCCATGAACCTAAAAGGCAACATTTCAAGCAAAAGCAGTTGCGAAATGTGGGAATTTAGTAGTGTGGCCTGTGGGGCATTGGCTGCGTATTTACGCTTGCGTTCCAAGGACTGGAGTATGGACGTGCTTGCTGATGGTGCTAGTTGAGTGTATGCAATGACAGGTGCAGGGCAGGAGGCATCTTCACATGTTCCATGGACAAGGGATTGGCTTGCATGCACAACAGCGGAATAAGCAGTGGTGTCACCCGCAGACACTCTTCCTGGACCCTGGGGTTCTGCCCACAAAGTCACATGCTTTGCTGCCATGTGCCTGATCATGCTGCTGGTGGTCAGGCTGGTAGTTTTGCTACCCCTGTTGATGCTGGCCTGGCAGGTGGTGCAAATTGCCATTTTGCGGTTATCGACAGAGTATTTAAAAAACAACCAGACTCGGGAAGACTGTGTCCTGTAGTTGTCTTGTTTCCACGCAAGAAGTCTCCTGAGTTATCCCCTATAATTATTACAGTCTGTCTCTGGAAGAAGAGATTGAAAGTTCTCCTTGTAGCGTGGGTCTAGAAGTGTCACCAACCAGTAATGAGTGTCACCCAAAATTTTGAGAAGCGGGATGGTGACGCTAAATATGGCATCATCACCGCTCACATTTTGGTGGACTCCTCAAAGTTTTGTAGGATGGTACATATGTCTAACATCCATGTCCACTACTGAGATCTTATGTGTGGAGTCTGAACTGAATACCGACGCCTTTGTTGATGCTGTTATTCAACAATTGCCCTCTTCCTCTCACAAATCCTTTCCAACATATGCAGTGTAGAGTTCCAACGCGTCTGGACGTCACACACCAATCGGTGAGCCAGAAGCTTCAAACATTGCTGAAGCACGGCAACGGTGGTAGAAGCTGTAGCTGACTTTCTGAAATTGGCACACTAGTGTCGTACTTTCACAAGCAGATCAGGCAGCTCCAGGTAGCTTTTGAGGAAACACTAATTATGGCGTCATTGTCGCTCACCATCTTGGTGCAGCCCTCAAAGTTCTGGAAGATGGTACATATGTCTGACATCCATGTCCACTCCTGAGGTCTTATGTGTGGATTATGAACTGAATATCAACGGCCTTGTTGATGCTGGTAGTCAACAACTGCCCTCTTCTGCTCACAAATCCTTTCTAACATATGCAGTGTAGCGTTCCAACTCGTGGGGATATCACACACCAGTCGGTGAGCCAGAAGATGCAAACGCTGCTGAAGCATGGCAAGGGCAGCTGAAGCTGTAGCTGACTTTCTAAAATGGGCAGACAGACAGCGTACTTTCACTAGCAGATTGGGCAGCTCTGGGAATCTTTTGAGAAAACGTTGAACCACGAGGTTAAACACAAGGGCTAGGCAAGGTACGTGTGTGAGCTCGCCTTGCCTCAGAGCCGCCACCAGGTTCCGGCCATTGTCACACATGACCATGCCTGGCTGTAGGTTCAGCGGTTTCAGTCATAGATCTGCCTGCTCTTTCAGAGCTGTCCACAACTCTTCAGCATTGTGCAGTTTGTCACCTAACCATATTAGCTTCAGCACAGCCTGTTGCTGCTTGGCTGAGGCAGTGCAGCAGTGGTTCCAGCTTGTGACTGATGTGGTCATTTCGGAAATGGAGGCTGTAGAGGAGGAGGAGGATGATGAGGTGTAGGACCTGTAGACTTTTCAACATTTCAAGCAAAAGCAGTTGCGAAATGTGGGAATTTAGTAGTGTGGCCTGTGGGGCATTGGCTGCGTATTTGCGCTTGCGTTCCAAGGACTGGAGTATGGACGTGCTTGCTGATGGTGCTAGTTGAGTGTGTGCAATGACAGGTGCAGGGCAGGAGGCATCTTCACATGCTCCATGGACAAGGGATTGGCTTGCATGCACAACAGCGGAATAAGCAGTGGTGTCACCCGCAGACACTCTTCCTGGACCCTGGGGTTCTGCCCACAAAGTCACGTGCTTTGCTGCCATGTGCCTGATCATGCTGCTGGTGGTCAGGTTGGTAGTTTTGCTACCCCTGTTGATGCTGGCCTGGCAGGTGGTGCAAATTGCCATTTTGCGGTTATCGACAGAGTCTTTAAAAAACAACCAGACTCGGGAAGGCCTAACAGTTGTACTGGCAACTTTTGTTGTGTTGGTGTTACGAGAAACTGTTGCCCGCCTTCTGTCTGTGGCCACCACACTGCTTCTTCCTGCCTGTTTGGGTGCTACGCCTCCCTCCCCTGTGTGCTGCTTTCCTCACTCTGCATGTTCTCCTGCCAAGTTGGGTCAGTTACTATGTCATCCACCACCTCGTCTTCCACTTCCACTCCGTGGTCCTCCTCCTGACTTTCTGGCAATTGTGTCTCATCATCGTCCACCTCTTGTGACACTTTCCCACTGTCGCCTTTGTGAGACTGTGGCTGCTCAAATATTTGGGCATCGCTACATGCGATCTCCTCTTGCCCTGCTTCAAGTGGACCGGGCAAGAGACCCGAATCTATAAATGGAAAAGTGAATGTTCTTCAGAGTGTCCAGTTGTCTCAGTAAAGATGTATATCTTTGTACCATGTTAGCCAGTAGATAGAAAAATATTTAGACTTGAGAGTCCTCAGTGGTTGATACCTTTTAATGGCTAACTGAAAAGATGGTAACAAATGTTCCATAAAGATGCGGTACATTCTGGTATCCTCCATTTTGTTACCATCTTTTCAGTTAGCCATTAAAAGGTATCAGTTGTCTCAGGGCACTCTGCATGGTTGGAAGAAGGAGGATCAGGGTGAGGAATATGCCATCCAGACTCATAGCTATTGATACTTGACATGTGGAAGACAAGGTGGTGGTGGTAGCAAATTGACTGGAAGCATTATCCGCTATCCAACCAACAACCTCTTGACACTGCTCTGGGTTCAATAGTGGTGTGTTGCGGTCCCCTAGTAATTGAGACAGGAAGGTCGGGCGAGAAGATGTGGGTGTTTTTTGTGGCACAATTTCAGCTTGCCTATGGCCTCGGCCTCTGCATGCACCATCACCATACCATCCAGTTCCCCATCCCTAGTGACACGACTTGCCCATTTTAAATGGAGGACAATATTTTCCACGTTCACTACAAATGGCTGCATTTGGAGTAAACTTATATGTGATCCGTCTGGCGTAAAATCACAGTTTTAAATAGCCGTCCTGTAGGTAACATGACATGACATAGTGCCTCAGTCAGGACCGCACAATAATCAAGCCCCAACGCGCGTTTCGCGTTGGCTTCTTCGGGGGTAAGAGCAATTAGTTGGACATGTGCAATAATACAATCGTGAATCTAGGATACTGTTTATTGCAGAATGGGGCAGTTCTTTGATTA
The DNA here is from genome assembly GCA_033576555.1 of Oophaga sylvatica. NCBI lineage: Eukaryota > Metazoa > Chordata > Amphibia > Anura > Dendrobatidae > Oophaga > Oophaga sylvatica. Next base: position 139,045,518 of record JARQOD010000006.1, read on the forward strand.
ATTCAGCCTGTGGTTTTACTTCAGAGGCATATATCTGTTACTGAAACACTATTAGCACTGTACTTATTCATTGGTATAGAACATTTTGTCTAGATTCACTTGATACTTATTGCCACCTACATCCCTTAGGTATTGGACTTTTGTTGCTACTGTTTGTATATTTGTATGTATGTATTGCCATATTTAATAAATTGCATATTATTTTATATGCAAAGTTTGTTGGGCTCAGACGCCAAGTTATTAGTGTTGTCAGATTTATTCTGGAGGGTCCAGTGGTTATATCTAGAGTTGAGCGAAACAGGTCAGTCAGATTCATAAGTTGCCGACTTTCGCCAAAGTCGGGTTTCGTTGACAGAAACCCTACCATAGCAGTCGACCATGCAGTCGGCAAAACGATCGCCAAAGTTGGTTTTCCCATAATGCTTTCAGGTGCCTTTTTTCAGCCTGTGAGCTGTGGGCAACGAGATGACATGTGCAGCGTCCACCACCATCTTAGAGAAGAGCATTGCAGTGATTGGCTTGCTTTGGGGGGCGTCATAGTCTCTATAAAAGCCCTGAGCGCCGACCTCCATTTTACTTCTGCCAATCTTAACAGTAGGGAGAGGTAGCTGACGCTGTTTATCAGTAGGGAGAGAGTTAGGGCTGGAAAGAGAAGTTCTTCTGTGCTTGTGCTGATAGTAGAGATGAGTGACTTTGCCTTTTTTAGGGTCCAGTCGGGTTTCGTGAAACCCGATTTTCTCAAAAGTCGAGTAGAAAGAAGTCGGCCGACTAACGGAAATCGTCGGGTCGGAGTCGAAAATCCGACCCCAATGCAAGTCAATGGGGAATAAAAGTGAGTGGAGGACAGTAAACACACCTATAGTGCCCATTTCAATGCCAACGACATCAATTCGTATTACTTAAGCTTGTCAACCTTAATTAACTTTATAATAATAGTAACGCATTGAAAACTGGGTGTTATTTGGCTAAAGTTGTGGGGGGGGGCAGTGCTGGCTCCAGGTTTTCGTGGGTCCCGGGCCAAAGAGTCTCAGTGGGCCCCTTTAACACATACCACAATTCATGATGCTCCGATATGGCAGAGAAATATAGGTATAGTACAATGCCAAATACTTCACTTCTTACATTACATGAGTGATATCTATTTTAAATTCTACAATTGCTCAAAAACTGGACAGCATAGTCCTCCATACAGTATTATGGGCACCACATAGTACGCCATACAGAATAATGAGTCCCATATATTGCTCTATACAGAATAATGAGCCCCATATATTGCTCAATACAGAATGGGCTCCATATAATGCTCCATACAGAATAGGCCCCATATGTGCTCCATATGATGCTCCATATATAAAGGGCCCTATATGATGCCCGTAAATAATGAACCCCATATGATGCTCTAGTTTATGATGGGCCCCATATATGATGCTCCTGTGTATGATGAACCCCATATAATGCTCCAAATATAATGGTCCCCATATATAATGCTCCATATATAATGGTCTCCATGTGATGCTCCATATATAATGTGCAGCATATGACACACCATATATAATGGGTCCCATATGATGCTCCAGTATATGATGTACCCCATGGATGATGCTCCAGTGTATAATGGGCCCTATCTATGATGTTCAAGTGTATGATGGGCTCTATATATAATTCTCCAGTGTATAATGCTCCCCATATATTGCTCCAACCATTAAAAAAAATGAAATACCTCTCCTCGCTGGGCACTGCTCTACTCTGGACTCCTCAGCATCGCCATCTTCCAGCTCTCTGCACTGTGACTGTTCAGGCAGAGGGCGCACAGACATGACGTCATGGCACTCTCTGACCAGAATATCACTGTCAGGAAACACGGAAGATGTCACAGCGGTGGAGCAGGGAGAGGTAAGAATTGCAAGTGCTGGGGCCCTGAGCTAGCAGGGGGAGCACACTTGTGGGCGCCGGGAACTGGCTCAGGGCCCCTCATTGTACGCCGGTGTCTCTGACGGCGAGCGGGCCCCCCGACCTGCTCATGGCTCCGGCACTTGCCAGGGTGCGCCAGGTGCTGACCCCGGCCCTGGGGGGGTACAGCCCAGTTAGGGAGGTGGAAAAACTGGCATATGTTGAGGTGTAGGCTGGACGTTCAGCAGCTGCAAATGGAGGAATTGTAGAAGTCGGAGGAAGAGGAGGACAAAGCAAGCCATTTTGCTGGCAACCTATGTGTCATCAGGGGAAGGTGGTACAAAATCCTTTGAAACCCAGGCATGGTTAATTTTAATGAAGGTGAGATCACCAACATTTTGGGTCGACAGCCGGGTCCTTCTTTCTGACAGGATTGATCCAGCAGCACTGAAGACTCTTTCACTACCAGCAGGGCAAGCGAGCTCCTGTAAGGCATATTGTGCCAATTCAGGCCAGGTGTCCAGTTTACAGGCCCAGTAGTCAAAGGGGAATGAACTGTGAGGGAGAACATCGATAGGGGAGGAGAGGTCATTTTGAACCATAGTTGACAACTACTGTCTCCTGTCTGTTGCAATCGATTCAGTATTAACAGTCATGTGAGCGTTACTCGAGAAATCAGACCACAACATGGTCATGAAACCCCTGTCTCCAACCCCACTTTGGCTGTATATAGATAGATTGGCCAATATATGTATGCCCAATTACCACGTCACGGTGTCCTTCGTCAATTGGGTCACTATCCTGTTATGTCACCTCTCTTGAGCAAAAAGCCTACAATTTATGGGGCAGGAATAGACCAGCTAATCTGATTAAAATCACCTGTGGCTTTTGGGAGTGAGTGCACATGTCCAAAAGGCTTAATACAAATAGACAAAAAAAGGACCAGCACATCTAAGCTAGTGTGAACAGGCGCCAACCAAAGAAAGAAAAGTGGTAATTGGGCATACATATATTGGCCAATCTATGCGCTAAGAGCCTTAATTTTTTCATAGCAATTTTTGCAGATACATATTTCATATATACATCATATAGCGCTTTTTTCAATTTTTTTCTATACAGTAATGCAGTTCCTATGCTCTAGAGTAATCATTCTTGGTAAGTTGTGGTGCAAACCTTGATGTTTTTGATTTGTATTCTTTCTTTTGTTGGGTCCTGTTCACACTAGCTTAGATGTGCTGATCCTTTTTTTGTCTATTTGTATTAAGCTTTTTGGACATGTGCACTCACTCCCAAAAGCCACAGGTGATTTTAATCAGATTAGCTGTTCTATTCCTGCCCATAAATTGTAGTCTTTTTGCCCAAGAGATGTGACATAACAGGATAGTGACCCAATTGACGAAGCACACCATGACGTCGTAATTGGGCATACGTATATTAGCCAATCTATGCGCTAAGAACCTTTAATTTTTCATAGCAATTTTTGCAGATACATATTTCATATATACATCATATAGCGCTTTTTTAAATTTTTTTCTATGCAGTAATGCAGTTCCTATGCTCTAGAGCAGGGGTCTCAAACTCGCGGCCCGCGGGCCAACTGCGGCCCTCGGCACACTAATTTGCGGCCCTCACCTCATGGGCCTTCGGTACAATACTTTGCGGCCCTCACCTCGGCTGGGATCACACATGCGAGAAACACTGCATGTGAAATCTCAGTCACTCGTAGTACCGCTCATTAAGGTCATGAATATGGACGCCATTCCACTCTCATAGGCGTGGCGCCCATATTCATGATCTTAATGAGTGGTACCACAGAAAGATGTCACCGCTCCGGGCGCTGGAACATTGGAGCTGCAGCAGGAGGAGGTGAGGTGAGTATAATGATGGTGGCGGGCATGGAGCGATCCCAGCAGCTCCGCTGCCTGCAAGACAAAGTAAGCAGGAGCAGAGCTGCAAGGATCCTTCCTGCCTGGCGCCCGCGCTTCCTGTCTCTGACACAGAGAGCAGTGCCGCCGGATGACGTCATCATTCAGCGGCCTGCTTTGTCAGAACGAGGAAGCACGGGCACCGGTAATGCTGCAGACAGGTGAGAGGTGGTGTGTGTGTAGTGTGTGTGTAGTGTGTAGTGTGTGTGTGTGTGTAACCTAGGTGGAGGAGAATTATGGGGAAAAAGCAATGATGGGGAAAAGCAATGGGGAAAAGTAGTGATGGGGAGAAGGCAATGATGGGAGTGATGGGGAGAAGGCAATGATGGAAGTGATGGGAAAAAAGCAGTGATGGGAGTTATGGTGAAAAGCAGTGATGGGGAAAACATTGATGGGAGTGATGGGAAAAGGCAATGATGGGAGTGATGGGAAAAAGCAATGATGGGAATGATGGGGAAAAGCAATGATGGGAGTGATGGGGAAAAGCAATGATGGGGAAAAGAAATGATCGGAGTGATGGGGAAAAGCAATAAGGGGGAAAAGCAGTGATGGGGAAAAGCAATGATGGGAGTGATGAGGAAAAGCAATGATGGGAGTGATGGGGAAAAGCAATGATGGGAGTGATGGGGAAAAGCAATGATGCGGAAAAAGCAATGATGGGAGTGATGGGGAAAAGCAATGATGGGGAAAAGCAATGATGGGAGTGATGGGGAAAAGCAATGATGGGGTGATGGGGAAATAGCAATGAGGGAGAATGAGCGCTGGGGGAGAATGAGCGCTGGGGGAATGACTTCTTGCTGTTAACCAGTTAATGTTTTCTTGTCCACCACACTGCAGTGTCAAAAGAGGAAGACAGTGAGACAGGCAGCAACATCACACCAGAGAGCTCTTGACCTCGAAACAGAAAATCCTCAGATCCTGGTATTGGAACATAATATTAAGAATAATAGTTTTTCATTATGTGTCGCCTATAAATATGAAACTGTCCTGTCTAACCACCACTCTTGCCCCTGACGAAGCCACTGAAGAGGCCACACGCATTGGGCATAGTTCGGTCATGTTCTAAGCATGGGACTTCCCATATTTAGCCTTCTACTTTTGGCTCTTTGTAAAGGTTCATTTAGTCGTGATAGCCTATTTCCACCTGTTTTGTAAGAGCTTTTCTTGTGGAAAACCTGATGCGGCCCAGCCTCACCCAGATTCTACCTCCAGCGGCCCCCGGGTAAATTGAGTTTGAGACCCCTGCTCAGAGTAATCATTCTTGGTAAGTTGTGGTGCAAACCTTGATGTTTTTGATTTGTATTCTTTCTTTTGTTGGTGCCTGTTCACACTAGCTTAGATGTGCTTGTCCTTTTTTTGTCTATTTGTATTAAGCTTTTTGGACATGTGCACTCACTCCCAAAAGCCACAGGTGATTTTAATCAGATTAGCTGTTCTATTCCTGCCCCATAAATTGTAGGCTTTTTGCCCAAGAGAGGTGACATAACAGGATAGTGACCCAATTGATGAAGGACACCGTGACGTGGTAATTGGGCATACGAATATTGGCCAATCTATGCGCTAAGAGCCTTCATTTTTTCATAGCAATTTTTGCAAATACATATTTCATATATACATCATATAGCGCTTGTTTACATTTTTTTCTATGCAGTTATGCAGTTCCTATGCTCTAGAGTAATCATTCTTGGTAAGTTGTGGTGCAAACCTTGATGTTTTTGATTTGTATTCTTTCTTTGGTTGGCGCCTGTTCACACTAGCTTAGATGTGCTGGTCCTTTTTTTGTCTATTTGCATCTTTCACTTTTGGTTGGGGTGAAGGACACAAGGAAATGTGTCGTTCCTGACCAGGAGCCTGCACTGATGACTCAGTGCTTGCATTTTTTGAAAGTTCAGAAGAGGAGGCTATAGAGCTGGAGGCTGTTTCGGCAATGTAAGCCAAAACCTGTTCCTAATGCTCCGGCTTTAAAAGCGGTTTACCTACTCCCAGAAAAGGGGGCCTTGCAGACCTTCTGGAGCTAGACGATGACGCAGGCTCAACACCTCCTGCCTTAGTTGCTATTGGGCTTTTGGCACTACCAGCAGATGCACTACCACCATCATTCCCAGGTGGCCCCCCCGCCCTCGTCCGCTGCCTCTTCCACCATACTTCCTCATGTTTGGGAAAATGTACCAAAAATACCAGCAGATATATGGTACTATATGAGGAGCGTACAGCTGTATATGGCGTAGGGGAAAATTTAAATCTCCGTATATATTTCCGGAGTCACACACAGATATACAGTACCGTATATCTGCTCTTTGTATGCTGACAATCTGTGTATGACTCCGGAAATATATACGGAGATTGCAATTTTCCCCTACACCGTATACAGCTGTATGATTCTGAGACAGTACCTTATATCTGCTCTTTGTGTTACGGTCAAATCCATACTGGGTGAGCATCTGTGTGTGACTCCGGAAATATATACGGAGATTGCAATTTTCCCCTACACCGTACACAGCTGTCCGCTTCTGATACAGTACCGTATATCTGCTCTTTGTATTACGGTGAAATCCATACTTAGAGAGCGTCTGTGTGTGACTCCGGAAATATATACGGAGATTAAAATTTTTCCCTACACCGTATACAGCTGTATGCTCTGCATACAGTACCATATATCTGCTGGCATTTTTGGTACATTTTCCCAAATATGAGGAAGTATGGTGGAAGAGGCAGCGGATGTGGGCGGGGGATGGCAGCTGGTTCTGATGTTGGTGGTGGTACAGTTGCTGGTAGTGCCAAAAGCACAATAGCACCTAAGGCAGGAGGTGTTGAGCCTGCGTCATTGTCTGGCTACAGAAGGCCTGGAAGGCTCCCTTTTCTGGAGTAGGAAAACCGCTTTTTAAGCCGGAGCATCAGGAACAGGTTTTAGCTTACATTGCAGAAACAACCTCCTGCTCTATCGCCTCCTCTTCTGAAGTTTCAAAAAATGCAAGCACTGAGTCGTCAGTCCAGGCTCCTGGTCAGGAACAACACCTTTCCTTGTCTCCTTCACCCCCACCAAAAGTGAAGAATGCGGCAGGCCACACTTCAGATTACTCCCTGGAGATCTTTTCACAAACCATGCCTGGGTTATCAAGTCAAATCCTGAATTCCCCAGTCAAAGATGAATATGATATGCAGTGCACTGATGCACAGCCACTGCTATTTGATTCTGCTGGTACATTCACCCAGAGCACTGCATTGCCATCGCAGTCTACTGAGCCAGATTCTGACCATGATGAAACTCAGGTGCCCCTTCCCGCATATTGTACCACATTACACGGTGACACAGAGGAAGGTGCAGATGAAATTGAAGAGGAGGTGATGGATGACCCAGTTGTTGACCCGGATTGGCATCCTTTGGGGGAAGAGGGTGCTACTGGCAATAGCTCAGAAGAGGAGGAGGATCCGCAACAGGCATCGACATCTCAGCTGCGGTTATCTGGGAGGCCCGCAGCAGTCCAAAAACGTGTTAAAAAAACAAAAAGAGTTGCAGGACAGCTTGGCCAGACGGTCAAATTAGCACAGCATGCAAGCCCTGAAAATTTATCCCAGAGTAGGAAGAGTGCAGTGTGGCACTTTTTTGACCAAAATTCTATTGATGAGGCTAAGGTTATCTGTAAGAAAAGCGGAAGGACCTTTAGCCGAGGGAAAAATCTCAGAAATTTGAATACCAGTTGCATGCTTAGACATTTCAACACCATGCACTTGCAAGCGAGGACGGACTACAAAACCTCAAGTAGCACACGTGCACCTGCTCCGACTGAAGGTAGCCTGCAATGCTACATCGCTTCCCCCACTGTAAGCCCACCGGTTAGCACACCACCAGCAAGAAATGTTGAAGTGTCGTCGCAAGCCCAAAGCAGTCAGGGAATCCCAATGTTTAACCACCAAAACACTGAATCTAGGCCATCACCACCATCACCATCATCACCAACCCCCTCTCAGTCCGCCATGTCCACCGCTAGTTCCCTCATATGCAGCTCTCAAATCCAGCTCACCCTAGCAGACACTCTGAGTAGGACAAGAAAGTACTCATCCTCTCATCCGCGTACACTGACTTTGAACGCCTACATTGCCAAACTGATTTCAGTAGCGATGATGCCCTTCCGTTTGGTTGAAAGTGCAGCATTCCGAGAGCTCATGGTCTATGCTGTCCCATGCTATGAACTACCCAGTCGGCACTTCTTTTCTAGAAAAGCCATCCCTGCCCTCCACTTGCATGTGAAAGACCGCATTGTCCATGCACTCAAACAATCAGTGAGTGGAAAGGTGCAACTCACAACAGATGCATGGGCCAGTAGGCATGGCCAGGGCCGTTGCATGTCCATCACTGCGCACTGGGTTAATGTGGTGTATGCATGCTCCACAGGGGACAGCGGTGGTGGGACAGTGCTACCTAGCCCACCGTATAGGCAACAGTTGGCTGTAGGCGTTCGACCCTCCTCCTCCTACAGAAGCGAAAGCTCATAGACAGAGCGCAGTCGCTCGAGCACTCCATCCGCAGCTGCCAGTGTTGCACAGGAGGTGTCCCTCTATCGATCAGCTAGTGGTAAGTGTCAGCAGGCTGTTTTAAAGATGATGTCTTTGGGCGACAACAGACACACCGCGGAGGTACTGGCCGACTGCTTGCAGCGAGAAACTGAGTCATGGCTGGGCAGTCTACATCTTGAGCCAGGCAAGGTAGTCAGTTATAACGGATGTAATTTTGTGGCGGCCATAGCCCTGGCAAAACTCAGACACATACATTGCCTGGCTCACACCTTGAACCTGGTGGTGCAGTGCTTCATAAATAATTATCCGGAATTACCAGCCCTGTTCCATAAGGTGCGAAGACTGCGCTCCCACATACGTCGCTCGCACGTAGACTCCAGTCGTATGCAGAGGCTGCAGAGATCGCTCCACCTCCCAAGCACTGCCTAATCATAGACGTTGCAACAAGGCGGAACTCCACCATCCACAAGGTTGAGAGGCTGTGCGAACAGAGGCAGGCTGTAATGCATTTGTGGGAGGATACACGGGCATGCAGTTTGAGGGCAGACATCGAGTTGTCAGGTGTGCAGTGGTCAAAGCTGAAAGACCACTGTGAAGTCCTTCAGTGTTTTGTGGAATGCACATGGCTGGTAAGCGCAGATGACATCATCATAAGCATGAGCATCTGTTGTGAACACGTTGGAGGCAACTTCGGAGCTGGGGCTCCCTCGGTGGTTGCTGAGGGTAATGAACCAATTGCTGAATGGCTTTCAGCTGGGTCTGATTGGTCTGATATAAGTGACCTGAACTCCCATCAGCCTTGCCGGTAATCAATTGTCCTTCCAGGTCTTGCTTGGAGCTCTGCTTGCATTCCTGCTCTCATTCAGATAAGTGACTTGTTGTTTTATTCCTCTTGTTGAATTTTCCTTGCTGGTTTGCTGCCTTGCAGTGGACTTCAGCCTGGTCCCCTTTTGGGGCCTCGCTCTGCATTTGTGCTCAGTTTGTGTTACACCAGAGATCTGATTTAGGTGGTAGAGATCGTGTGATCTCAGGTTTTTGTTAATCAAAAGTGTTGGTATTTTTGTCAGGGTTTTTTGGGTTGCAATCAGAATTCTTTCCTATACTTTTCTATCTAGACAGTATTGGGCCCCAGCGTTTGCTCATTCTACTTTCTGTCTGTGTTCGTATTTTCTTCTTTTCTAACCGCCATTACATGTTTGGGGGCTTCCTATTTCTTTGGGGGTTCTGCTACGGGGCAGATAGCTTTCATCTTTTTGTCTTTAAGTGTAGCTATCTCTCCAGCTGTGACGATGCGTCTAGGATCACCGTAGGTACGCTCAACGGCTACTTCTAGTGTTGCGGTTAGTTTAGAGTTCTGCAACCCAGTAGTTTCTAGCCTCTCTGGTGTCTTGCTACTTCGGCTATTTTTGCTATTTCTCTTCAGCTATCGAAACATAACAGTATTACCGGCTTAACTGAAAATTCTATGTTACTCAACAGAAGGGAAAAATAGTAAAAAGGAAAGAAAAAAAAAGGGAGTTGTCAGACAATTTTTTTTTTTGTTTGTTGCATTTTTTCCCTCTTTTTCTCTGGGTGCTGAGGAGGAATTTTTTCTTTGTCCTCAAAGGAGTTTACACAGTTGTCTGGCCGTGTGGAGCAGCTTGCCGCTGAGGTTCAGAAGATTACTGCGTATCTTGATGGGTTGCCTGTTGTGGAACCTAGAATCCCCATGCCAGATTTATTCTTGGGGGATCTGTCTAAATTTCTGAATTTTAAAAATAACTACAAGTTGTTTTTTGCCATGAAGCCTAAATCCTCTGGGAACGCAGTACAGCAGGTTCAAATTGTCATCTCTCTGCTGAGCGGCGACCCTCAGGATTGGGCTTTCTCCCTGACACCTGGAAATCCCGTTTTGAATGATGATAATGTATTTTTTCTAATGGATAAGGTCCCATGCACACTATAATCGTGGGTGCTACTGAGGAAAAAATGTTATCATATAATATAGAAACACCTCGAGCACACTCAAAAAAGAATCCAAAGAAGAAAAGATGTTTGTTCTTGATATTTATTAGTGCATTCCAATCAAGCTCCAGTGGAATGGTGGTGAACACAGAACCCCAACGTTTCGGCCTGTTTGGCCTTCTTCAAGGGGGATTTTTTCTATTAAACAAATATAACAATGACTGTGTCAAAAAAGCAAGAAAAAAAACAAAATATTGTTCCTAGGTACCAAATACACAATCTGATAAATAGCACCAAAATAGAAGGTAAAATTCACGCAGATAATACAAGAATAAGAAACAGGTGAATCAGACAAACGCAAACGTGATATATATTAATAACTCATAAATACATTTTGCTATAAACAATTTGAATGTCATATATGACGTTAGTCAAGTAACATAGTAACATAGTTATTAAGGTTGAAGGAAGACTTTAAGTCCATCAAGTTCAACCCATATCCTATCCTAACCTGCCCTAACATGTTGATCCAGAGGAAGGCAAAAAAAAACCCAAGTGGCAAACAGTAAGCTTTACATTGGGGAAAAAAATTTCTTCCCGACTCCACATAAGGCAATCAGACTAACTCCTGGATCAACGCAGTATCTAGGAAACTAGTGAATATAGCCTGTAATATTATACTTTTCAAGACAGGCATCCAGTCCCCTCTTAAATTTTAGTAAGGAATCACTCATTACAACATTACACGGCAGAGAGTTCCATAGTTTAACTGCTCTTACAGTAAAGAATCTGCGTCTGTGATTATGGCTAAACCTTCTTTCTTCCAGACGTAGAGGATGCCCCCTTGTCCCCGTCACAGGTCTAAGAGTAAAAAGATCATTAGAAAGGTCTTTGTACTGTCCCCTCATATATTTATACATTGTAATAAGATCACCGCTAAGTCTTCGTTTTTCCAAACTAAATAACCCCAAGTGTAATAACCTGTCTTGGTATTGCAGACCCCCCAGTTCTCTAATAACCTTGGTCGTTCTTCCCTGCACCCGCTCCAGTTCAGCTATGTCTTTCTTATACACCGGAGACCAGAACTGCACACAGTATTCTAAGTGTGGTCGCACCAGTGACTTGTATAGAGGTAAAATTATGTTCTCCTCATGAGCATCTATGCCTCTTTTAATGAATCCCATTATTTTATTTACCTTGGCAGCAGCTGCCTGACATTGGCCACTAAATGTGAGTTTGTCGTCCACCCATACACCCAGGTCTTTTTCAGTGACAGTTTTGCCCAGTGTTTTACAATTAAGCACATAATTATACATCTTGTTTGTTCTACCCAAGTGCATGACCTTACATTTATCCCCATTAAAGCTCATTTGCCATTTATCAGCCCAAGCTTCAAGTTTACATAAATCCTCCTGTAATATAAAATTATCCTCCTCTGTATTTATTACCCTGCAGAGTTTAGTGTCATCTGCAAATATTGAAATACTACTCTGTATGCCCCCTACAAGGTCATTAATAAATATGTTAAAGAGAAGCGGCCCCAATACTGACCCCTGTGGTACCCCACTGCTAACCGTGACCCAGTCCGAGTGCGCTCCATTAATAACCACCCTTTGTTTTCTATCCATGAGCCAGTTCTTAACCCACTTACACATATTTTCCCCTATCCCCATTGTTCTCATTTTATGTATCAACCTTTTGTGTGGCACTGTATCAAAAGCTTTTGAGAAGTCCATGAACACCATGTCCACTGCATTCCCTTGGTCCAGTCCTGAACTTAACCCTTCATAAAAGCTTATCAGATTAGTCTGACAAGAACGGTCCCTCGTAAACCCATGCTGATACTGTGTCATGAGGTTATTCAGCCTCAGATACTCCAATATAGTATCCCTTAAAAAACCCTCCAGGATTTTACCCACAGTAGATGTTAAGCTCACTGGCCTATAATTTCCAGGTTCAGTTTTTGCCCCCTTTTTGAATATTGGCACCACATTTGCTATACGCCAGTCCTATGGTACATATCAAAAAACTAACCGGCACATCCAAACTTAGATTCAGTGTGAACAGGTGCTAAACCTAGAGTCACCAACTCATATACATACAAGAAGAAAAGGTAGCACACTGTAGCGCTATAGCTTGCAAACACGAAATATGAAAAATATGAAAAATGAATTACATCATTACCTTAGAAATATGAAAAATTGAGAAGTCTTAGCGCATAAGATGGCCAAATTATGTGAGCCTGATAGCCACGTCAAGGCTCTTCTCGTATATCAGGTCCCTAACTAATGCCTATCCTCGCTTTAGAAAAGTCTGTCTGCATGGGAACCTATGAATCCTCTTTTCAGACTAAAATCTACATCTCTGTGGAGGGGTGATGAACCAGCTGTAATTAAAAGGCCTGTGACCACCAGGTGGAGTGCTCAGGCAGAAGGTAAATGAATACATATCAAAAAACTGACCGGCACATCCAAACTTAGATTCAGTGTGAACAGGTGCTAAACCTAGAGTCACCAACTCATATACATACAAGAAGAAAAGGTAGCACACTGTAGCGCTATAGCTTGCAAACACGAAATATGAAAAATATGAAAAATGAATTACATCATTACCTTAGAAATATGAAAAATTGAGAAGTCTTAGCGCATAAGATGGCCAAATTATGTGAGCCTGATAGCCACGTCAAGGCTCTTCTCGTATATCAGGTCCCTAACTAATGCCTATCCTCGCTTTAGAAAAGTCTGTCTGCATGGGAACCTATGAATCCTCTTTTCAGACTAAGTTTGGATGTGCCGGTCAGTTTTTTGATATGTATTCATTTACCTTCTGCCTGAGCACTCCACCTGGTGGTCACAGGCCTTTTAATTACAACTGGTTCATCACCCCTCCACAGAGATGTAGATTTTAGTCTGAAAAGAGGATTCATAGGTTCCCATGCAGACAGACTTTTCTAAAGCGAGGATAGGCATTAGTTAGGGACCTGATATACGAGAAGAGCCTTGACGTGGCTATCAGGCTCACATAATTTGGCCATCTTATGCGCTAAGACTTCTCAATTTTTCATATTTCTAAGGTAATGATGTAATTCATTTTTCATATTTTTCATATTTCGTGTTTGCAAGCTATAGCGCTACAGTGTGCTACCTTTTCTTCTTGTATGTATATGAGTTGGTGACTCTAGGTTTAGCACCTGTTCACACTGAATCTAAGTTTGGATGTGCCGGTCAGTTTTTTGATATGTATTCATTTACCTTCTGCCTGAGCACTCCACCTGGTGGTCACAGGCCTTTTAATTACAGCTGGTTCATCACCCCTCCACAGAGATGTAGATTTTAGTCTGAAAAGAGGATTCATAGGTTCCCATGCAGACAGACTTTTCTAAAGCGAGGATAGGCATTAGTTAGGGACCTGATATACGAGAAGAGCCTTGACGTGGCTATCAGGCTCACATAATTTGGCCATCTTATGCGCTAAGACTTCTCAATTTTTCATATTTCTAAGGTAATGATGTAATTCATTTTTCATATTTTTCATATTTCGTGTTTGCAAGCTATAGCGCTACAGTGTGCTACCTTTTCTTCTTGTATGTATATGAGTTGGTGACTCTAGGTTTAGCACCTGTTCACACTGAATCTAAGTTTGGATGTGCCGGTCAGTTTTTTGATATGTATTCATTTACCTTCTGCCTGAGCACTCCACCTGGTGGTCACAGGCCTTTTAATTACAGCTGGTTCATCACCCCCACAGAGATGTAGATTTTAGTCTGAAAAGAGGATTCATAGGTTCCCATGCAGACAGACTTTTCTAAAGCGAGGATAGGCATTAGTTAGGGACCTGATATACGAGAAGAGCCTTGACGTGGCTATCAGGCTCACATAATTTGGCCATCTTATGCGCTAAGACTTCTCAATTTTTCATATTTCTAAGGTAATGATGTAATTCATTTTTCATATTTTTCATATTTCGTGTTTGCAAGCTATAGCGCTACAGTGTGCTACCTTTTCTTCTTGTATGTATATGAGTTGGTGACTCTAGGTTTAGCACCTGTTCACACTGAATCTAAGTTTGGATGTGCCGGTCAGTTTTTTGATATGTATTCATTTACCTTCTGCCTGAGCACTCCACCTGGTGGTCACAGGCCTTTTAATTACAGCTGGTTCATCACCCCTCCACAGAGATGTAGATTTTAGTCTGAAAAGAGGATTCATAGGTTCCCATGCAGACAGACTTTTCTAAAGCGAGGATAGGCATTAGTTAGGGACCTGATATACGAGAAGAGCCTTGACGTGGCTATCAGGCTCACATAATTGGCCATCTTATGCGCTAAGACTTCTCAATTTTTCATATTTCTAAGGTAATGATGTAATTCATTTTTCATATTTTTCATATTTCGTGTTTGCAAGCTATAGCGCTACAGTGTGCTACCTTTTCTTCTTGTATGTATATGAGTTGGTGACTCTAGGTTTAGCACCTGTTCACACTGAATCTAAGTTTGGATGTGCCGGTCAGTTTTTTGATATGTATTCATTTACCTTCTGCCTGAGCACTCCACCTGGTGGTCACAGGCCTTTTAATTACAGCTGGTTCATCACCCCTCCACAGAGATGTAGATTTTAGTCTGAAAAGAGGATTCATAGGTTCCCATGCAGACAGACTTTTCTAAAGCGAGGATAGGCATTAGTTAGGGACCTGATATACGAGAAGAGCCTTGACGTGGCTATCAGGCTCACATAATTTGGCCATCTTATGCGCTAAGACTTCTCAATTTTTCATATTTCTAAGGTAATGATGTAATTCATTTTTCATATTTTTCATATTTCGTGTTTGCAAGCTATAGCGCTACAGTGTGCTACCTTTTCTTCTTGTATGTATATGAGTTGGTGACTCTAGGTTTAGCACCTGTTCACACTGAATCTAAGTTTGGATGTGCCGGTCAGTTTTTTGATATGTATTCATTTACCTTCTGCCTGAGCACTCCACCTGGTGGTCACAGGCCTTTTAATTACAGCTGGTTCATCACCCCTCCACAGAGATGTAGATTTTAGTCTGAAAGAGGATTCATAGGTTCCCATGCAGACAGACTTTTCTAAAGCGAGGATAGGCATTAGTTAGGGACCTGATATACGAGAAGAGCCTTGACGTGGCTATCAGGCTCACATAATTTGGCCATCTTATGCGCTAAGACTTCTCAATTTTTCATATTTCTAAGGTAATGATGTAATTCATTTTTCATATTTTTCATATTTCGTGTTTGCAAGCTATAGCGCTACAGTGTGCTACCTTTTCTTCTTGTATGTATATGAGTTGGTGACTCTAGGTTTAGCACCTGTTCACACTGAATCTAAGTTTGGATGTGCCGGTCAGTTTTTTGATATGTATTCATTTACCTTCTGCCTGAGCACTCCACCTGGTGGTCACAGGCCTTTTAATTACAGCTGGTTCATCACCCTCCACAGAGATGTAGATTTTAGTCTGAAAAGAGGATTCATAGGTTCCCATGCAGACAGACTTTTCTAAAGCGAGGATAGGCATTAGTTAGGGACCTGATATACGAGAAGAGCCTTGACGTGGCTATCAGGCTCACATAATTTGGCCATCTTATGCGCTAAGACTTCTCAATTTTTCATATTTCTAAGGTAATGATGTAATTCATTTTTCATATTTTTCATATTTCGTGTTTGCAAGCTATAGCGCTACAGTGTGCTACCTTTTCTTCTTGTATGTATATGAGTTGGTGACTCTAGGTTTAGCACCTGTTCACACTGAATCTAAGTTTGGATGTGCCGGTCAGTTTTTTGATATGTATTCATTTACCTTCTGCCTGAGCACTCCACCTGGTGGTCACAGGCCTTTTAATTACAGCTGGTTCATCACCCCTCCACAGAGATGTAGATTTTAGTCTGAAAAGAGGATTCATAGGTTCCCATGCAGACAGACTTTTCTAAAGCGAGGATAGGCATTAGTTAGGGACCTGATATACGAGAAGAGCCTTGACGTGGCTATCAGGCTCACATAATTTGGCCATCTTATGCGCTAAGACTTCTCAATTTTTCATATTTCTAAGGTAATGATGTAATTCATTTTTCATATTTTTCATATTTCGTGTTTGCAAGCTATAGCGCTACAGTGTGCTACCTTTTCTTCTTGTATGTATATGAGTTGGTGACTCTAGGTTTAGCACCTGTTCACACTGAATCTAAGTTTGGATGTGCCGGTCAGTTTTTTGATATGTATTCATTTACCTTCTGCCTGAGCACTCCACCTGGTGGTCACAGGCCTTTTAATTACAGCTGGTTCATCACCCCTCCACAGAGATGTAGATTTTAGTCTGAAAAGAGGATTCATAGGTTCCCATGCAGACAGACTTTTCTAAAGCGAGGATAGGCATTAGTTAGGGACCTGATATACGAGAAGAGCCTTGACGTGGCTATCAGGCTCACATAATTTGGCCATCTTATGCGCTAAGACTTCTCAATTTTTCATATTTCTAAGGTAATGATGTAATTCATTTTTCATATTTTTCATATTTCGTGTTTGCAAGCTATAGCGCTACAGTGTGCTACCTTTTCTTCTTGTATGTATATGAGTTGGTGACTCTAGGTTTAGCACCTGTTCACACTGAATCTAAGTTTGGATGTGCCGGTCAGTTTTTTGATATGTATTCATTTACCTTCTGCCTGAGCACTCCACCTGGTGGTCACAGGCCTTTTAATTACAGCTGGTTCATCACCCCTCCACAGAGATGTAGATTTTAGTCTGAAAAGAGGATTCATAGGTTCCCATGCAGACAGACTTTTCTAAAGCGAGGATAGGCATTAGTTAGGGACCTGATATACGAGAAGAGCCTTGACGTGGCTATCAGGCTCACATAATTTGGCCATCTTATGCGCTAAGACTTCTCAATTTTTCATATTTCTAAGGTAATGATGTAATTCATTTTTCATATTTTTCATATTTCGTGTTTGCAAGCTATAGCGCTACAGTGTGCTACCTTTTCTTCTTGTAGTCCTATGGTACAGACCCCGTTATTATGGAATCTTTAAAGATTAAAAATAATGGTCTATCTATAACTATACTTAATTCCTGCAGTACTCGGGGGTGTATTCCATCCGGGCCCGGGGATTTGTCAATTTTAGTGATTTTTAGACGCCACCGTACTTCCTGCTGGGTTAAGCAGGTGACATTTAATGGAGAAATTTTTTTTATCACTGATCATATTATCTTTCATGGGATTTTCTTGTGTAAATAAAGTTGAAAAAAAGTCAGTGCTGAAATGATATCAAGATGGTATACCATTAATCATAATATCAATAATATTCCTAGTTATATTTTATATTTGTAATCATTGCAGAGAAAACCTGCCGAATGGGTTAATTAAACAGATCAAATGCAATATATAGTGCTACGTATAATGAAGTATCTCGATATAATACTATAAACCGTAAGCGGTAAAGGTGCAAGTCTGTATTTGCACTGAAGTTTCATAGGAATGCCGTCTGTGACACTAAAAATGCATGTGGTGTATTTTTTCATGCTCTGGGGTTATTGTACGATGAACCTAATGTCACTGATCAAGCTGAAAAGACCTTGTTGGCATTAAATCAGGGTCGTGAAGACGCTGAGCTGCACTGTCAGAAATTCCAAAAGTGGGCAGTCTTGACCAAATGGAATGATGATGCTTCTGGGGTTCAGTGTCATGAGTTTCGAAAGCGCAATGGGTTATGTTTCTACAGTGGTGACGCTTCTCATGCTATTTCCGTTTGTCCTAAGCGGGGAAGACGTTTTGCGCGCTCAGTTGTCTTGGGTAGTGTTCAGACTAAATTTCTGTTGACTGTTACCCTGATTTGCTCCCTGTCCACATTTTCGGCTCAGGATTTTGTTGATTCAGGAGCAGCTATTAACCTGATGGATTTTGACTTTGTCAAACGTTGTGGGTTTCCCATGATACCCCTGCGGAAGTCTATTCCTTTGCTGGGCATTGATTCTACCTCTTTGGTGGAGAATAAACCCCAGTTTTCTACTCAGGTGATAATGAGGGTTGAACCAGATCATCAGGAGAGTTGCAAATTTCTGGTGTTGCATAATCTGCATGACATTATTGTACTGGGTTTCCCTTGGTAACAGACTCATAATCCTGTTTTGGATTGGAAATCTGTGTCTGTGACCAGTTGGGGCTGCCAATGTGTTAATATTGACACTCCTGTTTTTTCTGCCTCTCCCCAGTCTCAGGATGTCCCTGACTTTTTGACGGATTTTTCTGATGTGTTAAGTGAGAGTAAGTCTGCATCCTTACCTCCTCACAGGAGCTATGATTGCACTATTGAGTTAGTGCCTGGTGGTAAATTTCCTAAAGGTCGCCTTTTTAATTTATCTGTACCTGAACACGATGCTATGTGATCTTATATCAAGGAGTCTTTGGAGAAGGGTCATATCAGAACATCCTCTTCACCCTTGGGTGCCGTTTTTTTCTTTGTGGCCAAAAAGGATGGTTCATTGAGGCCGTGTTAGGGTCTGCAGAACGCACCAAATATAAGATGTGGAGAGGTGCGTTCGAAGCCCGGGGACCACCGTGCAGGCGGAGCCTGCTGCTATTAAAATGGCGCAAGAAGCGAACTCTGTTATCCAGCAGAGTCGCCAAAATAAACGCCGTAACGCGCTGTGGCAATATGTGCGAACTCTGTTAATCCACAGAGCCGCTAGGAGTGCCGCAGTGCTATATGGCGATGTGTGCGAACTCACTAAACACAACTGAGTCGCAAAATAAACACGCTAGGGCGCAGTTTAGCGTTGAAGGCGAACCCTGTTACGTCACAGAGCCGCTGAGACAAACTTCTGTGTCCTGTCAGGCACCCAGGTACACAGTTAACTGCTGAGCGAACATAGAACGTGATCATGCGCTAATGTCCTCGCGGGATTCACCCGCAATCTATGGCGTCTGAACGCCAGGCCCTGAATACGGCAAACTCCTCACCGGTTATGCCGGTAATCTAGGGCATCTAGGACACCGACCCTGACCAGCTAGCATACCAAACTCCTCACCGATTAAGTCGGTATTCTAGGGGCTTATTTCAGCCGGGCCCTAACCACACACACGCATGACCACACTGGCGCTAAACATATAATGGTTGACACTAGCACATGGCGGCCCAGCCATGTCACCCTTTTATAGCAACAGCTACAGGACCTGCCAGAAACAAGGACCAATGAAACTGTACCAGAACACCAGTAGTCACAGGACCTTCCTGGCGGACCAATAGGAGCTGCTGCAGTACCTGAGCATGTGACCCCTGATCTCCAATGAGAGATCTCACCCTGGGCATGCTCAGAAGGGGAAAACAAGGACTTTGTCCTAAAGACGTCTGCTCGCCGCTAACCAGTACTGGCCACAACAGCAGAGCCTGGAGATGCAGCAGCAATCCTCTGCATACTGTTAGACTGGGCGAGACGCTGGGACCGACGTCTAAGTTGAGCAGAGTCCACTGCAAATGGGAGACCGCAGCCGGGATGGTTTGAGATTCCTCTTGTGCAGAAACGGGAACTCGACCCCTAACAGGCCGTGTGTTGACTATCACCTCCTGAATAAAATCACTGTTAAATATCAATATCCGTTACCCTTGATTTCTGACCTATTTTCCAGAGTGAAAAGTGCTAGTTGATTTACCAAGCTTGACCTCAGGGGGGCGTATAAACCTTATTCACATTAAGCCAGGGATGAATGGAAGACGGTGTTTAATACCCCAGAGGGGCATTTTGAGTACCTAGTGATGCCTTTTGGGCTTACTAATGCCCCTTCCGACTTCCAATCCTTCATGAATGATATTTTCAGGGATTTTGTGGATAAATTTCTGATCGTTTATTTGGATGATATCTTGATTTTTTCCAACGACTGGGACTCTCATGTGAAGCATGTTCAGACTGTGTTCCAGATTTTGAGAAAGAATGCACTGTATGTGAAGGGATCAAAGTGTCCTTTTGGCGTACAGAAGGTTTCATTTCTGGGATTTATTTTGTCTCCGTCTGTTATTGAAATGGACCCGGTCAAGGTTCAAGCCATCTGTGATTCGGTTCAACCTACTACATTGAAGGCTCTTCAGAGATTTTTTGGGTTTTGCCAATTTTTATTGGTAATTTCTCCGGTATTGTTAAACCATTGACTGATTTGAACAAAAAGGGTTCCGATGTGGTGAATTGGCCTCCTGAGGCAGTTTCTGCATTTCAGGAACTTAAGCAGAGATTCATTTCTACTTCTGTTCTACGGCAGCCTGATGTTTCTCTACCGTTTCAGGTGGAGATTGATGCTTCTGAGATTGGGGCAGGTGCCGTTTTGTCCCAAAGGGATCCGGAGACCTCTAAGAGTAACCCTTGTGCCTTCTTCTCTCGAAAATTTTCTACAACAGAACGTAATTATGACGTGGGTAATCGGGAGTTATTGGCCATGAAGTGGGCCTTTGAAGAGTGGAGACATTGGCTGGAAGGAGCCAAACATCAGGTGGTGTTCCTCACGGACCATAAGAACCTGGTTTATATCGAATCAGCCAAGCGACTTAATCCTAGACAGGCCAGGTGGGCCTTGTTTTTCACACGTTTTAATTTTGTGGTTTCTTTTCTTCCGGGCACTAAGAATGTTAAGGCGGATGCCCTCTCGAGGAGTTTCTTTGCGGATTCTCCTGAGTTAACTGATCCTGCTGTTATTTTAAAAGAGGGTGTAATTCTTTCCGACATCTCGCTCAATTTGAGACTGGCTCTGGAGGGGTGTCAGGAGGATAAACCTGAACGTTGCCCTGTTGGGAAATTGTTTGTCCCACATCAGTGGAAGACGAGTGTGATGTCTGAGATTCATTGTTCCGCGTTGGCTGGTCATCCCGGTATTTTTGGTACCAGAGACTTGGTAAGTCAGTCCTTTTGGTGGCCTACTTTGTCTCGTGACGTCAGGGACCTTGTCCAGTCCTGTGGGACTTGCTCCCACTCCAAGCCTTGCTCTCGCTCTAGTGGTTTGTTAATGCCATTACCTGTGCCCAAGAGGCCATGGACCCATATCTCTATGGATTTTATTTCCGACCTCCCTGTCTCTCAGACAGAATTATCTGGGAGATCTGTGATAGGTTTTCCAAGATGATACATCTTGTGCCATTACGTAAGTTGCCTTTCTCCTCCGAATTGGTGCCTTTGTTCTTTCAGCACGTGGTTCGGTTACATGGCATTCTGGAGAATATTGTGTCTGACAGAAGAGTCCAGTTTGTTTCCAGATTTTGGAGAACATTTTGTTCTAAACTTGGTGTTCAGTTGTCTTTCTCCTCTGCATTTCACCCTAAGACCAATGGACAAACTGAGAGAACAAACCAGACCTTGGAGACTTATTTGAGATGTTTTGTGTCTGCTGATCAAGATGACTGGGTCTCTTTTTTGCCTTTGGCGGAGTTTGCTCTTAATAATAGGGCTAGCTCTGCCACCTTGATGTCTCCATTTTTCTGCAATTCTGGGTTTCACCCTCGATTTTCTTCAGGACAGGCGGAGGCTTCCATCTGTCCGGGGTTGACTCTATTGTGGAGCGAACGCAGCAGATTTGGGACCAGGTAGTGGAGAGGTTGTCTCTCTCTCAGGAGAAGGCCCAGCGGTTTGCCAACCGGCATAGGACTGATGGTCCTCGTTTTAAAGTGGGGGACTTGGTTTGGTTGTCCTCAAGAAATATCCTTATGAAGGTTGCGTCTCCAAAATTTAAGCCAAGGTTCATTGGACCTTATAAGATCATGGAAATTCTTAATCCGCTTTCCTTCCGTTTGCTTCTTCCAGGGACATTCAAGATCCATAACGTGTTCTACAAGTCCTTATTGAAGAGGTTTGTCGAGCCAGTGGTTCCTATGGCTGCGCCTCCTGACCCTGTTTTGGTTGAGGGCAATTTGGAGTATGTGATTGAGAAAATATTGGATTCTCGTTTTTCTAGACGGAAACTCCAGTATTTGGTTAAGAGGAGAGGTTATGGTCAGGAGGACAATTCTTGGGTGTTTGCTTCTGACATCCATGCTAGGAGACTGATCTGTGCCTATCATCGAGCTCATCCTGATCGGCCTGGTTGCGCAAGTGACGGTTCGGTGACCCCTCCTCAAGGGGCGGTACTGTTGTGAACATGTTGGAGGCGACTTCGGACCTGGGGCTCCCTCCGGTGGTTGCTGAGGGTAATGAGCCAATTGCTGAATGGCTTTCAGCTGGGTCCGAATGGTCTGATATAAGTGACCTGAACTCTCATCAGCCTTGCCGGTAATCAATTGTTCTTCCAGTTCTTGGTTGGAGCTCAGCTTGCATTCTTGCTCTCATTCAGATAAGTGATTTGCTGTTTTTTTTCCTCTGGTTGGATTTTCCTTGCTGGTTTGCTGCCTTGCAGTGGGCTTCAGCCTGGTCCCCTTTTGGGGCCTAGCTCTGCAATTGTGCTCAGTTTGTGTTTGCACTTTTGCTCTGTTCCTGAGTCACTTTTTATTTGCTGAATTGCTGTTTGTTACACCAGAGATCTGATTTAGGTGGTAGAGATTGTGTGATCTCAGTTTTTTTGTTAATCAGAAGTGTTGGTATTTTTGTCAGGGTTTTTTGGGTTGCAGTCAGAATTCTTTCCTATACTTTTCTGTCCAGACAGTATTGGGCCCCAGAGTTTGCTCATTCTATTTTCTGTCTGTGTTCATATTTTCTTCTTGTCTAACCGCCATTACATGTTTGGGGGCTTCCAGTTATGATTTGGTAGCTGAGGAGAGCAGGCAAAAAACGGCAATACACCAGAGAGGTTGGAATCTACTGGATTGCAGTACCCTGACTAACCACCACAACTAAAGGCAGCCGTGGAGCCTTCCTAAGTTGGTCCTAGACGCCTCGTCACAGCCTGAGAGGTTAACTACACCTAAAGATAGAAAGAGGAAAGCTATCTGCCCCGAAGCAGATCCCCAAAGAACATAGGAAGCCCCCAAACATGTAATCGCGGTTAGACAAGAGGAAATACAGACACAGACAGAAAATAGTATGAGCAAACGTTGGAGCCCAATCTTCCTAGAAAGAAAATGATAGGAAGGACACTTACTGCAATCCAAAAAACCCTAAAAAATACCAACTCTACTAATTGCAAAAACACCTGAGATCACACGACCTCTACCACCTAAATTAGTTCTCTGGTGTAACAAAACTAAGCCGCAGCCACTGAAAAAACTGGAAAAGGCAAACGAACAAACAACAGTGGCTCAGATAAACTGAGAGGAGCACAAGCCCCCGGAGGGGACCCGGCTGACCTCCACAGAAGTGCAGGGAACAATGCAAAAAGCAAGCACAAAAATAAAAGCAGAAAATATCTTATCTGATAGCAGAAGATGCAGGCAAGACTCAGCAAGCTTCAAAGTGAAACAGGAACCACAGTTGAGACAAGAACAATTGATCACCGGCAAACATGATGGGAGGGAACCTCCCTTATATAAGACCAGTCTGTAACTCCTGATTGCCAATCTTCACAATCTTCATTGAATGGTTCAGTACTGTTTGTAACCACCAGAGGGAGCTTCTGCTCAGAATTCATTTCTAACACATTCACAACAGCTTCCTATTTCTTTGGGGGTTCTGCTACGGGGCAGTTAGCTTTCATCTCTCTGTCTTTAGGTGTAGCTATCTCTCCGGCTGCGACGAGGCATTTAGGATCACCATAGGTACGCTCCACGGCTACTTCTAGTGATGCGGTTAGTTTAGGGTTCTGCAACCCAGCAGTTTCCAGCCTCTCTGGTGTATTGCTAATTTGGCTATTTTTGCTATTTTTCCTCAGCTACCGAAACATAACACTGTCCCCCCCAACGGCCGGGGTCACCTTGGCAAGTGCCGGTGCCCTGAGCAGGTGGCGGATCCCACTCTGGGGCGACGGCACAGGCACAGGGTCCCTCATAGTACAAAACACTGTCTCTGATGGTGGGAGGGCTCACTTGCCGTCAGACACACTGGCGTTCTTTGAGGGGCCCTGTGCCAGTGCCGTCGCCCACGAGTCGGCCCCTCCTCCTTGCTCAGGGCCCCAGCACTTGCAATACTTACCTCTCCCTGCTTCACTGCTGTGGAGTCTGGGCAGTTAAATCATTCACAGGGACACCCACTATAAATTTGGTTGACTGATCGATGATGGTTTAGATGTAGCTATGGCCTGTCCTTCTGGGCTCTACCTTCAGATGAACAATGGCTACCATTTGTAATGGACGTCGACTCACAATCAGATGCAGGTTTGCTTTCTGATCAGCTTTCACAATTTTACTAGTCACAGACGTGTGACATTCCTGGAAACATTTTTCAATGTCTCCTCTCATGCCAATCCAATAGAATCGCCTACGGCCTGTGGTTTCTGTCTTTTGCACTCCAAAGTGACCAGTCTGATCATGATAGGCAGTGAGGACCATGTCTACAACTCTCCTTGGCATCACAATTTGATGGAGACAAATAAAGGTTATGGGATCGACGCTACTGCGATACAACAACCCTTTCTTCACAAAGAACCGTTTTCACTGTCTCCACAGATAAAGTAATTGAGGGTCAGCATCGCCTCTGAGAATTCTACCAGGAGGTTTTACCGTGATTAGTAATTCCCAAATTTCTGCAATCACTCTACTTTCAGTGTGTACTTGTATCCATCTTGTTTCCTGTAGGGGAGAGTCTGGACTGGCTAACTGAGACAGAAATATATACGAACATTTACAATTACCCCAACACTGTATACAGCTGTATGCTTCTGATACCGTACACTTTTTCAACTTTTTATATTCTGGTGCAATCCATACTGAGCCTGTGAGAGTTTTTGTCTGACTCTGGAAATATATACGGATATTTAAAATTCCCACAACGCTGTATACAGCTGTACGCTTCTGATACATTTCCCTTTTATGAATTTTTAGATTCTCGTGTAATCCATACTGAGCCTGAGAATGTCAGTGTCTGCCTCCTGAAATATATACGTAGATTTCCAATAATTTAACTATACTATATATGCCTGGTCTCTAAGTGCATCATTGACACCTCGAACATTGGCCCACATTTGTGATTATTTCTTGTGGATCAGATTTTTATATTCTGGTGTAATCCATGCAGAGCCTGTGAGCGTCTGTCTGTTACTATGTAAAAAAATACAGAGATTTAATATTACCCGTAGACTGAATACAGCTGTACGCTTGGGATACAGTACCCTTTTTTGCAGAAAGTCGTCCTCCCCCAACTGTTTTTGCATCATTGACACCTGGAACATTGGCCCACATGTGTGTTTATTTCTTGCGGATCTTTTTATATTGTTGTGTAATCCATACTGAGCCTTTGAGCGTGTGTCTGCCTCCCGAAATATATACTGAGATTTAGAATATTTTGACTATATTATATATACCTATTATCTGCTGATACAGTCCCCTTTTTTATTATCATATTCTTGTGTAATCCAGACTGACCCTGTGAGCATCTGTGTCTGCCTGCTGAAATATATCCGGAGATTTTGAATGTTTTGACTATACTATATATACATGGTATCTGCTGATACAGTCACCCTTTTTATTATTATATTCTGCTGTAATCCACACTGAACCTGTGAGTGCTAGGCTTCGAGTTCCCACTTCTGCACAGGGGGAATCTCGAGCTGTTACAGCTGCAGTCCCTCATCTGTCTCTAGCCGCAGTGGTTCCTGCTCAGCAGAGACGTCGGTCCCAGCGTCTTGCCCGGCCAAGTACTGTGCAGAGACTTGCTGCTGCAACCAGTGTTGGAGCAGGCAGATTTGGGACTATGTCCTTTGTTGCTTAATCTGAGCATGCCCAGGGCAAGATCTCCCATTGGAGATCAGGGTTCACATTCTCAGATACAGCTGCCACTCCTATTGGTCCTTCAGGAAGGTCCTGTGGCTGTTGATGTTCTGAAACAGCTTCCCATTGGTCCTTCCAGGAAGGTCTTTTTCTCGTGGCTGCTATAAAAGGCTGTCCTTACCGCACGGCCATGCGATAGTAAAAAATCTGTTATGTGCTTGCGCCAGTGTGTTCATGTATGCATGTGGTTAGGTCTGGCTGAAATAAGCCCCTAGAATACCGGCACCTCCGGTGAGGAGATTGTATGCACGTGTTCAGGGCTCGGCTGAAAACGCCATCAGAATACCGGCTACTCCGGTGAGGAGATTATTGTTTGGCTTCAGATTGCATGACCACAGACTGCAATCCGCTTAGCAGTCATCTGTGTTCCCTGTGAGTCTAACAGGACACAGTCTTTGTTACAGCGGCTCTGTGATTTAACAGAGTCCGCTTATATCGCCATATAGTGCTACGGCGTTTACATCTGCGACTCTGCGGGATAACAGAGTTCGCTCATACTGCCTATTTAAGCCATCTTACTAGCAGCAGGCTCTGCCTGCACGGTGGACCCCGGGCTGCGAACGCACCTCTCCTTAATATCTATTAGGTGCGTTCCGCAGGCCCTTAAAATAATACTAGCACCAGGGTCTGGCTAGTAAAATGGCGGATGACCAGCGTCTACCGCAGTACATCCAGCAGCTGGAGGGTAGGTTGGCGGCTCTTGAGCGCACAACCTCATTTGTGGATGTTACCGCAGTCGCTGTTCAGGCTGCTAGCGTGGCTGCAGCCAGTTTGTCCTCTGCAACCTCTGCCCCTATATTATCCCACCCCCCGCTTCCTGACAAGTTTGCCAGTGACAGCAAGCAATGTCGAGGATTCGTGAGTCAGTGCTCTATACAGCTCGAGCTTCTGGCTGCAAGTTTCCCCACGGATCGGGCACAAGTGGGTTTTGTAGTGTCTCTACTCTCGGGCAGAGCGTTGGAGTGGGCAACGCCACTGTGGAAGCGCAACGATCGTGTGGTGCGGGGTGCTCCTCATTTCCTGGAGGCTCTTAAAAAGGTCTTTTTAGGACCTCAGGTCACCCACGATATGGCGCTCCAACTGCTGGCATTGGCACATGGTTCGTCTTTGGTCAGTCAGTTTTCCGTCCAGTTTCGGACTCTGGCCTCAGAGCTAGACTGGTCGGATAAAGTTCTCATTCCAGTCTACTGGCGAGGACTGGCTGACCATGTTAAAGACGCTTTGGCTACCAGGTAGATTCCCGCCACGCTGGAGAAGCTTATCTCCATTCCTACCAGCATCAACCTCCGTTTTCACAAGCGGAGGTTGGAGCGGGCCCAGTGTAGGCAGAGGATTCGGTTGGCTCCCACCTTTGCCAAACCTCTCGAATCCCCCGATCTGGCATTCAAACCCCAAAAGGCCACAGAGGTTCCTCGTGCAGGACCTAAATCTCGGGCCGTCCGAGTATCCGTGGTCTGTAACCTTTGTCAGCAGACAGGACACTATGCTAACAAACGTCCACAGCGATCGGGGAAGCGATCGCGTCTAGTGGCCCTGGGAGGAGGTTCACTAGAGACAGTGGCATTTTCCTCCAAGATGACATTTAAAGGGACAGTCACTGTAGACTCTTCCACACTTACAGTCGAGCTTTGTGTGGACTCAGGAGCAGAGGGGAATTTCATGTCATCTACCTTTGCTCGTCGCCACGCAATACATCTAATAGCGCTCGACAAACCAGTGACTGTCCGGGTAGTGAATGGGTTGACATTGCCCTCGCCAATTACACATCAGTCTGTCCCTCTTACTTTGTGTGTACCCCCTTCCCATCAGGAAATTATTTCCCTTCTCGTCCTTCCCGAGGGAATAGATGAAATCCTACTGGGAGTACCCTGGCTCCGTTCCCACTCCCCTCATACTGAGTGGACCTCCGGTAGGATACTGGGTTGGAGTGAGTCATGTAAGGACAGATGTGTCAGGGAGTGCATTCAGGTTACCACTACAGAGATACCCACAGATCTTTCTCCTCTTCCCAAGTGCTATCAGTCATATGCAGACCTGTTCTCTAAAAAGGCAGCGGAGACTCTGCCGCCCCATCGTCCCTACGACTGTCCTATTGACCTCTTGCCTGGAGCAGAACCTCCTCAGGGAAGGGTCTATCCCCTCTCTCTTCCTGAGACAGAGGCTATGTCTCAATATATCCAGGAGAATCTGGCAAGAGGGTTCATTAGGAAGTCGGTGTCACCAGCAGAAGCGGGGTTCTTCTTCGTGCAGAAGAAGAGTGGAGAATTACGTCCATGTATAGATTACAGAGGTCTTAACGCCATCACCGTTAAGAATAAGTACCCGTTGCCCCTGATTTCTGAGCTCTTTGATAGGCTCCAGGGAGCAAAGGTATTTACTAAATTAGATCTGCGTGGTGCTTATAACCTGATTCGCATCCGTGAGGGGGACGAATGGAAGACGGCTTTTAATACGAGGGATGGGCATTATGAATACCTGGTGATGCCCTTCGGGCTCTCTAATGCCCCAGCCGTTTTCCAAGACTTTGTCAATGACATCTTCCGGGATATGCTTTCCACCTCTGTAGTAGTCTATCTGGATGATATTCTCATCTTTTCTCCTGATATTGACTCTCACCGGAGGGATGTCTGCAAAGTCTTCGACCTGTTACGGACGAACTCCCTCAATGTAAAGTTGGAGAAATGCATGTTTGAGCAGGAGTCTTTACCTTTCCTGGGCTATATCATCTCCACCCAGGGATTGGCTATGGATCCTGCCAAACTATAGGCTGTGATGGATTGGCAAGAACCCCATTCTCTTAAAGCGGTGCAGCGCTTTATGGGGTTCATTAATTATATCTGCCAATTCATTCCCCACTTCTCCACTTTGGTAGCTCCCTTGGTAGCTCTCACCAAGAAGAGAGCCAATCCCAAATTGTGGTCAGAGGAGGTCTCCAAGGCCTTTACTTTAATTAAGTCCCATTTTGCTAGCGCTCCCATCTTACATCGCCCCGAGGTTGATAAGCCTTTTATATTGGAGGTTGATGCCTTGTCCGTTGGTGCTGGAGCAGTCCTTTTTCAAAAGGATGCTCAAGGTCGGAAACATCCTTGTTTCTTCTTTTCCAATACGTTCACACCAGCGGAGAGGAATTATTCCATTGGGGATAGGGAGTTGCTAGCCATGAAGTTGGCCTTTTCTGAGTGGAGACATCTCCTGGAGGGGCTCGCTTTCCCTTTCAAGTTTTCACTGACCACAAAAATTTGGTCTATTTACAGACCACCCAGCGGCTAAATTCTCGTCAGGCCAGATGGTCCCTGTTCTTCTCACGGTTCCATTTCACCCTCCATTTCCTCTCCGGTGAGAAGAACATTCGGGCCAATGCTCTTTCTCGCTCCGTGGTGTCCTCTGAGGAGGTGGAGGAGGAGCCTCGGTTGATTGTCCCCACAGAGAGTCTAAGAACTATGGCCCCGGTTTCGCTTGAGTCTGTGCCTCCGGGCAAGACTTTTGTGCCCACCAATTTGTGACCGGAGGTACTCTCTTGGGCACATTCGTCCAGGGTGGGTGGACATTTTGGGGCAAAAAGGACATCTGAGTTGCTGGCGAAGACATACTGGTGGCCACATATGGTCCGTGACGTCAGAGAATACGTTCAGGCGTGCGTCTCCTGCTCCAAGAATAAGTCCCCTCGACAGCGGCCAGCTGGGCTAC
Source organism: Oophaga sylvatica (assembly GCA_033576555.1). Classification (NCBI taxonomy): domain Eukaryota; kingdom Metazoa; phylum Chordata; class Amphibia; order Anura; family Dendrobatidae; genus Oophaga; species Oophaga sylvatica. The sequence continues at coordinate 139,075,318 of JARQOD010000006.1, forward strand.
TTTTCCCTTTACCGGTGGCAGACAGGCCTTGGGAGATGGTCGGGATGGATTTTGTGGTGGGCTTACCCAAGTCTCGGGGCTGCACCATCATCTGGGTGATAACCGACCACTTCTCCAAAATGGTGCACTTTGTGCCCTTACCACGGTTACCGTCTGCATGGGCCTTGGCAGCATTATTTATTAGGCATATTTTCCGTTTACACGGAATGCCAGACAAAATCGTCAGTGATCAAGGTCCCCAATTTGCGTCTCGATTCTGGAGAGAGCTGTGTCGTCTACTCAGCATTGAGTTAAACTTCTCCTCGGCATAGCATCCCGAGACGAATGCGTTGGTAGAGAGGGCCAACCAGACCTTGGTCACATACTTGCGACATTTTGTCTCTGCCAGGCAGGATGACAGGGCATCCTTGCTACCATGGGCTGAGTTAGCTCTAAATAATGATGTGGCTGACTCCACCGGACAGACCCCATTACTCCTGAACTACGGTCAGCATCCGCGGGTACCATTGCCCATGCCTGTGTCTTCCGCCGATTCCAGGGTGGCAGACTGGGCTGTGGAGGCACGGGACAATTGGGACCGCACCCAGGATGCCATACAGGCCTCCAAAGAGGGGATGAGGTCTTCGGCCGATGCCCATCGGCGCCCCGCTCCTACATTTGCTCCGGGTGACCTAGTGTGGCTCTCTGCCCGAAACATCAGGCTACGTGTAGAGTCTAACAAGTTGGCACCTCGCTTTTTGGGTCCCATTAAAGTTCTTGAGCAGGTGAACCCGGTGGTTTACCGCCTAGCCCTTCCGCCTCGCCTTGGTATCAACGACACCTGTCACGTGTCCCTCCTGAAACCCGTGGCCATTTCCCGGTTTTCCGAGTCATCTGCCGGGACGTCGAGTTCATCTACCAATGATCATGAGGTGAACGCCATTGTTGGGTGCAAGGTGGTACGAGGTAAAAAATTTTATTTGGTGGATTAGAGGGGTTATGGGCCTGAGGATAGGTCCTGGGAGCCTGCCGAGCATGTTCATGGTCCGCAGCTCATCGCTGCATTTGAGCGCAGCAAGGCCCAAAGAAGGGGGGCCCTAGGAGAGGGGGTAATGTTAGGGTTCGATGTTGTGAATGGGTTTGAGATGAGTTCTGAGCAGAGGCTCCCTCTGGTGGTTACGAGCGGTACTAGTGAGGATTGTGAGGACTGGGAATCAGGTGTTACTGATTGGTCTTATATAAGGGAGTCATTTTCCCATCAGGGTTGCCGGTGATCAATTGTTCTGGTCTGAATCCTTCTTTCCAGTTTCCCTTGTAGCCTGCTGTGTCGTGTCTGCATCTCCTGCTATCAGATAAGACAATTTCTTATTTTGTGTTTTTGCTATATTTTTGCATTTTGTCCTGCACTTCTGTGGGGGCCTTCTGGGTCCCCTCCGGGGGCTTTTGCCCTCTCAGTTTAGTCCAGCCACTGTGTTTTGTACTTTTGCTTTTTCCAGTTTTTTTTCAGTGGCTGCTGTTTTGATTTTTTTTACACCAGAGAACTAATTTAGGTGGTAGAGGTCGTGTGATCTCAGGTGATTTTGAAATTAGTAGAGTTGGTGTTTTTTCAGGGTTTTCTGAGATTGCAGTAAGTACCCTTCCTGTCCTTTTCTATTTAGATAGTTTGGGCCCCAGCGTTTGCTCATACTATTTTCTTTCTGTGTCAGTATTTCCTCTTGTCTAACCGCCATTACATGTTTGGGGGCTTTCTATTATCTTTGGGTTCTGCTCCGGGGCAGATAGCTTTCCTATTTCTATCTTTAGGTGTAGTTAGTTTCTCAGGCTGTGACGAGGCGTCTAGGACCAACGTAGGAACGCTCCACGGCTGCCTCTAGTTGCGGTGGTTAGTCAGGGTACTGCAATCTCATAGATTCCAACTGCTCTGGTGTATTTCCTTTTTTACCTGCACTCCTCAACTACCGTAACATAACAGTATCACCGGCCATAAAAATTGTATGGTACTCACAGAAGGGAAAAAATATTTTGAAGGAAGAAAAGTTGTCAGAGATATTTTTCTGTTTGTTGCATTTTTTTTTTTTTTTTTTCCCTCTGTATCTCTGGGTGCTGGGGAGGATCTTTTCTCCCAATGGAGTTTGCACAGTTGTCTGGCCGTGTGGATCAGCTTGCCACTGAGGTTCAGAGTATTGCTGCATATCTTGCTAGGTTGCCTGTTGTGGAACCTAGGATCCCCATGCCAGATTTGTTTTTAGGGGATCGAGCTAAGTTTCAGAATTTCAAAAATAATTGTAAATTGTTTCTTGCATTAAAATCTAAGTCCTCAGGAAACGCAGCGCAGCAGGTTCAAATTATCATCTCTCTCCTGCGCGGCGATCCTCAGGATTGGGCTTTTTCCCTGATACCTGGGGATCCTGTTTTGAGTGATGTTGATGCATTTTTTCAGGCTTTGGGGTTATTGTACGATGAGCCTAATGTCACTGATCAAGCTGAAAAAGCCTTGTTGGCATTAAATCAGGGGCTTGATGACGCTGAGTTATACTGTCAGAGATTCCGTAGGTGGGCAGTCCTGACCAAATGGAATGACGACGCTTTGGCGGCCCTTTTCCGGAAGGGTCTGTCGGATAATGTAAAGGATGTTATGGTGGGATTCCCTGTCCCCTCTGGTCTCAATGATTCTATGTCATTAGCGATTCAAATTGACAGACGTTTGCGTGAGCGGAGAAGTATGCGTGGAGTGGTGTTGCCTTGTGAGCCAGCTGCTGAGCCCATGCAGTGTGATGGAGTGGTGTCTGGGGCACAGCGTCATGATTTTCAAAAGCGCAATGGGTTATGTTTCTACTGTGGTGATGCCTCTCATGCTATTTCAGTCTGCCCTAAGTGGGGAAGACATTTTGCACGCTCAGTTGTCTTGGGTAGTGTTCAGACTAAGTTTTTATTAACTGTCACTCTGATATGCTCTCTGTCCTCATTTTCTGCTCAGGCTTTCGTTGATTCTGGAGCAGCTATTAACCTGATGGATTATGATTTTGCTAAACGTTGTGGGTTTCCCTTGATACCCCTACAGAAGTCTATTCCTTTACTGGGGATCGATTCTACCCCTTTGGCTGAGAATAAACCCCAGTTTTCTACTCAGGTGATAATGAGGGTTGAACCTGATCACCAGGAGTGCTGCAAATTTTTGGTTCTATATAATTTGCATGACATTATAGTGCTGGGTTTCCCTTGGTTACAGTCTCATAATCCTGTTTTGGATTGGAAATCTGTGTCTGTAACCAGTTGGGGCTGCCAATGTGTTAATACCAACACTCCTGTTTTTTCTGCCTCCCCCCAGGCTGAGGATGTTCCTGACTTTTTGTTTGATTTTTCTGATGTGTTTAGCGAAAGTAAATCTGCATCCTTACCTCCCCATAGGAGCTATGACTGCGCTATTGAATTAGTGCCAGGTAGTAAATTCCCTAAAGGTCGCCTTTTTAACTTGTCTGTACCTGAACATGACGCTATGCGGTCTTATATCAAGGAATCATTGGAGAAGGGTCATATCAGACCATCCTCTTCACCCTTAGGTGCCGGTTTTTTCTTTGTGGCCAAAAAAGATGGTTCATTAAGGCCGTGTATTGATTATCGTCTCTTGAACAATATTACTGTGAAATATCAATACCCGTTACCCTTGATTTCTGACCTGTTTTCCAGGGTGAAAAACGCTACTTGGTTTACCAAGCTTGACCTCAGGGGGGCGTATAACCTTATTCGCATTAAGCAAGGGGATGAATGGAAGACGGCATTTAACACCCCTGAAGGGCATTTTGAGTACCTTGTGATGCCCTTTGGGCTCACTAATGCTCCTTCCGTCTTCCAGTCCTTCATGAATGACATTTTCAGGGATTTTGTGGACAAGTTTCTGATTGTTTATTTGGATGATATCTTGATTTTTTCTAATGACTGGGACTCTCATGTGAAACATGTTCGAACTGTATTCCAGATTTTGAGAGAGAATGCTCTGTATGTGAAGGGATCAAAGTGTCTTTTTGGCGTACAGAAGATCTCATTTCTGGGATTCATTTTGTCCCCATCTGTTATTGAAATGGACCCGGTCAAGGTTCAGGCCATCTGTGATTGGGTCCAACCTACTTCATTAAAGGCTCTTCAGAGATTTTTGGGTTTTGCCAATTTTTATCGTAAATTTATTGGTAATTTCTCGGTTATTGTTAAACCATTAACTGATTTGACCAGAAAGGGTTCTGATGTGGTGAATTGGCCTCCTGAGGCAGTCTCTGCGTTTCAGGAACTTAAGCAGAGATTCACTTCTGCTCCTGTTCTACGGCAGCCTGATGTTTCTCTGCCATTTCAGGTGGAGGTTGATGCCTCTGAAATTGGGGCAGGTGCCGTTTTGTCCCAAAAAGATCCAGAGACCTCTAAAAGTAACCCTTGTGCCTTTTTCTCTCGAAAATTTTCTCTTACTGAACGTAATTATGACGTGGGTAATCGGGAGTTATTGGCCATGAAGTGGGCTTTTGAAGAGTGGAGACATTGGCTGGAGGGAGCCAAACATCAGGTGGTGGTCCTTACGGACCATAAGAATCTGGTCTATCTGGAATCTGCCAAGCGACTCAATCCTAGACAGGCCAGGTGGGCCTTGTTTTTCACACGTTTTAATTTTGTGGTTTGCTTTCTTCCTGGCACTAAGAATGTTAAGGCGGATGCCCTCTCGAGGAGTTTCCTTGCGGACTCTCCTGAGCTATCTGATCCCTCTGTTATTTTGAAGGAGGGTGTAGTTCTTTCCGCCATCTCCCCAATTTGAGACTTGCTCTGGAGGGGTGTCAGGAGGATAGGCCCGAGCGCTGCCCTGTTGGAAAATTGTTTGTCCCGGACCAATGGAAAAAGAGTGTGATGTCTGAGATTCATTGTTCCGCATTGGCTGGGCATCCCGGAATTTTTGGTACCAGAGACTTGGTTAGTCGGTCCTTTTGGTGGTCTACCTTGTCTCGCGATGTCAGGGAATTTGTGCAGTCCTGCGGGACTTGCTCTCGCTCCAAGCCTTGCTCTCGCTCTAGTGGTTTGTTGATGCCATTGCCTGTGCCCAAGAGACCATGGACCCATATCTCTATGGATTTCATTTCCGATTTTCCCTTTGTTTCTCAGAGAATGACCACCATCTGGGTAATTTGTGATAGGTTTTCCAAAATGATACATCTTGTGCCATTACCTAAGTTGCCTTCCTCCTCTGAATTGGTGCCGTTGTTCCTTCAGCACGTGGTTCGTTTACACGGCATTCCTGAGAACATTGTGTCTGACAGAGGAGTCCAGTTTGTTTCCAGATTTTGGAGGACTTTTTGTTCTAAACTGGGTGTTCAATTGTCTTTCTCCTCGGCATTTCATCCTCAGACCAATGGTCAAACTGAGAGAACAAACCAGACATTGGAGACTTATCTAAGATGCTTTGTGTCTGCTGATCAGGATGACTGGGTCTCTTTTTTGCCTTTGGCTGAGTTTGCTCTTAATAATAGGGCTAGCTCTGCCACTTTGATGTCTCCGTTTTTCTGTAATTCTGGGTTTCACCCTCGATTTTCTTCAGGACAGACGGAGGCTTCTGTCTGTCCAGGTGTTGACTCTGTTGTTGAGCGTATGCAGCAGATTTGGGACCAGGTAGTGGAGAGGTTGTCCCTCTCTCAGGAGAAGGCCCAGCGGTTTGCTAACCGGCATAGGACTGATGGTCCTCGGTTTAAAGTGGGGGACTTGGTCTGGTTGTCCTCAAAGAATATTCCTATGAGAGTAGCATCTCCTAAATTTAAGCCTAGGTTCATTGGACCTTATAAGATCATGGAGATTATTAATCCTGTTTCTTTTCGTTTGCTTCTTCCAGGGACATTTAAGATCCATAACGTGTTCCACAAGTCCTTGTTGAAGAGGTTTGTTGAGCCAGTGGTTCCTGCTGCGGTGCCTCCTGACCCTGTTTTGGTTGAAGGCAATCTGGAGTATGTGGTTGAGAAAATATTGGATTCTCGTTTTTCTAGACGAAGACTCCAGTATTTGGTTAAATGGAGAGGTTATGGTCAGGAAGACAATTCTTGGGTGTTTGCTTCGGACATCCATGCTAGGAGACTTATCCGTGCGTATCATAGAACTCATCCTGACCGACCTGGTTGCTCAAATGAGGGTTCGGTGACCCCTCCTCAAGGGGGGGGTACTGTTGTGAATGGGTTTGAGATGAGTTCTGAGCAGAGGCTCCCTCTGGTGGTTACGAGCGGTACTAGTGAGGATTGTGAGGACTGGGAATCAGGTGTTACTGATTGGTCTTATATAAGGGAGTCATTTTCCCATCAGGGTTGCCGGTGATCAATTGTTCTGGTCTGAATCCTTCTTTCCAGTTTCCCTTGTAGCCTGCTGTGTCGTGTCTGCATCTCCTGCTATCAGATAAGACAATTTCTTATTTTGTGTTTTTGCTATATTTTTGCATTTTGTCCTGCACTTCTGTGGGGGCCTTCTGGGTCCCCTCCGGGGGCTTTTGCCCTCTCAGTTTAGTCCAGCCACTGTGTTTTGTACTTTTGCCTTTTCCAGTTTTTTTCAGTGGCTGCTGTTTTGATTTTTTTTACACCAGAGAACTAATTTAGGTGGTAGAGGTCGTGTGATCTCAGGTGATTTTGAAATTAGTAGAGTTGGTGTTTTTTCAGGGTTTTCTGAGACTGCAGTAAGTACCCTTCCTGTCCTTTTTGTCCTTTTCTATTTAGATAGTTTGGGCCCCAGCGTTTGCTCATACTATTTTCTTTCTGTGTCAGTATTTCCTCTTGTCTAACCGCCATTACATGTTTGGGGGCTTTCTATTATCTTTGGGGTTCTGCTCCGGGGCAGATAGCTTTCCTATTTCTATCTTTAGGTGTAGTTAGTTTCTCAGGCTGTGACGAGGCGTCTAGGACCAACGTAGGAACGCTCCACGGCTGCCTCTAGTTGCGGTGGTTAGTCAGGGTACTGCAATCTCATAGATTCCAACTGCTCTGGTGTATTTCCTTTTTTACCTGCACTCCTCAGCTACCGTAACATAACAGTTCGAGTTCCCACTCCTGCACAGGGGGAATCTCGAGCTGTTACAGCTGCGGTCCCACATCCATCTCCAGCCGCAGTGGTTCCTGCTCAGCAGAGACGTCGGTCCCAGCGTCTTGCCAGGCCCAGTACTGTGCATAGACTTGCTGCTGCAACCAATGTTGGAGCAGGCAGATTTGGGACTAAGTCCTTTGTTGCTTCATATGAGCATGCCCAGGGCAAGATCTCCCATTGGAGATCAGGGGTCACATGCTCAGATACAGCTGCCACTCCTATTGGTCCTTCAGGTAGGTCCTGTGGCTGTTGATGTTCTGAAGCAGCTGTTATGATCTGCTACAAGCACTAAGGAAAGGTGGGAATTCTGTCCCTACAATAGGACTGAGCTGGATCCCTACGATGTAACGGGGGACCTGATCCTGCGACCAGACCGCTAAAGTCCTCAGCTAGTCTGAACGAAGACCTATAGTTGCGAGGGAGGAATCCCTACAAGATCTAGGGACTGGGTGAAAAGGTGGACACCTCCTAACAGAAAGTGTAGCAGGGAATATAAAACAGAAAACAAATACTAAGAGATCCTAAGATCAAGCAAAACTGACAGAGTAAGGCACTTAAGCACCTGGCTAGCTTAAGAGTAGATAATACAATGAAGTCCAGCAAAGCCAGAAGGGCGGAGCCAGACTAAATAGGGAAAAAAGGTCATGTGACCAGCAAACTGAAACAAAATCTAACAAGAGGGTTCTAACAGCAGCTTCCCATTGGTCCTTCCTGTAAGGTCTTTTTCTCGTGGCTGCTATAAAAGGCTGTCCTTACCGCACGGCCGTGCGCTAGTATAAAATCTATTACGTGCTTGCGCCAGTGTGTTCATGTATGCATGTGGTTAGGTCTGGCTGAAAAAAGCCCCTAGAATACCGGCACCTCTGGTGAGGAGATTGTATGCACGTGTTCAGGGCTCGGCTGAAAACGCCATTAGAATACCGGCTACTCCGGTAAGGAGATTATTGCTTGTTCTGATTGCATGACCACAGACTGCAATCCGCTTAGCAGTCATCTGTGTTCCCTGTGAGTCTAACAGGACACAGTCTTTGTTACAGCGGCTCTGTGATTTAACAGAGTCCGCTTATATCGCCATATAGTGCTATGGCGTTTACATCTGCTACTCTGCGGGATAACAAAGTTTGCTCATACTGCCTATTTACGCCATCTTACTAGCAGCAGGCTCTGCCTGCACTGTGGACCCCGGGCTGCGAACGCACCTCTCCTTAATATCTATTAGGTGCGTTCCACAGGCCCTTAACAGTGATCATCTGTGTCTGACTCCTGAAATATATCCGGAGATTTAGAATATTTCCACTATACTATATATACCTTTTATTTGGTGAAACAGTACCCTTTTTCAGCTTTTTATATTATTGTGTAATATATACTGAGCCTGATAGCGTCAGAGTCTGCCTCCTGAAATATATATGGAGATTTAGAATATTTTCACTATACTATATATACCTGGTATCTGCTGATACAGTACCCTTTTTCACCTTTTCAAATTGTGGTGTAATCCATACTGAGCCTGTGAGTGGCTGTCTGGTACTCAGTAAATATATACGGAGATTTACAATGACCCCTAGACTGTATCCAGCTGTATGCTTCTGATACAGTGCCCTTTGTGCCATAAAGTCCTCCTCCACCCCCCACTATAAGTGCATCATTGACACCTCGAACATTGGCCCACATGTGTGATTATTTCTTGCGGATCTGCATTTTATATTCTGGTGTAATCCATACTGAGCCTGTGAGATTCTCTGTTTGACTCTGGAAATATATACGGATATTTAAAATTCCCACAACGCTGTATACAGCTGTACGCTTCTGATACATTTCCCTTTTTGGACTTTTTAGATTCTCGTGTAATCCATACTGAGCCTGAGATCGTCAGTGTCTGCCTCCTGAAATATATGCGTAGATTTCCAATAATTTAACTATACTATACTGGCATCTGCTGATACACTACCCGTTTTGCCATAAAGTCCTCCTCCACCCATCTCTCTAATTGCATCATTGACACCTCGAACATTGGCCCACATGTGTGATTATTTCTTGTGGAGAGGATTTTTATGTTCTGGTGTAATCCATACAGAGCCTGTGAGCGTCTGTCTGTTACTCCTTAAATAAATACGGAGATTTACAATTACCCCTAGTCTGTATACAGCTGTACGTTTGGGATATAGTACCCCTTTTGCCAGAAAGTCGTCCTTCCCCCACTGTTTTTGCATCATTAACACCTGGAACATTGGCCCACATGTGTGATTATTTGTTGCGGATCTTTTTATATTGTTGTGTAATCCATACTGAGCCTTTGAGCGTCAGTGTCTGCCTCCTGAAATATATACTGAGATTTAGAATATTTTGACTATACTATATATACCTGTTATCTGCTGATACAGTCCCCCTTTTTATTATTATATTCTTGTGTAATCCAGACTGACCCTGTGAGCATCTGTGTTTGCCTGCTGAAATATATCCGGAGATTTTGAATATTCTCACTATACTATATATACCTTGTATCTGGTGAAATAGTACACTTTTTCAGCTTGTTGTATTCTTGTGTAATCCACACTGAGCCTGTGAGCGTCATTGTCTGACTCCTGAAATATATACGGAGCTTTAGAATATTTTCACTATACTATATATACCTTGTATCTGGTGAAACAGTACCCTTTTTCTGCTTTTTATATTATTGTGTAATACATACTGAGCCTGAGAGCATCAGTGGCTGCATTCTGAAATATATACTGAAATTTTGAATGTTTTGACTATTTCTATATATACAAGGTATCTGCTGATACAGTCACCCTTTTTATTATTATATTCTGGTGTAATCCACACTGAACCTGTGAGCGTCTGTGTCTGACTCCTGAAATATATCTGGAGATTTAGAATATTTCCACTATACTATATATACCTTTTATCTGGTGAAACAGTACCCTTTTTCAGCATTTTATATTATTGTCTAATACATACTGAGCTGATAGCATCAGTCTGCCTCCTGAAATATATATGGAGATTTAGAATATTTTCACTATACTTTATATACCTGGTGTTAGGGTTCGAGTTCCCGCTGCTGCACAAGGGGAGTCTCGAACCAGTCCCACTGTGGTCTCCCATCCATCTCCATCCGCAGTGGAGCCTGTTCAGCAGAGACGTCTTTCCCAGCGTCTTGCCCATTCCAATACTGTGCAGAGACTTGCTGCTGCCTCTCCTGGATCTGCTATTATAGCCAGTACTGGAGCAGACGTCTTTGGGACGAAGTCCTGCGTTTCCCCTTCTGAGCATGCCCAGGGTAAGATCTCTCATTGGAGATCAGGGGTCACATGTTCAGGTACTGCAGCAGCTCCTATTGGTCCGCCAGGAAGGCCCTGAAGCTACATGTGTTTTGGAAGTTTCTCATTGGTCCTTGTTTCTGGCAGGTCCTGTAGCTGTTACTATAAAAGGGTGGCATGGCTGGGCCTCCATGTGCTAGTATCAATTGCATTATGTGCTTTGCGCCAGTGTGATCATATACGCATGTGGTTAGGGCTCGGCTGAAATAAGCCCCTAGATTACCGGCTTCTCCGGTGAGGAGATTTGTCTGCACGTGGTTAGGGCTTGGCTGAAATAAGCCCCTAGAATACCAGCTTCTCCAGTGAGGAGATTGCTTGATTGCGTTGCTGTCTGCATGATCACGGACTGCTATCCGCTCAGCAGTTATCTGTGTATCCCTGTGAGTCTAACAGGACACAGTCTTTTTCTCAGCGGCTCTGTGACGCAACAGGGTTCACTTTATAATGCTGGTTCAGCGCCCTAGCGTTTTACTTTGCGACTCACTGAAGTTAAGTGAGTTCATACTTATTGCCATATAGCGCTGTGTCATTCCCGTTAGCGGCTCTGGGGATTAACAGAGTTCGCACTAACTGCCACAGCGCGCTACGGCATTTATTTTAACGACTCTGCGGGATAACAGAGTTCGCTACTTTCGCCATCTTACTAGCAGCGGGCTTCGCCTGCACGGTGGACCCCGACTGCGAACGCACCTCTCAACAATATCTATTAGGTGCGTTCCGCAGACCCTAACACCTGGTATCTGCTGACACAGTACCCTTTTTCACCTTTTCAAATTGTGGTGTAATCCATACTGAGCCTGTGAGCGGCTGTCTGGTACTCAGTAAATATATACAGAGATTTACAATGACCCCTGGACTGTATCCATCTGTATGCTTCTGATACAGTACCCTGCCTCCTACGTAACTTTATAATATTTTCTCTATACTATACAATACCCTTTTTCAGCTTTTTATATTATTGTGTAATACATAATGAGCCTAAGAGCGTCAGTGGCTGCCTTCTGAAATATATACCGTACTGAGATTTAGAATGTTTGACTATACTATATATGCATGGTATCTGCTGATACAGTCCCCCTTTTTATTATTATATTCTTGTGTAATCCACACTGAGCCTGTGAGCGTCAGAGTCTACCTCCTGAAATATCTACGGAGATTTAGAATATTTTCACTATACTATATATACCTTGTATCTGGTGAAATAGTACACTTTTTCAGCTTGTTGTATTCTTGTGTAATCCACACTGAGCCTGTGAGCGTCATTGTCTGACTCCTGAAATATATACGGAGCTTTAGAATATTTTCACTATACTATATATACTTGTATCTGGTGAAACAGTACCCTTTTTCTGCTTTTTATATTATTGTGTAATACATACTGAGCCTGAGAGCATCAGTGGCTGCATTCTGAAATATATACTGAAATTTTGAATGTTTTGACTATACTATATATACAAGGTATCTGCTGATACAGTCACCCTTTTTATTATTATATTCTGGTGTAATCCACACTGAACCTGTGAGCGTCTGTGTCTGACTCCTGAAATATATCTGGAGATTTAGAATATTTCCACTATACTATATATACCTTTTATCTGGTGAAACAGTACCCTTTTTCAGCATTTTATATTATTGTCTAATACATACTGAGCCTGATAGCATCAGTCTGCCTCCTGAAATATATATGGAGATTTAGAATATTTTCACTATACTTTATATACCTGGTGTTAGGGTTCGAGTTCCCGCTGCTGCACAAGGGGAGTCTCGAACCAGTCCCACTGTGGTCTCCCATCCATCTCCATCCGCAGTGGAGCCTGTTCAGCAGAGACGTCTTTCCAGCGTCTTGCCCATTCCAATACTGTGCAGAGACTTGCTGCTGCCTCTCCTGGATCTGCTATTATAGCCAGTACTGGAGCAGACGTCTTTGGGACGAAGTCCTGCGTTTCCCCTTCTGAGCATGCCCAGGGTAAGATCTCTCATTGGAGATCAGGGGTCACATGTTCAGGTACTGCAGCAGCTCCTATTGGTCCGCCAGGAAGGCCCTGAAGCTACATGTGTTTTGGAAGTTTCTCATTGGTCCTTGTTTCTGGCAGGTCCTGTAGCTGTTACTATAAAAGGGTGGCATGGCTGGGCCGCCATGTGCTAGTATCAATTGCATTATGTGCTTTGCGCCACTTTGATCATATACGCATGTGGTTAGGGCTCGGCTGAAATAAGCCCCTAGATTACCGGCTTCTCCGGTGAGGAGATTTGTCTGCACGTGGTTAGGGCTTGGCTGAAATAAGCCCTAGAATACCAGCTTCTCCAGTGAGGAGATTGCTTGATTGCGTTGCTGTCTGCATGATCACGGACTGCTATCGCTCAGCAGTTATCTGTGTATCCCTGTGAGTCTAACAGGACACAGTCTTTTTCTCAGCGGCTCTGTGACGCAACAGGGTTCACTTTATAATGCTGGTTCAGCGCCCTAGCGTTTTACTTTGCGACTCACTGAAGTTAAGTGAGTTCATACTTATTGCCATATAGCGCTGTGTCATTCCGTTAGCGGCTCTGGGGATTAACAGAGTTCGCACTAACTGCCACAGCGCGCTACGGCATTTATTTTAACGACTCTGCGGGATAACAGAGTTCGCTACTTTCGCCATCTTACTAGCAGCGGGCTTCGCCTGCACGGTGGACCCCGACTGCGAACGCACCTCTCAACAATATCTATTAGGTGCGTTCCGCAGACCCTAACACCTGGTATCTGCTGACACAGTACCCTTTTTCACCTTTTCAAATTGTGGTGTAATCCATACTGAGCCTGTGAGGGCTGTCTGGTACTCAGTAAATATATACAGAGATTTACAATGACCCCTGGACTGTATCCATCTGTATGCTTCTGATACAGTACCCTGCTCCTACGTAGCTTTATAATATTTTCTCTATACTATACAATACCCTTTTTCAGCTTTTTATATTATTGTGTAATACATAATGAGCCTAAGAGCGTCAGTGGCTGCCTTCTGAAATATATACCGTACTGAGATTTAGAATGTTTGACTATACTATATATGCATGGTATCTGCTGATACAGTCCCCCTTTTTATTATTATATTCTTGTGTAATCCACACTGAGCCTGTGAGCGTCAGAGTCTACCTCCTGAAATATCTACGGAGATTTAGAATATTTTCACTATACTATATATACCTTGTATCTGGTGAAACAGTACCCTTTTTCAGCTTTTTATATTATTCTATAATACATACTGAGCCTGAGAGTGTCAGTGGCTGCCTCCTGAAATATATACTGAGATTTATAATATTTCAACTATACTATATATACATTGTATCTGGTGAAACAGTACCCTTTTTATATTATTGTGTAATACATACTGTGCCTGAGAGCGTTAGTGGCTGCCTTCTGAAATATATACTGAGATTTACAATATTTTCCCCATACTATATATGCATGGTATCCGCAGAAACAGTACCCATTTTTCTTCTTATTATATTCTTGTGTAATCCATACTGAGCCTGAGACCGTCAGTGTCTGCCTCCTGAAATATATCCGGAAATTTACAATATTTTGAGCATACTATATATACATGGTATCTGGTGATACAGTACCCCTTTTTCTTCTTATTATATTCTTGTGTAATCCATACTGAGACTGAGAGTGTCAGTGTCTGCCTCATGAAATATGAATGGAGATTTTTAATATTTTCAATATACTTTATATACCTGATATCTGGTGATACAATAACACTTTTTATTCTTAATATCTTCTTGTGTAAGCCATACTGAGCCTGTGAGCATCAGTGTCTGCCTCCTGAAATATATATGTAGATTTACAATATTTTCACTATACTATATATACATGGTATCTGCTGATACAGTACCCTGTTGTGAATACCTTGGAGGCGACTTCTGAGCTGGGGCTCCCTCCGGTGGTTGCTGAGGGTAATGAACTAATTACTGAATGTCCTTCAGGTGGCTCTGAATGGTATGATATAAGTGACCTGAGTTCCCAGCAACCTTGCCGGTAATCAATTGTTCCTCCTGCTCTTGCTTGGAGCACATCTTGCTTTCCTGCTCTCTTTCAGATAAGTCTTTTTTTTTTCCTCTGTTGGATTTTCACTGCTGGTTTGCTGCTTGCAGTGGACTGCAGCCTGATCCCTTTTGGGGTCTTGCGCTGCAATTGTGCTCATTGTGTGTTTGCATTTTTGCTTTGTTCCTTTGTCACTTTTTATTTGCTGTGTTGCTGTGTGTTACATGAGAGATCTGATTTAGGTGGTAGAGATCATGTGATCTCAGGTTTTTTGTTAATCAGAAGTGTTGGTATTTTTGTCAGGGTTTTTTTGGGTTGCAGTCAGAATTCTTTCCTATACTTTTCTATCTAGACAGATTGGGCCCCAGTGTTTGCTCATTCTATTTTCTATCTGTGTCCGTGTTTTATTCTTGTCTAATCGCCATTACATGTTCGGGGGTTCCTATTTCTTTGAGGATTCTGCTCCAGGGCAGATAGCATTCATCTTTCTGCCTTTAGGTGTATATATCTCTTCGGCTGTGACGATGCATCTAGGATCACCATAGGTACGCTCCACGGCTACTTCTAGTGTTGCGGTTAGTTTAGCTTACTGCAATCCAATAGTTTCCAGCCTCTCTGGTGTATTGCTACTTTGGCTATTTTTTGCAGTTTCTCCTCAGCTACCGAAACATAACAGTACCCCTTTTTCTTCTTATTATATTCTTGTGTAATCCATACTGAGCCTGTGAGCGTTATTGTCTGCTTCATGAAATTTATATGGACATTTAGAATATTTTCACTATAGTATCTTGTATCTTGTGATACAGTACCCTTTTTTTTGTCCTCCTCTTCCTCAGACTTCTCCAATTAATCCATTTGCAGCTGCTTTACGTCCATTACACACCTCAACATATCACATATTTGCCACATCCCTATCTGGGCTGCCCCCTCTCCTCCACCCCCATCTTTTAATATTCTTGTGTAATACATACTGAGCCTGAGAGCGTTAGTGGCTGCCTCCTGAAATATATCTGGAAATTTACAATGTTTTGAGCATACTATATATACATGGTATCTGGTAATACAGTACCCCTTTTTATTATTATTATATTTTTGCGTAATTCATACTGAGCCTAAGAGCATCAGTGTCTGACTCCTGAAATATATATGAAGATTAAGAATATTTTCAATATACTATATATACCTGGTATCTAGTGATACAGTACCCCTTTTTCTTCTTATTATATTCTTGTGTAATCCAGACTGAGCCTGTGAGCATCAGAGTCTACCTTATGAATTATATACAGATTTATAATATTTTCACTATACTATATATATACCTTGTATCTGGTGAAACAGTACCCTTTTAATATTATAGTGTAATACATACTGAGCCTGTGAGCATCATTGTCTGCCTCCTGAAATATATCCGGAAATTTACAATGTTTTGAGCATACTATATATACATGGTATCTGGTAATACAGTACCCCTTTTTATTATTATTATATTTTTGCGTAATTCATACTGAGCCTAAGAGCATCAGTGTCTGACTCCTGAAATATATATGAAGATTAAGAATATTTTCAATATACTATATATACCTGGTATCTGGTGATACAGTACCCCTTTTTCTTCTTATTATATTCTTGTGTAATCCAGACTGAGCCTGTGAGCGTCAGAGTCTACCTCATGAATTATATACAGATTTATAATATTTTCACTATACTATATATATATATATACCTTGTATCTGGTGAAACAGTACCCTTTTTATATTATAGTGTGTTGTGAATAGGCTGGAAATGAGTTCTGAGCAGAAGCTCCCTCTGGTGGTTACAAACGGTACTGGACTGTCCAGTGAAGATTGTGAGGATTGGGAATCAGGTGTTACTGACTGGTCTTATATAAGGGAGTCGCCTTCCCATCAGGGTTGCCGGTGATCAATTGTTCTGGTCTCAATCCTTGATTCCTGTTTCCTTGGTAGCCTGCTGTGTCGTGTCTGAATCTCCTGCTAACAGATAAGACATTTTCTTCTTTTTGTTTTTGTGCTTGATTTTTGCATTTTGTCCTGCACTTCTGTGGGGGCCTTCAAAGTCCCCTCTGGGGGCTTTTGCCCTCTCAGTTCAGTTCAGCCACTGATGTTTGTACATTTGCTTTTTCCAGTTTTTTCAGTGGCTGCTGTTTTGTTTTTGGTTACACCAGAGAACTAATTTAGGTGGTAGAGGTCGTGTGATCTCAGGTGTTTTTGAAATTAGTAGAGTTGGTGCTTTTCAGGGTTTTTTGGGATTGCAGTAAGTGCCCTTCCTATCCTTTTCTATTTAGTAAGTTTGGGCCCCAACGTTTGCTCATACTATTTTCTGTCTGTGTCAGTATTTCTTCTTGTCTAACCGCCATTACATGTTTGGGGCTTTCTATGTTCTTTGGGGATCTGCTCCGGGGCAGATAGCTTTCCTCTTTCTATCTTTAGGTGTAGTTAGTTTCTCAGGCTGTGACGAGGCGTCTAGGACCAACGTAGGAACGCTCCACGGCTGCCTCTAGTTGTGGTGGTTAGTCAGGGTACTGCAATCTCATAGTTTCCAACTGCTCTGGTGTATTTCCTTTTTGCCTGCTCTCCTCAGCTACCAAATCATAACAATAGTGTAATACATACTGAGCCTGTGAGCATCATTGTCTGCCTCCTGAAATATATATGGAAATTTGGAATATTTTCACTATACTATACATCCCTAGTATCTGCTGATACAGTACCACTTTTTCTTATTATATTGTGGTGTGATCCATACTGAGCCTTTGAGCGTCACTGTCTTCCTCCTGAAATATGTACGGAGATTTACAATATTTTCACTATACTATCTTGTATCTGGTGATACAGTAGCCCTTTTTCATCTTTTTAGATTATTGTGTAGTCCATACTGAGCCTGAGAGCATCAGTGTCTGCCTCCTGAAATATATACGGAGATTGAGAATATGTTCCCCATACTATATAAACATGGTACCTGCTGATACAGTAACCCTTTTTCTTCTTATTATATTCTTGTGTAATCCAGACTGCGCCTGAGAGTGTCAGTGCTTGCCTCCTGAAATATATACGGACATTTAGAATATTTTTTTGACTATACAGGAGCTCGCTTGCCCTGAAAATAGTGTGCTATCATAAAGAGTGTTCTGGCTGAAGAAGGCCTGGAAGGCTCCCTTTACTGGGAGTAGGTAAACTGCTTTTAAAGCCGGAGCATCAGGAACAGATTTTGGCTTACATTGCCGAAACACCCTCCATCTACAGGGGTTGGACAAAATAATGTAAACACCTGGAAGCATCAACAAAAATTAGTTTAATATGGTGTAGGTCCACCTTTTGTGGCGATTACAGCCTCAATTCTCCGACGTATGGATTCATACAAGGTGGGAATTGTTTCCAAAGGAATTTTAGCCCATTCTTCAGTTAAAACACCCCCCAGTTCTTTGAGCGACGATGGCGGCGGAAATGGACGTCTAACTTGAATCTCTAAAATCGAACATAAATGCTCTTTAATGTTGAGGTCTGGGGTTTGTGGGAGCCAGATGAGATGCTCAACTTCATTAGAATGTTCCTCGTGGCATGATTTAACGATTGTAGCTGTAAGAATTGGTGCATTAGCATCCTGAAAGATGGCGTCCCCTCCGGGAACAGTGCTTGAACCATAGGATGCACTTGTTCAGCCAAAATGCCTAAATAATCGCGAATGTTAATTCTTCCATGAAGGGATATCATTGGCCGGCAGATCTCCATGAAATATCACCCCAGATCACCACAGAACCTCCGCCATGTTTTACGGTTGGGAGAAGGCAGTCTGGATGGAATGCTTCTTTCGGCTGTCTCCAAACGTACACTCAGCCGAAGGTCGGAAATATGGGTAAACGATGATTCTTCTAAAAATATCACATGTTTCCACTTGTCGAGGGAACAATTCTGGAGGTTTCTACACCACTCTAAACGCTTGGAAACATTTTTCATTGAGAGCAGCGGTTTTCTAATTGCAGCTCGTCCGTGGAATCCAGATTTGTTCAGCTCCCAACGAAGCGTTTTCGTGAAAACTGGGTTCTGCATGTGTTCATTGAGCTTAGCAGTGATTTTCGGAGCTGTGGTCTTGCGATCCTCTCTCACAATTCAATTTACAGTCTGACGGTCTCTGTCAGTCAACTTCGACTTTTGGCCGGACCTGTGCTTTACTGCGGACATTTTTCCTTCTCTTTCTTTTCAAAAATATTTATTACGTATTTATTAAACAATAAGGTGGGGGAGAAGAGGAAAAGGGAAGGGGAAATACAACAAGAAAAGAAGGGATCAAGTGGATCTTGCGTCCCAATTTACAGGAAAATAACATTAATTAATACAGGCATTACACATATTATATGACTACAAAGTCAATATCATAAATAGTAACCATTAATCAAGAAAGACGAAATAATATGGCTTACTTGAATATACTTTTAAGAGAATAAAGGTATCCAGCTGGACCATTTTTCACAAAATTGGTCTAGGTTGTTATGTATCAGAGCTAGTTTGTGCTCGAATGTTTTATGGAGGGTCATTCTGTCAATTACATCTTGGATAACGGGAGGGTCAGGCCTAGTGTTGAGCGATACTTTCCGATACCCCTAAGTATCGGAATCGGAATGGTATCGCCGATACCATTAAAATATCGGCGATACCCGATACCAATACCGGAAGTCCCATGTAAGTCTATGGGAACAAAATATCGGAACTAAAAAAACCCCATTCTTTCCTTGTAAACACTAAATATACACACATAGAATACATATATATATATATACATGTCATTGTGACATATATATATATACATATATGTATAGTTTATACACTTCTACATAGTAAAATATCCTCTGATTCAATTGCCGGGTAAAGCCGGCTTCAGTGAAAAGACAGAAGCACCCGACATGAAATGACACTTGGTGTACATAGGGTTAACCATGTCTTTTCATGTCGTTTGCTATCTGATTTGCACAAACAATTAAATCAGTCTATGTTTGCAAAATTTCACACCTGTAGGGGTTAATTAAAGGTGTAAATTCATTGTAAAAAAAAACGGACTTTTTTGCTACGAATTTACACCTTTAATTAACCCCTACAGGTGTGAAATTTTGCACACATAGACTGATTTAATTGTTTGTGCAAATCAGATAGCAAAGGACATGGTTAACCCTATGTACACCAAATGTCATTTCATGTCGGGTTCTGCATTTTCACAAAAGCCGGCAATTGAATTAGCGGCTATTATACTATGTAGAAGTGTATGAACTATAAATATATATATATATATATGTGTCACAAACTCAATGACATGTATATATATATATGAGGTGTAAAATTGCTGAAAAAAAATGCGTGGGCTCCCGCCCTATTTTCGCAACCAGACAGACAAAGCCAGTGAGTGGGGGCAGATAATAATAGCCCAGAGAGGGACCATTATTTTTGGCCCCCCCCGGCTACTAACATCTGCCCCCAGACACCCCAGAAAGGGCAAATCTCTAATTAGATTTGCCCTTTCTGGCACTTTGCCCGTCTATTCCCATTGCCCTGTAGCGGTGGCGAATGGGTTAATAAGGGGTTAAAGCCACCTTGCAATTGAAAGGTCACTTTAAGCCAGGTTAATAATTGAGAGCTGTCAATTAGACAACTATCAATTATTAATCCTATTGTATGAAAGAAAAATCAAACACACACACTTTAATAAAAAAAGAAGTTTAATGAAATAATCACACAGTTTTTGACCATATTTTATTTACCTGCTAAAACCATTTCCTGTAATAAAAATAAAATAATAAAGCAAAATTATTCTTACCAATCCGATGCACAGTCAGGTCCCACGGTGTAATCCTTCAGAAAGGGTTAATGTTTACTGCAGGGACCGCAGCTAATGCTGCAGCCTCACAGTAAACCCCCAAATGAATGAGTTCCTCTCCTGGCTGACAGGAGAGGAAGTGGAAAGCTTAATTGATTGCTTTCCACTTTCACTTCAGGTCAGCCAGGGACACCATCAGTGACGTCAGAGGGAACTGATTAACAAAAATAGGGGTTCCCTTCGAAAAAAAAATGGCGTGGGGTCCCCCCTATTTTTGTTAACCAGCCAGATGAAGCAGACCGCTGAGGCCTGGATTTTCTGGCTGTTAAGGAGCCAAGATCCATGGACCTTTCCAGCCTGATAATACCAGGCCACAGCAGTCTGCATATCTTGGCTGATTAACAAAAATAGGGGATCCCCTCGAAAAAAATTAGCGTGGGGTCCCCCCTATTTTTGTTAACCAGCCAGATGAAGCAGACCGCTGAGGCCTGGTTTTTCAGGCTGGTAAGGATCCAATATCCATGGACCTTGCAAGCCTGATAATACCAGGCCACAGCAGTCTGCTTAGCTTGGCTGGTTAACAAAAATAGGGAATCCCCTCGAAAAAAAAAACGGCGTGGGGATCCCCCCTATTTTTGTTAACCAGCCAAGTAAAATGCAGACTGCTGCGGCCTGGTATTAAAAGACTGTCAAGGCCCATGGATTTTGGCCCTCAACAGCCTGATAATACCAGGCTACAGCAGCCCCACATTTGGCGCATCAAAAGATGTGCCAATTGTGGCACTTTACCCGGCTCTTCCCACTTGCCCTGTAGCGGTGGCAAGCGGGGTAATAAGGGGTTATTGTCACCGTTGATTGTACGGTGACAATAAGCCCGGTTAATAATGGAGAGGTGTCAATAAGACACCGATCCATTATTAATCCCAAAGTTATTAAATGTTTAAAAAAAAGACACAGCAAGAAAAAAGTCTTTTAATGAAATAAAAGAGACAACATAGTTTTCATTTTTTTTATTACTCTCTCATTCCTGCGACGCCATCGATCTCCTGTAAAAAAATAAAAAAAACAAACCAACAGTATACCACCTGTCCGACGCAGTCCATAGTAACGATTGTCCCATGACGATCCAGCTCTGCTACATCGGAATGACAGGCAGAGCCTGTCATCCCGGCGCAGCACAGCTGCTTACCAGCTTCCCCGGCGGTGACGTCATCGGACTGCTTTACGGCCGCGATTACCCAGCAGTCACTGCAGTTATCGCGAGATACTGCATGTAACCGCCGGGGAGAAGAGGATGGCGGCCATTAAGCAGCCCGGGATGTGACCGCCGGAGATCTTCTGCCGGGTAAGTGCCGCTGACTCCTGACAGACCCGACCGACGGACACTGACAGTGACAGTGACAATTCCGATTCCGGTATCCGATATGACGAAAATATCGGAACTCGGGATCGGAATTCCGATACAGCCAATATCGGCCGATACCCGATATTTGCAGTATCGTATCGCTCAACACTAGTCAGGCCTCTTCCAATGGAAGGCAATTAGTTGGCTAACTACTACAAGAACTTGTACTACTAAGGGAATAGAGGAATGAGCAATGCCCTCCAAGTCTAAGGATAAAGAGTTAGTTGCTGAGATAGAGTAATGGATTTTGTGAGCAATGAATTAATTAGAGACGCACTATTTTTCTAAAGAGGCCTAATATGGGGACAGTACCAGAGTATATGAAGCAAACTGCCATATTGGTCACAACCTCTCCAGCAGGGCGAGGAGTATTCTGAATTAATCAGAGAGAGTCGGGCTGGAGTGTAATACCAATGCGTTAGTATTTAATAGTGAGTTTCTTGGAGCGACATAGAAATAGAAGCGGGGTAGGAAATAAAACAAGCCTGTTCCCATTCTTGCGGACTTGGGGATATATGTAACTCTTGTTTTTATATTTCCGAAAGTTATAGGCCTTGATGAATATATGACTTTTATTGAGCCACATATAAATGTAAGAGGTGCTCCAAAAATTTTTATGATTAACGTTGGTAATAAGGTTGGTGGCAGACTCAGATAGGCTTGGTTGAGAGGCAAGAAATAGCACAATCAAATCCTTCAACATGAGATACTGGAGGAATGAAGAAGAGGAGACTTGAAATTTATCTTTGATTTGTGGGAAAGAGACAAGACTAGATTCACTGACCAAACCCTTGATTTTTTTAATGTCATGTTCAGCCAAAATGGGATCGATGGCTGTATGGTATAGGGAGCAGATTAAGTGGAGAGGGAGATTTTTAAGGAAGGTTAATTTATTAGTACCTCTTTTCTGTTTAGCAAATGTTTTCCAGGCAGCCAGAGTAGCGTCAAATATGGAATGAGAAGAAGGGGGGGATTTTCACTTTCCAATAGTTGACTGTTCAGTATCCTCCCGCTGAGAATCCCTAGAATCTTCCTCTCCTGTGGATTCATATGCATGTAGTATACTCTCATGTATATTTTCCTCTTCTATGAAATGTACCTTTCTTTTCTTTTTCAGTTGCTTTTTTTCCTTCTCTTTCAAATGCAGTCATTACTTTGGAGACAGTACCTCTGACACACCAAGCATTCGGGCACTTTTGGTTACACAAGCGCCGGCCATCCGAGCACCAACAATTTGGCCTCTTTGAAAATCCTAGAGGTCTGCCATTGGTATCAGTTTCTCATCAATGTTCTTACAATTATGCAAAACAAACAGTTAATTTACATACACATATGACATAACACAAATAATCAACTACAAAACATTACCATATGTCACGGTTTGCATGTTTATAACATGTTCGAAGATGATAATGGCAAAACGTTAGGTGTTTCCATTATTTTGTATATCGCCTTCTCTTCTGAAGTTTCAAAAAATGCAAGGACTGAGTCATCAGTGCTGGCTCCTGGTCAGGAACAACACCTTTCCTTGTTTGCTTCACTCCCACCAAAAGTGAAGGATGCGGCAGCCGACACTTCAGATTACTCCATGGAGCTCTTTTCACATACCGTGCCTGGATTATCAAGTCAAATTCTCAATTCCCCAGTCCAACATGAATCAGAGATGGAGTACACATCATGACGCACGGCCACTGCTAGATGATTCTGCTGGTACATTCACCCAGAGCACTACATTTCCCTCGCAGTCTACAGAGCCAGAATCTGACCCAGATGAAACTCAGGTGCCCAGATTACATTGAAGAGGAGGTGATGGATGACCCTGTTGTTGTTGACCCGGTTTGGCATCCATTTGGGGAAGAGGGTGCCACTGGCAGTAGCTCAGAAGAGAAGGATCCGCAGCAGGCATCGACATCGCAGCAGCGGTTATCTGGCAGGCCCGTAGCAGTCCAAAAAGGTGTTAAAAAACAAACAGAGTTGCAGGACAGCTTGGCCAGACGGTCAAATTTGCACAGCGTGCAAGCCCTGAAAATTGATACCATAGTAGGAAGAGTCCAGTGTGGCACTTTCTGGACCGAAATCCTATTGATGAGGCAAAGGTTATCTGTAAACAGTGCGGAAGGACCTTTAGCCGAGGGAAAAATCTCAGAAATTTGAAAACCAGTTGCATGCTTTGACATTTCATGAACATGCACTTGCAAGCCTGGACGGACTACAAAACCTACAAATCCCCCCCAGGGCCGGCGTCAGCAACTGGCGCAAACGGCCAAGTGTCGGTTTCCTCCTGAGCAGGTGGGGGGCCAACTCATGGCCGACGGCACTGGCGCAGGGCCCCTCATAGTACAAAAATTTGTCTCTGACGGTGGAATGGGCCCACTCCCAGTCAGACACACCGGCGTACTATGAGGGGCCCTGTGCCAGTGCCGTCGCCCATGAGTCGGCCCCCCCTGCTTGCTAAGGGCCCTAGCACTTGCAATACTTACCTCTATCTCCATCGCTGTGACGTCTCCCGCGTTTCCTGACAGTAACATTCAGGTTACAGAGCGCAATGACGTCACATCTGTACTCTCTCTGACTAAACAGTCCAACAGCAGAGAGCTGTAAGATGGCGACGCTGAGGAGTCCAGAGTAGAGCAGTGCACAGCGAGGAGAGGTATTTTCATTTTTTGTAATGTTTGGAGGAATATATGGGGAGCATTATACACTGGATCATTAATAATGTGGCCC